>CM064351.1:3278224-3668089 GCA_032595735.1 Pelochelys cantorii
GTTTTGAGTGCATGTCAATGAAACAAAACCTGGGTTATAACCTTTAGTCAGTGATGGACTCCTTTGGTGTTCTGATTGTACGGTTTTCAGTTCTGAAAAAATGATGATATTGCTGTTGAAAACTGGTATTTTAATGATATTTTTTTCCTGGGGAATGTCTCATTTTTCTTTCTGGGTATGTCTACACTACAAAGTTAATTCGAACTAAGCTAATTCGAACTAACGCATCTAGACCCAAAAACTAATTCGAATTAGCGTTTTGCTAATTCGAACTAGCGCGTCCACACTGATTGGACGCTGGGTCACATTTAAGGGCAGCTGAAACCGGTTCCGGCAGGGCATCAGGTCAGTAGTTGCTTTGTGTGGCTGCTGTCTGAGGCTATCTGAGGCTCGTGCTTAAAGGGACCCCCCCTGGACAGCCGGTTCTCAGCTTCTCCGCTTGCTTGCCTACCTCGCCGAGGGACAGCAAAGCGTTTTCCTCTGCGCCTGCCTGTGTTGGTGGTTCCCATTGGGGATGCTGCCGCAGTTGGCACCATGGAGCCAGAGCTCACCCTGGGCATTCTGGTGCAGTTTTTGGACTTGCTGCTGCAAGCCTGCCAGCAATGGCTGGAGGCTGCCTGGCACCACCTGGTGCACGTCAGCCCCCTGCCTCTCCACCTGGCCTCCCTGGGGGCCGTGGAGGAGCCGCAGCAGCACCTGGATGCCAGCGTGCCCCGCCGCATCTGGCGTCTGGACACCAGCAGCGACTGGTGGGACCGCATCATCCTGGAGTGCTGGGGAGACAGACAGTGGACCCAGAACTTCAGGATGAAGAGGGACACCTTCCTGGAGCTCTGCGAGTGGCTCGCCCCTGCTCTGCGGTGACGGGACACTCACATGAGGCCCGCCATCCCCCTCCAGAAGTGTGTGGCCATCGCCCTGTGGAAGCTCTCCACGCCGGACAGCTACTGATCCGTTGGGAACCAGTTTGGCGTGGGGAGATCCACCATCGGAGCAGTGCTCATGCAGGTACAGCACTCACCGGCAACTGGGCTGGGGAGGAAGGGGGCTGCAAGGAGGGAATAGGCCACCCCAGGGAAAATGGGGGCGGGGGAGGAGGCGACAGTGCCCTGCATGGGAGGGTTCGGTCTGTCCTGGCCGTACTACAGGCCACCGGCGGCGGCCAGGATCGCAGCGGGGGTTGCTTCTGGGAGTGGGGTGCGGGGCAGTGCCAGGGAACGAACACTCCCAGCCACCCGGGCGCCCCAGTGATTCGCAGTTTGCTGTGTCTCTCTGCAGGTGGTCAAGGCCATCAACAGGGTGCTGCTCCGCAGGGTGGTCCGCCTCGCCGATCCGGACGCCATCATCCAGGGGTTCGGCGCCCTCGGCTTCCCCAACTGCGGGGGGGGCCATCGATGGGACGCACATCCGCATCTGTGCCCCGGAACACCAGGCCTCCTAGTACATCAACCACAAGGGGTACTTCTCCGTCCTCCTGCAGGCCGTGTCCGACCACCGGGGCCAGTTCACGGACATTAATGTGGGCTGGTCCGGCAAGGCACACGACGCCAGGGTGTTCCACAACTCCTCCGTGTGCCAGAGGCTGCACGCCGGGACCTTCTTCCCCGACCGCCACATCAGGGTCGGGGACGTGGACATGCCCGTTTGCCTGGTGGGGGATGCGGCCTACCCCCTACAGCCCTGGCTGATGAAGCCGTACACGGGGCACCTCAACCCCTCCCGCCAGGCCTTCAATGCCAGGCTCACCAGGGCCCGCATTGTGATCGAGGGGGCCTTTGGACGACTGAAAGCCAGATTTAGGTGCCTTCTCACCCGCCTCGACCTCGCCGAGCACAATATCCCTCCCGTGGTGGCAGCATGTTGCGTGCTGCACAATTTGTGTGAGCGGAAGGGGGAGGCTTTCCTGCCAGCCTGGATGGCTGAGGCTGACCGGATGGCTGGCCACTATGCTCAGCCTCACACCACCACCATCCGGGAGGCCCAGCGGGGGGCTGTCCAGATCCGGGAAGCCCTGCGGGAGAGCTTCCAGGTGGAGGAGGACTGAACTCTCCCTGCATGCCCCATTGGGGCCTTCTTCCACCCTCCCCTCCTTCCCCTTTCCCCTCCCTAACCCCCCTTCCTAATGTTAAATAAAGACACCTGTTTTGCAAACAACAATCTCTTTTTATTGTACATAACTGGGGTGGGGGGAGGGGGGAATGAGGGTGGGAGAGGGGAGGGGGAAACCTGGGAGGAGGGAGCTGGAAGGGGGAGGAAGGGGAGGAAGGGAAGGGAAAGCTCAGGGTTGGGGGTCCTGCTGGCTCTCCCATCTCGCAGCACTGCGGGTGCGGGGGCGTCGGGGCGGAGTGGGTGTGGAGGGTGGGGCAAGAGGGACGGGGGGTGTGGAGGAAGCGGGAAGGGGAGCAGGGGTGGGAGGAGGAGCGAGAGCTGGGGCGGCCGCAGGGGCTGGATCAGGAGGAGGCAGGAACCTGTCCACCAGGGTCTGGAGGTGGCCTCTGAGGGCACGGCCCTGCTCCTCCAGTGCCTCCAAGCTCCGCTGCCGCAGCCGCAGGTCCTCCTGGACCCAGTGGTCCTGGGTGCGGAGCTGGTGCTCCAGTAGCCGCAGGTGCCGCCGGTGATAGTCCTCCAGGTTGCGGGTGCGCCTGCTGGCCCAGGTGCGGGTGGCTGTTGCAGGCAGGGTGGTGCGCCCTGCACTCCCAGGTGCTGTGGCTGTGGTGAAACAAGAGCAGTGGTCAGTTCTCGCTGGGGACACAGTGGATGAAACCCAGCCCCTCTCTGCAAGGCGAGGTCGGCGTGTGGGGAACGGGCCAGGCCCCTGCATGACACCCAGCTGCTGCTCCATAGTGGGCAAGGCCCAGGTGCATGGTCCCTGGGCTCCCTCTCCCCCCACCTCCCCGTACACATAAGGGGAGCATGATGGCACTCACATGTGGAGCCCCCCTTGGCCTCAGACGACACAGCCGATGTGCTCTGTGGGATGCCTTGGGGGTCCTGGGTCCAGGGCAGGCTCCCTGCAGGCTCCTGGCTCTCGGCGTCCTCCTCCTCCTCCTCGGTGTTAGGGACGGGTCCCTCTGCCCCGGGGTCGATCACCACCTGGGGGGCATGGACTGTGTGAGCCCCTAGGATGCGGTCCAGGGCCTCATAATGAGGGCATGCCTCCGGGTCGGCCCCTGGCTGGGAGGCCCTGGAGTAGGACTGCCGCAGGTCCTTAATTTTGCAGCGGACCTGCTCCCGGGTCCGCATGTGGCCTCTGGTGGCCAGGCTGTCAGCCATGCGGCTGTAGACGGCCGCATTCCTGTGGCTACTGTGGAGATCGTGGACGTTGGAGGCTTCCCCCCAAACCTCGATGAGGTCCACGATCTCCGCACTAGACCAGGAGGGTGCCCGCCTCTTGCGGCCCCGGGCAGGCTCCTGGGAGCCGCCAGCCTGGTCCTGGGAAGAGGCAGAGGGCTGGGTGGCAGCGGGTGGCTGGCTCATGCCGTGCCAGGTGCAGGGTCTGCTGGCTGGGTGCTGGCAGGCTTGCAGCTGGCACGAGCAGTGTAGCCAGACCGTGGCCCTTTAAGGGCTCCTGGGCCGGGAGGGGGGCAGAAGAGTTTCCCTGGCTTGGCCCAGAGTGGCCACCAGGGCAAGCTGGGAAGGGCTAGCCTCCAACTAGTTCGAATTAAGTGGCTACACAGCCCTTAGTTCGAACTACTTAATTTGAACTAGGCGTTAGTCCTCGTAGAATGAAGTTTACCTAGTTTGAATTAAGCGCTCCGCTAGTTCGAATTAAGTTCGAACTAGCGGTTTGCATGTGTAGCGCCTATGAAAGTTAATTCGAACTAACGGCTGTTAGTTCGAATTAACTTTGTAGTGTAGACATGCCCTCTCTTCCTCCAGCAGAGAGATCCAGTCAGAGATAGATATTGTCCACGTTTCTAATCACTATTGTTTTCTTAAAGCCCAACAGCTGAGAGGCTGGGATTATGTGAGATTCTTGGGGTTTGCTGAATTGAGTTTGTTTCTAGCCCTCCTGGTTGGGAAGAAGAGCTGGAAAACCTGCCCCCAAAAGGTCGATCACTGGAATCAAATAAAAGGTATAAATTAAAAACCCTCTCACATAAACTTGGAATCTGGGGGGAGGGGGTGAGGGCTACCTATGATTTTTTTGCATTTGGAGTTAGCAATGGGATCACTAAACAGAGCTTAGAGGACTGGGAGCTGAGCTGTCGATATAAAGAGTCAGGGGGCAGGAAAACAGAGTTTGGGGATTTTATTGCTCCCAATTTTATTCAGAATAAATGTTTCCCCAAAAGGAAAACAAGTAGCATTTGTCCTAAGAATAGTCCAGGGTCCTACAGCACTTTGAACGCTGGGCATTGTCCTGTTGTGGCCCAGAGAAGGTTTCCCACTTCCTTGCTGCATGGCCGCTAAAATTGCCTCTGATTTTGGAACATTTTTCCTGTGGCTGGGCTGTGATGAGTGCTGCATTTCAGCCACCGGAGCATTAATGCCATCTGCCCCGCTGCAGAGTGATGTTCGTGTTTTTACGGCTTCAAGTACCTTCAACAAAGTGAGGGTGATTCTTGTGTTGTGTGTTAGCTTTATTTAAAAGTTTTTCGGAGTGTTATTTTAACAGGTAAGTTAATCTCTTAGGGTATGTCTACACTAGCTCGTTAGTTTGAGCTAGGTAGGGTAATGAGGGCAAGTGGACCGGGCGCCACCATTTTTAAATCCCCCTTACTCCGAACTCCGTGCCCGCGGCTATACGTGGCACAGACTAGGTAGTTCGAATTAAAGATCCTAATTCAAACTACCGTTACTCCTCATTCCATGAGGAGTAACAGTTAATTCGAACTAAGGACTTAGTTCGAATTAATGTTTGACTGCTGCGTGTAGCCGCGGGTAGTTAGTTCGGACTAGTGGGATTTAAAAATGGCAACCGGACGGGAACATGCAAATAAAGCCCGGGATATTTAAATCCCGGGCTTCATTTGCAAGTTCGAATGCCTACATTAGCCTCCCTAGTTCGAACTAGGGGGCTAGTGTAGACATACCCTTACATTCATAACTCTCATGTAGTTTTTCACTGTGCGATAATGTGAAAAACAATTAGGTTAACTAAGTAAGTAAATGGGCAGTTAGGAAGCATTACAGATTGCTTACAAGAAATTTATTAGGTATCTTGTTAGTCTTTAAAGTGCTACATAACTTTTTTCTTTTTCTTTTACTAAGATCAGACTAACATGGCTACCTCTCTTTATTAGAGTACATTTGATATGCTCAAAATCTTTTTTACTTTTTATCCATTAAAGCAATGTGTAACTCATTTGCTATAACAGTGGTTTTAAATGCTTGAATGAAATATAGTGATGAAATTCATATTTAGGTTGTATAACATTAACGTCTCTCATGTTTTATAAAACTTACATACTTAAGAATTTGACATTTTTTATGTAAAAGACATGAACCTAATGAGAATGGGATATGAACAAATTAAAGAGAAAAAATATTTAACAGAATGCAAACCACAAAACTTTATAATTTATATGTCTGTAGTTAGTAAAATAAGTAATTCATTAAACAATAAATATCCTAAGAGGTGGATTATTTACAGTGGTGTAGTGAGGAGGGCACAGGGCAGGTGGGGGAGAGCCCAAAGCCTCCTTCTGCCCTACCAGAAACATGGCTGCCTAGTGGGAAGGAGAGGGCAAAGGGGCTCCCCCACCCCAGACCAATCATGGTCTGGGTAGCCCTGCCCCTTCCTGTTTAGGCCCCACCTCTTCTGAGGTGACCTAGGGCTAAGTCAAAAATTTTTGAAGTAGCCTCCAGGCAAAAATTATTGCCCACCCCTTATGTAGATGGTATCATGAGCTTTCGTGGGTGGAAGTGGGTCATGCTCACAAAAGCTCATGATACCATCTACATCAAGCATGTCAAACAGGCTTCTGGAAGGCTGCATGTGGCCCAATCGAAAATTTTTGTGGCCTGCCACTACATTTTATAAAAGAATAAAGTGTGGCCCACTGGCCGCTCGGAGCACATGGCCGAGTGCAGATCACGGCTGGCCAGGCTGCTCTGCACAGGCATCAAGTGCCTGCTCACAGCTGGCTGCTGTGCTTTCACCTCCCCAGCGTCTGAGGAAGAAATGTGTGGCGGCCGCGGCACTGGCTCTGGGACCCAGGCATTAGGTATGGAGGGGAGGGGCTGGGAGTGCCTGGGTCTGTGGGAAGGAGGAGGCATTGGGTTAGAGCGGGGGAGGAGGGTGCTCTGGGGGAGTGGAGGGGAATTTGGTTAGTATGGGGATATGGGAGTGCCTGGCTCTGGGGGACTGGAGGGGGATATTTTGTTAATGTTTTGGGTTTTATTTATTTATTTCCAAATAAAATCACAAAATGTATATTAATTTTATAATCAAATATATGTCATTTTTTTGCAATTGCATGAATAATTATATGTTTATGCAAAATCTCAAACTTACAAAGTATCTGAAATTTTCACAGAAGCCTGTTCTATTTGATTGACCATGGTCTATACTTGTTTTTATTTCAACAAAACAAGGTATGTATCATATAAAACATTTGAAAGTACCTTACATTTATATTGAAATTAAAAAATATTTTATGAGTAAATAACAATTTTATAAATCAAATTATTGTATTATATTAAAACAAGACCTGAAAAAAAATAAAATATACCTAAAACATAATATATAATAATATATAATTACAACTTTCCAATAGAAGTACATTTTCTTTGGTGTCCCTGAAAGCTATGAGTTTTCATTTGTGTGGCCCTCAGTGGGCTTCAAGTTTGACATGCCTGATCTATATGTTTGTTAATTTTTAAAATGTAACCAGACTATTATTTTTTTAAGTTTTTCCTTTTGTTATAAAGTATCTTTTATTTTAAAAAAAATATAAGTAACCCCAATGCACCCACCTCTCTCCCAGAGCTAGCCCCTTCCCAGCATCCTCTCATCCCAATGCACTCACCCCTCCCCCAGAGCCAGTCCCCCCCCCATGCAGGGCCTCCCATCCCAATGCACTCACCCCCTCCCCCTGAGCCAGGCCCCCCCCCCCAGCACTGGGAGTGCCCCCCCCATCAAATCCTCCCCTCCACCCCCCTCAGAGCCAGGCACCGGAGGAAGGGATGGTTGGGTCAGGAAATCTAATCTTTATAGTGGCCGCTGCTGCTGCCCGGCCCTGCTGCCTCAGCTCACAGCGTGTAGAAAGACAGGAGCACTTAGCCAGATCCCAGGTCTCTGTTCAAAAGTCACATGGGCCAGAGCAGCATGTGCTTCACTCCCACCCCAGCCCAGCGCCCCCCTAGCGTGATGCCCGGGGGCAACTGTCCCCCTCTGCCCTCCCTTCGCTACGCCTCTGGCTCTCCCCTAGGTCTCATGGGTAGAGCTACTCCAAAGGTTTTGCTTCAGGACTTCTCCTGGTGTCACATGGGGAACTGTCAGAAATGGGAGGAGGGTGGTGTTTTGGGGGGTTTTCCTTTTATTTTTCCTGCAAACATTCGGACAGGAAATTCCAGCCCAGAACACTGGCTGGCCTCCATTCGGGTTCTG
The DNA here is from genome assembly GCA_032595735.1 of Pelochelys cantorii. Classification (NCBI taxonomy): domain Eukaryota; kingdom Metazoa; phylum Chordata; order Testudines; family Trionychidae; genus Pelochelys; species Pelochelys cantorii. The sequence goes on from CM064351.1 coordinate 3,285,780, forward strand.
AAAACAAAGTCATCTGGAAATTCCAGGTTCTGTTCCCCAACTTGTTCCTTCCCATGTTAGGGGCTGGAGGCAGCAGCAGGAGTGACACCAAGGGGGCTGGTTCCCTTTGTGTGACAGGCCCCTTCTGGCTCTCCGGCTCTGCTGGTGACAAGCTTCCGCGGTGGCTCCTTGGCTCTGAGTGTCACTGGTATCACAGCATCCTGGCTGCAGGGAAAAGCTCTCAAAGCCCATCAGGCCAATACTCATTAACCCCGAGGAGGCTGCAGGTGCTTGGTGTAGCACAAAGGGCAGGATGGAAGATTCACCCCAGGCACCAGTACAGGGATAATCACAGTGAGCCCTTTGCAATCAGCAGTGGAGCCATCCAAATTGCCTGGCTCCACACACAATGTGTGTGGGAGGGAGGGAGGAGGAGGGAAGCTGGATGCATATTTCAGGGAAGGACGGGATCTCAGAGGGAAGGGCCAGGACTAAAGCAGCCAGGCTGCACGGCCACCTGACTGGCCCAGGTCTCCCTCCCTGTGCTGGCTCAGAGCTGTCTGGAGCAGGAGGCACAGGGCTCTGGAGCACAACGCTCAGTGCTGCGATTCTACAGGCCTGGGGCTCCAGCTGCCACCACTGCAGCAGGAGTGACTGTGATGGTGGCCTGGAGCCCCCGGGCCTTTTACAATCCCTGGGCCCAACGGCCTTTGTCCCTTTTCCTCTCTCTGTAGGCAGCTTGGCTGTCAGAAACTAGCTCCTTCTGGCTAGAGCCAGGTGCCTCCCAGCCCTGCTTCTTACCCCTTTGATGTCAGGGAACTGCTTTCTGTACCTTCTCTTCCCCCATCTCCCTACCCTGCTGGGCGGGTAGCTCAGGGTCAGGCAAGGAGAGCTCATGGCTGGGGGAAGAGGTGTTTGCAACAGGACACTCCGCAGACCCTGCTGAGGCTCCGGGTGCTGTCGGATCATGGTTCACCCCCTGTTCTGCTGCATGGCGCAGCCAGGGTTGCCAGATGGTTTCAACAGAAATACCGGGCCCACGTGCCGTTAATCACACTCCACGTCACATCGTATCTAGCAAACACCGCACAGTTCTGTTTTCTCAATTTGTTTCCTGAGCAGAAAGCTCAAACAGTGGAAGGTCCAGTTCAAAACTGGACACCCGGCAACCCTGGGAGCAACCGGACTGCGTGTGCAGAGTCGCTGAGCAGGGGCCACAGCTCCCAGACCTGGTTGCCTCCCCAGCATGTCTCCCCTCTTCCCCTCCTTCTGCCCCTCCCCCTGTCTAGCACCAGTCGCCCTGTCTGGAGCAGCAGCCACTCGCTCTCTAGTCCTACAGTGTCTGGCCCCCAGCCTGGCTCCGGCCCCACCAGGCGATGGGAACCCCCCTGACCTGGGTGGTCTGGGCCAGTGGTTAGTCACCTGCCTGGGCAGAAATTGGCCTTGTGTGACCGCAGGAAGGACCAGGCCCCCAAGGCCCAGCCTGTTTCCAGCCTTGGATGGGGGAGGGGTGTGATGGGGTGCATTTGGGGGAGGGGGAAGCTTTGAGTGAATCACCCCAAGTCCCTGGAGCCCTGGGCTGTGGGCTCAGCTCTGATGTAGCATTGTCAGCCCTGGCGCTCACACAGGAGGACAGGTGATAGCACTGAGCCAGGTGTGGGGGAGGGGCTGCAGACACCCATGGGGATGAGGGTCGGGGGACAGGAGCCGATGTGTCTGACAGTGGGAGAGGTTTGGGTCAGATTTGGGGGAGGCTTCCCAAAAACTTAACAACACCCCCCCCCTCCTAAAACCTACTCCCCCCCCCCCCAACCCAGCTCCCTCTAGGTTCATTCCCAAACTTCTGCTCTCTCCTGGAGCTCCTCCAGCCTGTGCACTGCTGCCCACAGGGGCGGGAAACACAGGCCTCAGTGCCGTGGAAATGAACTCCACACACTTCTGTATTCATGTGTCTGGTAAGGAATCGATTAGTCAAAAAAAGGAGCAGAAGCTTTATTTAGACTCTGTTGTTACAGACATACCAGGTGACAGACACTGTGAAATATTTTACCAAAATCACTGTAACTGGCATGACTCTATTGTGTTCGGTTGACAAATAAAATACGCAGAATCTTCAAATATTGCCTGCAGAATGTTTAATTTTTTGGCACAGAATTTCCCAGGCACAGTTTGGAAGGGGCCTCAACTTGTCATCAGGTCCAGGCCCCAGCTCTGGGGCAGGACCAGGTAAACCGGGATCATCCCTGACAGGGATTTGTTCAACCTGCTTAAAACAGCCTCTGAAGATGAGGAGTCTAGAACCTTCCCTGGAAGTTATTCCAGAGCTTAACTACATCTCAGCTACATTTCTTGGCTGTGGATTAAGGCCCCGCACGTCTTGTTCTGCCTTGAGTGGACATGGAGAACCAGGGATCCCTGGTTTTTTTATGGGCCTGGGGCATGCCCATGTCTCCTCTGGTCTCTTGTGTATTTATGGCCAAGATGGTGACTCCAGCAGCGGCTGTGTCTCCCTCACCAGCGAAATGCTCCTGGAGTGTTTCTCTGTTCTGGAGACTCTATTTGGGGAAAGGTGGGACCTGAGCTGGATCCCCCCCTGTCTGAGTGCGATCACCATGGCAACAGATGCCAAAGGAAATATGAGGACACAACAGGGGGATGGGCTTGTCCGATGAGGCACTCTCTCTCCCTGCCCCTCTCCCAGGCTTTGCCCAGCATGGCTGAGCCTGGAAACATCTTTGCAGGGCAGGAAAGTGGCTCTTTCAGAGGGTGAATCCTAAACCCTTCTGCTGGGCAAGTTTCCTCTGGAGTTCCCTGCCCCCTCTGCTAACCCGGCAGCCAGTGAGTTATTGCCTCCCTCTGCACTCACTGGGTGGGGGGTTGCTCTGGCAGGAGGCACCAGATGCATCATCCCAGCTGGGCTCCTATTTGACTTGACATTTGCCTTTGTTTTGAGTTATTTGGAATTAAAATGAGACAAAACAGTCAGTTAGAGGCACAAACAGCTTTTGTTAGGTTTAGTTTCAAATAGACATTTTCCTTCCAGTTTTGGATTTTGACACACAACTCAAAATTGTCCCGCCTTTCATCGCAAAGGGTACATCTACACTACAGCATTAATTCGAGTTAACTTAATTCGAAATAGTTCATTTGAATTAAGCTAATTCAAATTAACGCATCTACACACAAAACTGATTTCGAAATAGCACGTCCACACTGAGTGGACCCTGAACCGAAGTTAAGGCTGGCCGGAACCAGTGCCGGCAGGGCATCAGGTTAGGACTTAGTGTGTGGGGCTGCTGCCTGAGGCTAACTGAGCTCTGTGCTTAAAGGGACCCTATCCCCATCCCGGACAGACAGTTCTCAGGGTTCCCCGCTTGCTTGTCTGAGGGACAGTAAAGCAGTCCTGTCTTGAGTGCCCTGAGTGCCCGCACTCGGGACACCACAGCACTCGGGCACATGGAGCCAGAGTTGCCCCTGGGCATGCCGGTGCATCTCGTGGGGTTGTTGCTCAGTCCGGCTGCACTTGCTGCAGGCTGCCATTCGGGGGGTACATCGGGGGGCTGTCAGGATCCAGGAGGCCCTGCAGGAGAACATCCACCCCGAGAAGCCCTCAGAGCCACCCTGGTCCTCCCCAGAGTGGGCTCGTGCCCCATTCCTTCCTCACATCCTTCCACTTACCCCTCCCTAGCCCCACTTCCTGATGTCAAACAAAAGACACGTATGTTCAAAAATAGAAACTGGGTTTATTGAACAAAACTGGGGGGGGGGAGGGATGAACCTCTGGGGAGACTGGGAAAAGGCGGTGAGAGGGGGAAGAGAGAGGGTGGGAGAGGGGAGGGGGAAACCTGGGAGGAGGGAGCTGGAAGGGGGAAGCAAGGGGAAGAAGGGGGAGGGGAAGCTCAGGGCCCAGGGTTGGGGGTCTCGCTGGACCAACTTGATTTTCATGCAAACCTGCTCCTGGGTTCGTATGTGGCCTTTGGTGGCCAGGCTGGCAGCTATCCCACCATAGACAGCCACATTCCTCCGTCTAGTGCGGAGATCATGAACGTTGGGGGCATCCCTCACAAACCTGAATAAGGTCCATTATCTCCACCCTGGACCAGGAAGCCACCCACCTTCTCCAGCCCCTGTCAGGCTCCTGGGAGCTGGCAGACTGCTCCTGGGGGAGCGGTGGAGGGCTGGCTACCAGTGGCTTGCTGGCTAATGTTTTGGGGCCACTGGGTCAGGGGCCCCAGTGGCCACTACTGCCTCTGGGCTGACAGGCTTGGAGCTGGCACAGGCACTGTAGCCAGGGTCTACCCCTTTAATGGCTCTGGGGCTGGGGGAGAGGAGAGTAAGTTTTCCTGGTTGTGGCCAGAGTGGCCATCAGGGCTCCCTGGGAAGGGCTGGAGGCCCCCTATTTTGAATTAAGTGTCTACACAGCACTTAATTTGAAATAGCTATTTTGAATTTGGAGTTACTCCTCGCAGAATGAGGTTTACCAAATTCGAATTAAGCGCTCCACTATTTTGAATTAATTTCGAAATAGCCGTTTGCATGTATAATATTGCAGTATTTGGTCCTGCCATGAGGCAGGGGACTGGACTCGATGACCTCTCGAGGTCCCTTCCAGTCCTAATATTCTATGATTCTATGATTCTATAGACGCTATTAAAGTTAATTCGAAATAATGGCTGTTATTTCGAATTAACTTTGCAGTATAGACATACCCTAAATTATGTTGTGGGATGCCCAAGAAGTTCATTGCACATGAACTATTTGGGGGAAAATATTTAATTTAAATTAAGCCATTTTTGCATTACAAATGTTGATAAAAATATTGTAGAAAAACTTCAATCAGCTTTTTTTACACAGGACAGCCAATGACGTGTCCCCTGCAGGTAACAGTGGGGTGAGCTACCGAGGTGTGTTCATGAGGACAATGGGGTCATTTCCCACAGGACTCAGTCAGCTTCAGTCTGTAGGGACTGGCCAATGGCTGCTTGGAGAGGCCATTCACAGAGAGGTTCTTTCCGAGGGCTGGATCTAAATGTCTGTTCCCTGCTGTCCTGGTCCTGGCTGTGGTGCTTTATCTGCTGGGAAGTAAAGGTGGGTATGAGAGTGAGACCGAGCCGTGTTAGCAAATGTACAGACAGACGTGGCAGAGATAAAGAGGTTACTCATGTTGCATAATAAATGAGGTTCTTCAAAATATGTCCCAGTGTCTGTGTCTCTGCATCTCAGATCAGAGATTTTTGATAGCAATGTCCATTTGGCCCACACATGGCCTTTTTCCATTTCTTCTCTGTTGATATATAGCAGCAGCTGGGATAGGAGCAGGGCTGGTGGTTAGTGATGAGCACCAACACTCAGAAGCCCTGGGATTAGCAAAGCATCTCACCGTGATGGCAGACCTGGGTCTGGTTCCTGATACAGTTCTGTCATTCTCAGCCCGTCTGCCTAAGAATTTCTTTTCTGTGTTAATAACAGCCCTTTAGAGTACAGAGCTACACACTCCAGGAGTGTTGGAAACTCTGTGTCTGCTGCAGAGCTGACGTGGGACTGGGCTAAGTAACGGGCCTGATTTCAGCCCCAAACAGTTCTCTCAGACCTGCCCTAGGGGTTCGGTGTGTATCTGCTCAGCACCGTGTGTGGCTGGGAGCCTCTGCCTAGGGGCTCTACTGGAGAGTTGCATGAACTTACAAGTGAGCTGTTTCAAGCATTCTGAGGAGAGAGGGGTTCAGTGGGGGTCATTTTTCCCAGAGTGACATGGGGCTGCTCCAAACTTGTGTACAACTACGCTGCGCTGGGAGGGAGCTTCCAAGTTTGGGAGGGCAGACAGGTATTAGATCTGGTCAAGTCGGTGTGCTGAAAGATACCATACTACCTGAAGTAGCTTGGGTTGGGCTTGCATGCCCCCTCCCCCTCCACACACACACTCACACAGACCTGCGAACAGCTCTCAGGCTATGTCAACACTACAGAATTTTTGCGCAAAACCGGCCCTTTTTGCACAAAAGCTCGTGGAGCTTCCACACCTCACGTGTATTTTTGCAGCTGTGAGCCTTTTGCCTTGCCAGGTAGCAGGGTAGGTGCGCACGCTGAAAGAGTCAAGTGTGGGGCTTTAGTGAAACCGCTATTTTTATCAATAGCCAAGCGTGGAGGCAGCACAGGCAGTTTTTGGGCTGCAAGGGGCTTAGGCTTGCTAGCCTGTTTTGGCATTGTAGCCAGGTCTTGAGACCCTCGGGGCGCAGCGGGTGATCACAGCCCTGGCAAGCGATTGTCTAGAGCCCCCACAGGGAACAGACCTGGCTTGGAGTTGTGGGATCACCCTTTCCTGGGTGAAGGGGATTCCCTGCTAGCATCTGCAAGTGTCCTCTAAGATTGTTTAGAGGTTGCAGATCTGAGGCAGCTGCAACCGTCTTGTCTGACATTCCTGCTGAGAGACTGTAAACGGGGATGCAGGGAAGCCAGGCTAAGGCTGGTCAGGTTGCTGTCAAATGAGATAGGTTTCAGTTTTAGCTATCTCACTATGTTTGCTTGCTGTGCTTATGATGTGAGCACTGAATTACTCCCTCAGGCAGTGGAGATAAGCGAATGCCCCTTTGGCGGGAAATATACAAGTGGCAAATAGGTGGTATCTGAGCACCAGCTGCTGTGGTGTATGCTTGAGGAGTGTGTGTGTTCTGAGGAGGTCCCTGTGGAAGTTCTCCTCAGACGGGATAAATCAAATAAAAAGAAGACATTCAATAGAACAGTAAAAACGTGGAGGGGAGAGCCCGTGTGGGGTGATCTCCACAAGGGGAAAGCAGCAGGCAGTGAGCCTCTGCTTATTTGTGGCTCCGTGGCTTGATTGAAAAGAATTTTTCTTTTCTTCATAGGGTGAAGGAAAATTGATTTAAAATCTAAGTCTGACTGAAACACTATGGTAAAAGGCTATCTATCTACGTGAGGATCTCAACGCAGAGCACACTGCGGGTTCCAACCAGCGCCAGCAGGAGAGAAGGAACTGAGGGGATCGTAGCCCATACATGCGCATTAGCAGCCCAGTGCGCGAGGGTACAGTGCACGCGTGAACTACCTATTCACAAGCCCTGCTATAGAAATCTTCCAGCCTGGTGTGCTGTGGCACCTAAGCACCTGAGGTGGAGCACCCAGAAGGACAGCTTCAAAGAAGAACCAAAGATGCAAAGTCAACTACCTGACCCATAACATTCTTAGTACAGCTTGTCAGTAGGCTATACTCACACGGATACCCTCTGCCTTGGGAATTCCATCTGGCAAACAGGTCATTATCCACAAACTCCTGCACAACTCCCCAGAAGGGATCAGGTAGGGGAGGGAACATGACTGAGGAGCTGAGGGCTGGAATAGCAGGGAAGCTGTGGGTGGGAATTCAGGGAAGCCAACAGAGCTGAAGCTAGGGGAGGCAGCCCTCAAGGTTGGGATAGTAGCTGCCTGCAGAGAATGAAAGTGTTTGAGGGGAACCTCCTGCCCAGCTCACTTCCAGAGACCTGGCATGTGTGGTGTGTGCAATGTCCCACTGAGTGGAGGACACCAATCAGAGACCCAAGCAGCAATGAGCAAGACGAAGTAGCTAATGCTTGGCTGGCCAGATCTGGATTTAAGGGATCGCCCATTCGCTTGGGATTCTCTGCAATTGTACAACTCGCAGGTGCCTCATGCCACCATTAACAGCAGGTCAGAGCTGAGAGTCACGATAGAGCTGTGAGTGTGCAATGAGAGCTGAACAGCAGGCAGCTGTGGAACAGGAATGTGGGGCACCAGCAGAGATATGTGAGTTGGACCTCAGAGCTGAATAGCAGGTGTTGTGGGCGGGTATTAAGGGGACCAGGAGGGCTGTGTGCATGTATAGAGCCCAGCATTAGGATTGCAGGGATTGTTTACTTCAAAATAGACACATTCCCACAGAATTGAACAAAGTGTGACCATACCCTGCCTAAGTCACACAAATCCAAATACACTAAATTCTCTCTCCCTCACTAAGGAGGATACTGAAATGTAAGCTTGAGACACTAAAGTGTTTGAGAATTTCCAGGGGATGGGGAGATGCTCGAGAAGATGACTGAAGTAAATACATTGTGTGGGGTTGTTTTCCTGTTTCACTGTAGTCTGAAAGTACAAGTGCATAATTACTAGGTTTTATCCAAGTACCTGATTACAGCTCCTTGTTCTTCTCCTCGGATGCTGAAAGAAGGAAGAGGAAAGAGTTAGACACAGAGACATGCTCTATGATGCTGTTTGCCCCATGACAACTGGGGTTAGTTCCTGACACCCCATAGTCCCAGTGCAGGAGCCAGCAGCTCAGATGGGGAGCAGAGCTGTTGGTTAGAGATACACATCAACATGCTGGAGCCCTGGGATTTGCAAAGCATCTACCCATACTGGAAGACATGGGTCTGGATGCCAATTCAGGTCTGACATTCTCAACCCTTCCGTCTCAAGAAAGCAACACAGAAAAGGAACTAAAAGGCATCTGAACCATCAAAACTACACACTGTAGCCACAACTGGGGTATGGTCATGCAAATATTTGGAGGCTGCCCTTCAGCAGTCATCTGTAGAAAGCCTCTGGCCATCAGCACAATGTGTTTGGCACTGGATTGTCAATGGCCAGGTGACATCTGTCTGTCTAATCGGACATGAAAGCAGGTAACCTCTGTTTGATGCACAGAGCTCACAGTGCTGCAGTGGGGACGGAAGTGACTCTAATGTGACCCTGGTTTTGATCTGAACTGTTCACTGAGCCCTAGCCTGAGATGAAGTGATTCTGGGTTCAATGAACTTACTAGGCTTCTGGTGTAGCTGCTGGCATTCTGGGGAGAGCAGAAAAAGAGACCAACATGGATTTAGCATGAGTTGCTCTGAGCAGAGCGATATTAGCTTGTTGCAAACTTTGGACATGTCAACACTGCAGCTGGGAGGGAGCTTCCCAGCATGGGCAGGCAGACAGGCCCTAGTTCTCCTCAACCTAGTGTGCTAAAGGTTCCAGGATGGCAAGTGCCATAGCTTTGTCTATGTGTTCAAATGCATCCCTATGTGGTCCTCCTTGGTGCATAGTAGGGTGACCAACGTGCGCTATCAGAGTCCAAGACAGAACTGTCACCCTTGGCTCAGAGGCATGACTCTCTGGATACCTACTTCTAAAAGCAGCAGTGCAGAAAAAAGAGTGGCACGTTTGGTATTGCCACCCTTGCTCCTGTGCTAATGGTGGCAGGGCGCTGCCTTCAGAGCTGGGCACCTGCCCAGCCATTGCTACTCTCCGATCCCCCTGTACTGAAGGCAGCATAGAAGTAAGAGTGTTAATACTGTGAGCTCCCCTCCCACAATAACCTTGCAACCACCAAAAGAAAGCCTTAAACTTTAGGTTGGGATCCCCAGGTAGGGTATGTCTACACTTGCAGCCTATTTAGGACTAGGGGTGCAAACGTAGGCATTCGGAATTGCAAATCAAGCCCGGGATTTAAATATCCCGTGCTTGATTTGCATCTTCCTGGCTGGGTGCCATTTTTGAAATTTACAAGCCCGGAATAACTGCCCGCGTCTACACGCGGCAGTTAAACGGGCGTTCGAAATAAAGCCCTATTTCGAACTATCTGTTAAACCTCATTGCAGGACTCTGGCAGCTCACGCTGGTCACCCAACTATGCAACAAGGAGTTCCACACAGGGGTGCATTTCAAGAGATAAAGCTTCAGCATGTGCCACCCTGGAACCTTTAGCACAATAGGTTGAGGAGAACTAGGGCCTGTCTGCCTGCCCAAGCTGGGAAGCTCCCTTCCAGTTGCAGTGCAGTTATTCCGGGCTTGTAAATTACAAAAAATGGCGCCCAGCCGGGAAGATGCAAATCAAGCGCGGGATATTTAAATCCCGGGCTTGATTTGCAATTGTGAATGCCTACATTTGCAGCCCTATTCCAAAATAGATTGCAAGTGTAGACACACCCTTAGAGAAAAACTGCTCTTCCCTCATTAAACCTGTACAGCACAGGGTAAAAGTACACACAAGACCAGATTTCACAGGGGAGACCAGATTTCATAGTCTATCACATGTTTTTCACAGCTGTGAATTTGGTAGGTGCTACCTATGGGTCAGACTGAGGGCACCAGCAGAGATTTGTGACTGGGATCCCAGGGCTAGGATAGCAGGTGGTGGGCTCTGAATATTTCCAGGAAAGAGAGAGCTGATCAGGAAGGTAACTGAAGCCCATACATTCTACATGCATGTAATTGCAATTTTATCCCAGTACCTGATTCCAGCTGCTTGTTCTTGTTCTGCAAAGTTTCTGAAATCAGGAAGAGAAAAGAGTTGGACACAGAGACATAATCTGTGATACTATTTGCTCCATAATGACTGGCTTAGTGATGGACACCTCATAGCCACATTCCCAGCCCCAATGCAGGAACCAGCAGCTTGGATAGGAGCAGGGTTGGTGGTTAGTGATGCGCACCAACACTCAGAATCCCTGGGATTAGCAAAGCATCTCACCGTGATGGCAGACCTGGGTCTGGTTCCTGATACGGATCTGACATTCCCAGCCCATCTGACTAAGAATTTCTTTTCTGTGTGGCTAGTAGACCTTTGGAGCGTCAAAGCTGTGCACCCCGTATCTAAATAGGAGCTCGATGAACAGATGACTCGGGCTCACATCTGGACTCTGGCATTGGCAACACAATATGGAAATTTGCAACACATTCTGGGGAGTGAACCATCTTCAGAAGGCATCTACAAAAAGTGGCTTCCCCCTTCTCCTGCATTAGCACAGTGTGACTGACACTGGATTGTCAAACTCAACTTGCCCCATGTCTATCTATTCAGACACGAGAGCAGGTAACCCTGTATCTACTGTAGGGAGCTCACAGTGCTGCTAATGGGACTGATTTCAGCCTCAAGATTTTCTCTCAGCTCTGCCCCAGGGTTTTGGTGCTTCTGGACTTGCTCAGCACCATGTGTGGCTGGCAGCTTCTTCCCAAGGGCTCTACTGGGGAGGTGCATGAACTTACCAAAGATATTGAGCAGCTCACGCCATTCTGGGGAGAGAGGAAAAGGAGATCAGCAGGGGTTCAGTGTGGGTCATTTTCTCCAGAGTGGCATGAGGCTGTTCCAAATTTGTGTACATCTACCCTGCGCTGGGAGGGAGCTTCTCAGTGTGGGAGGGCAGAGAGGTATTAGTTCTGCTGGCATTAGTGTGCTGAAAGTTACAAGGTGGCACATGAGGTAGCTTGGGTTGGCTGCTCAAATACAATCCCATTCAGACCTCCTTGGTGTGTAGCTGGATAACTCCCCTGAGCCAATGTCCATGCTATTCTGAGTTATACTGCTGTTTGTGGCATGCGATGTCAACATCAGAATCCTTGAATATGGAACTCTCATGGGCTGGACTCGTAGAAGACATTGGTGAAGCTCCAGGAGTCCTGATTGGATCCCTGCTTGTATTTAAACCAATCACAGAACAAGAAACTCATCTGTGCAACTGGGTTTCCCCTGCTTAGTGCTGGCTTCCCTGTGCTATCTGCTTTTGCTGGTGGACTGTCATCTCCTAATAACCTGACCTTCTGCCTCCTCGCATAGGACTTTCCTTCTGCCTGTCAGCACTCTTTGTGGCTCTGACCTCCTAGTAACTGACCTGGCTTCCTAACTCTGTTCTGATCACTAGGCATAACCACCCACAGCCTGCTTGTGTCACTCTGCATGGACCACATATGCTGCAGTAATGGGTCTGATGCTGGCAAAATGGACCCAGCTACCAAACTGTTCCCTGTGGAGCACCAGAGATGCCTGTTGGTGACCCACTTTGAGGCAGACAGTCAAGCAGTGGTGGTCCAGGTCAGAGGATCCATTACTGCAGGATGGGGTAAGACATTTGGGTGCCAAAATGGTGGCTTTCCAGGCACGGCCCATGGAGTCCTGCTCTTCAGTTCATCTGCCTGAACAATTTGAAGTTAACTGCCAGCGAGCATGCTTTTTTGGAATCCCTGTATTACTCATTTTACAAGGAAGAAGGGATGTTCCTAAAGAGGAGGTTTTCCCCACATTTGGCCCCATGTAGAAAGGCTGAATGTCGGAAAAGCCTCTTTGGAAAAAAACAAGCAGAAAAAGGTATGCAAATTTCCTCAGGATAGTGTGTGTCTGGCTACCTGATCTATCATGGTCTTAGATCAGAGCCTCCTTAATGATGGCAACACAGGGAATGAGGGAAGGGAACATCACACCAGAACAGACAGCATGTAGAGAGAGGCCTGCCCTGCTGCAGTCTGTCACCCGCCCTCAGGCCTCCTATTTTTGTGCTATGCAATTCCTTTATGGTGCTGACTTGCACAAGTGCATAGCTCCAGGGTTAGTGGTTGGCAGGAACTTAGCAGGGAGAAAGCTCTGTAGGACTATGCAGACCTAGATTTAGTGGCCACGCTGGTTCTTTCTGGGCTCTTAGGAGAACAATATGGGTGGTGGGGCCCATCAGAGTGTAGCTCACACAGAGCGTGGCAGGGATTAAAATCTGTTAATTTAAGGCCCAGGTCTAAACAAGGAAACTGGCCAGTGGGGGAAGAGCAGTGGACAGGACTGAGCAGCTCTGGGCTGGGATAGCAGGGATTTTGCAGGTCAGAATTGAAATCTATTCACAGAATAACATGGAGGAAATTTGTCCAGCCCTTGACTGAATCCCACAAATCCATTCATACTACATTCACTCTCCATCCTTAGGAATGACTCTGAAACATGAGCTGCAAACAATGCAGTGTTGACACATTTCCAGGAGAGGGGTAGATGATCACAAAGGTGACTGAAGCCCAGATATTGTTTGTGATGATTTTCCTATCTTGTATGTGAAAGCAGAGACACATGTTTTCTAGAGGTTAACCCAAGAACCTTTTTCCTCTGGCTTGTTCTCCCCGGAACCTGAAACGGAAAAAAAAAAAGAGTTAGACACAGAGATGTGCTGTGTGATGCTCTGTGGGGTTAGTTACAGACACTCCAGAGGACAATCCCAGCCCCAGTGCAAGAGTCAGCAGCTTTGACAGTAGCAGGGCTGATTGTGAATGTTACACACCAACAAGCAGCATTCCTTGCATTTGCAAAGTATCTAGCCTTGATGGAAGAGGTGAGTGTGGGTCCCAATACAGCTCTGACACCCTCTGCCCTTGTGTCTCAGAGGAAGTGCTTTTCTGTGTTACTAGCAGCCCTTTGGAGCATCAAAATTCTACACTCCAGGTGTCACTAGGGTTTGAACGTGCAGAAGATCAGAGCTCAGATCTGGGAATCCGTCCTTGGCAAAAATCATGGAAACATGAGGTTGAGTCTTGTCTACTGGTCATCTATATGTTCTGGGGAGTCGCCCAGATGAGTCTGCCCTGCCACAGTCATCTCTAGAAAGCAGTTGCCCCCTCTTATTGTACCAGAACAGTGGTTGGCACTGGGTTGTCAAAGGCAATGTGACAGCTGTCTGTCTAACTAAGCATGACAGCCAATAAATGTTTTCTGACTTTTTGTGACTGAATCTTTGAAAGTGCTCTAGGAAGGAAATTTGCAGGAGGGCATTCCTTCTCCTTAAGAAGTCTGTATGTGGTTGCTCCAGTGTCGGTATGGAGATCAGAGCCTCTTCAGACTCATGTGATGGTAATTAGAAAAGCCAACTTCCAAGAGAGGTATAGGAAGGAGAAGAAAGAGTTACTCACCTTGTGCAGTAATGGTGGTTCTTTGAGATGTGTCCCCGTGGGTGCTCCACTCTGGGTGCTGGTGTGTCCTCGTGCCAGCGACCGGAGACTTTTCTAGCAGTTTCTGCCGCGCTGCGCAGGCACCGTGGCGCCCTCTAGTGTCGTTGGAATTGTTGGGCGCGGCTCCTCTGTTCCTTCTCTACCTGCTAGAGTATAAGGCTCCAAGCAGGGGAAGGAGGGAGGGTAGTGGAGCACCTGCGGGGACACATCTCGAAGAACCACTGTTACTGCACAAGGTGAGTAACTCTTTCTTCTTCTTCGAGTGGTCCCCGTGGGTGCTCCACTCTGGGTGACTACAGAGCAGTTGTCAGCTCGCAGAGGTGGGTTTGGAGCCATGTTGTAGTAACTGTGGACAATACAGCATGTCCCGCTGCCATGGAGGATGCTATGGAAGAGGAAAGTGCATAGTGTTGTGCAGCAGATGACCAGGTGGCAGTGTTGCAAATGTCTTGGAATGGAACGTTACGAAGGAACGCGGTTGTGGTAGCTACTGCCCTGGTGGAATGAGCTGTGATATTTCCAGGTAAGTGCTTGTCATGCAAGGCATAACAAGTTCGAATGCAGGAGGTAATCCATTTCGAAATTCTCTGAGATGAGACTGTTTGTCCCCTAGATCTTTCAGCATAAGAGATGTAAAGTCAAGGTGAGGCTCGCCACGGCTTTGTGCGGTCAATGTAAAATGCCAGAGCTCGTCGGACGTTGAGAGTGTGCCATGCAGGCTGGACTGGGTCGATGTGCGGCTTCGGAAAGAAGGCAGGTAAGTGTATGGGTTCATTCACGTGGAAGGGGGAGGGTACTTTGGGAAGGAACTTCGGGTGGGATCAGAGTATCACTCTGTCCTTTGTAAATACGGTGTATAGAAGATCGGCCATCAAGGCCGAAAGCTCACTCACCCTCCTACTGGAGGTAATAGCGACGAGAAAGGAGACTTTCATAGATAAATGAGACCAAGAGCAAGTGGCTAGAGGCTCGAATGATGGTTTTGTCAAGCTTTTTAGAACGTGGTTCAAGTCCCAGATGGGGACCGGTGGTTGGACAGGAGGAAAGGTATTCTGTAGGCCTTTAAAGAAGCGTTTGGTCAGCGGGTTAGCAAGAAAAGAAACTCCATCCATGGGATGGTGAAAAGCAGCTACGGCAGCGGAGTGGACCTTAATACTGCTGAGTACTAGGCCCAACTGTTTTAGGGATAGTAAGTAGTCCAGTAAGGTAGGTAAAGGAGCGAGCTCTGGAGGGGTTGCATGTGTTCGAGCATACCAGCGAGAGAATCGAGTCCATTTGTACAGGTAAGTTCTTCTAGTAGAATGTCTTCTACTGTTAATCAGGATGTCCTTCACCTGTTCCGAGCAGGCAGTCTCGGCATCCTGGAGCCATGAAGGAGCCAGGCATGGAGATGGAGCTTGGGAATGTCCGGATGGAGAGTCCGTCTGTGGTTCTGCGACAGAAGGTCGTGGTGAAGAGGGAAGGGATGTGGGTCCATCACCGCCATCTTGAGGAGGAAAGGATACCACGTCTGCCTGGGCCACGCAGGTGCCACTAGTATGACCCGTGCCTGGTCTGTCCTGATCTTGCTGAGGACTCTGTGTAGGAGCAGGAAGGGCGGAAACGCGTAAAGGAGAGGGGCGTCCCACATGATCAAAAAGGCGTCTCCAAGGGAATGTTTGCCCAGGGCTTCTCTGGAGCAGTAAATGTGGCATTTTCTGTTGTTTTTCATGGTAAAGAGATCCATATCTGGTTGGCCCCAACAAAGGAAGAGTGGGGTGAGGACACATCTGTCGATCTCCCACTCGTGTTGGTCTTGGAACGTACAACTTAGGGCGTCTGCTGTGATGTTGAGTACACCCGGAAGGTAAATGGCCGAAGGGGTGACCCCATGTGTCAGGCATCAGTTCCAGAGCTTCATAACTTCCGAACACAGGGAAGGGGATCGAGCTCCACCTTGTCAGTTGATGTAGTACATGCAGGTGGTATTGTCCATCATGATGGTAATGGACTTGTGAGCTATGTACTGAGTGAAATGTTGGCATGCATATCTGACCGCCCACAACTCAAGGAGGTTAATATGGAAAGTTTGCTCCATGAAAGACCATTTGCCTTGGGCTGTGATGTTCCCTAAATGGGCCCCCCATCCCATGAGTGAGGCATCTGTTATAACTGTGAGAGAGGAAGGCGGATGGTGGAAAGGAACGCCGTGTAACATGTTTTATGGAATTGTCCACCAAAGCAGTGAGTTGATGATGCATGGTGGGATGGCTACGGGTTTGAAAAGTTGGTCTCTGGAAGGCTTGTAGACCATTGCAAGCCAGGACTGGAGTGGTCTCATGTGAAGTCTGGCCAATTTGACTACGTAGCTCGTGGAGGCCATGTGCCCGAGGATCTTGAGGCAGTTGCAGACCGTGACAGTGGGAACCAACTGTGCCTCGAGGATGAGGTCGCGTTTGGTAGTGAACCTGTGCTCGGGAAGTGTAGCGGTCGTTGTGACCGTGTCGATGAGGGCACCTATGAACTCTAGCCTCTGCGTTGGTAGTAAGGTGGATTTCGCATAATTTATGTGAAATCCGAGGCTGAGTAAAAGGGTTATTGTGGTGTCTGTCATGGCCTTGGTCTCGTCAAAGGACGTGCCTTTTATGAGGCAATCGTCTAAGTACGGGAATATTATGATCCCTTGACAGAGAAGTGAGGCCATTGTGACTGCCAGGGTTTTGGAAAACACCCTGGGGGCAGTGGAGAGGCCAGTGGGAACACCCGGTATTGATAGTGGTGGGTGCCTACCGTAAAATACAGAAAACGTCTGAGAGTAGGATGAACCATAATGTGAAAGTAGGCATCCTGGAGGTCGAGAGCCGAAAGCCAATCACCTTGATCGAGAGCGGGAATGATAGTTGCGAGGGTTACCATCTTGAAATGGTGGCATGCAACGTATTTGTTGAGGCGCCTGAGGTCTAAGATGGGTCGCCACCCTCCCGTCTTCTTCTGGGTGAGGAAGTAAGTTGAGTAGAAACCTTGGCCATGGAATTGAGGTGGTACTTTTTCTACTGTGCCCAGTCAAAGAAGATGTGAAACCTCCTGTTGGAGAACAGTTTCGTGAGAGGAGTCCCTGAAGAGGGACGACACAGGAGGATGGGTAGGAGGGAGGGAGGTAGAGGGGATAGTGTAACCAAATTGAATCAGTTCCAGGACCCATTTGTCCGAAGCAGTGAGGGACCATTGGTGGAAGAAGACCCAGAGGGGGTGGTGGAACTGACGCGTATCGGTCGGCAGTGTCAGTGGATTGGCTTCCTGGCTCTCGACCTGACCTTCAAACCTGCTGTTTGCTCAATGTGGATTAGTCATGAGGTGTTGCTGTTGCTGTCATTGTGGTCTGTGCCACTGGGTTCTTTGTTTTGGGCGGAAATCGTATTTGGGCTGCTGTCTGAAGGGCTCTCTCGGGCGTTGGTAAGGCTGCTACCTGGTTCTCTTAAAGGGAGGAGTGTACATTCCCAGAGTTCTGAGAGTAGTACGGGAGTCCTTCATGGAATGCAACACTTCATCAATTTTGGCTGCGAAGAGATTGGTCCGGTCAAAGGGCAAGTCCTCAACCTTCTGCTGTAGGTCCCTAGGTACCCCAGAGGCCTGTAACCAGGAAATTCTGCAAAGGACAATCGCCAAAGCTGTGATCTGCACTGCGGTGTCCGCTACGTCCATGGCGGACTGTAGGGCTGTACAGGAGACCGTGTGGTCCTCTTGCATGATGTTAAGCAAGGTTGGCCTCTTGTGTTCTGGAAGGTGTTGGAGCAGATCTTGAAGCTTGGAGTAGTTAGCATGGTCATAGTCTGCAAGCATGGCAGTATAGTTCACAGCCCTGAGGGGTAATGTAGCTGATGAGTAAACCTTGCAACCCATAATATCCACTTTTTTGTGGTCTCTGTCTTGTGGAGTGGTTCTGAGGTTAGGTTGTTTGTTTTTGTGTCAAACCGAATCCACCACTAGGGAGTTAGGAGGAGGATGGGTAAAAAGGAAGTCCATGTTCTTAGGTGTGATAACATATTTGCGGTCCGCTCTTTTATTTGTTGGGGTGATGGATGTTGGAGTTTGCCAGATGTTGTTGGCCGGGTCCATAATAGCCTCGTCCATCAGGAGAGCTATTCTGGAGGCGGTTGGAGGTTGTAGGGTGCGGAGGAGGCGATATTGTTTCATCTGTACCTCCTGGAGGTCTCTTTCCTGGGCTATAGCCACTCTTTTGAACAAGTCCTGGAATTTTTTAGTGTCATCACCGGATGGTGGGGCTTCAGTTGTAACCGCTTCATCTGGGGAAGAGGAGGAGTTATGGAGAGGTGATCTGGTCTCCCCTTCAGATAGAGAGTTGTGTGCCTCGAAGGGGTCTGGAGAATTCGGTTCGCTGATACTGTGGTGGGAGATGAGGGGGGAGGTGGCCTGGAAGTAGTCAAAGAGGCCCGATGGTGGCTCTTCTTAGGATGCGGCTCCCACGGGTGCCATTGGGTGGTATATGGCGGAGGTGGGTAGGCGTATTGTAGTGCATACCAAGGGTGTGGGGGGGGGAGGGTATGCATATTGAACTGGGGCCGGCTGCCAAGATGGAGGTCTATGTGCCAGGCTGGAGTGCTGGGAGGAGAACCTGCTCCTTGACTCGGTGCCAATGTCACTGGCTGAGTGAGAAGCGATGGAGGAACGTCGAGACCTCACGGAATGGATGGAGGAGCCTGGGGAAGGTGGTGCCTATGATGTGTGGCTCCGTACCGGGGAACAGTACCGGTCACGCCGCTCGGTTGGTGCGGGACAATGCGGTTTGGATGGTGGCGGTATGGGGAGTGGCGGTGTCGGCGGTGCCGAGGATCATTCGGGTGCCGTGGCACTCGGTGGTGGTCTGTCGGCATGGGCCTTCTTCGGCACTGGGCTTGATGCCGTTTAGGTGTGGTGCCTCAGTGCCACGTGATCTTTCGCTGGTGCCATCGGTGCCGGGGGTGGCTCCGGTGCCGTATCGATCAGTGCCGTTGACCTCTGCTCTGGCTCTGAATGAGCTCTTTTGTGAGGTGCCAACGCTTTTGACTGCACCGTACCGGAGGTTCCCGGCCTATCCTTGGTGCTGACCTGTACAGCTGATGGTGCTGAGGGTAGCAACGGAGTCGGGGAAAGACCTGATCTAGAAGTAGCAGGAGCAGAGTGGGTAGAGGGTTGATTCTTTTCCATACCTTTACTCAATTGCGCCAGTCTTGAAGTCGCGGGGAGTCCTCTGAGGAAGGATGGAGGGACTTCTCATATAAAAGTGTCTTTAGCCTGTTGGCTCTGTCCCGGCACGCCCTCGCTGTCAATGTGGAGCAGTGGAGGCACTTCTGAGTTTGGTGCACCTCCCCTAGGCACTTAATACATTTAGAGTGCCCATCCGAGGTGGGCATGGCATCCCGACATGACTCGCACCTTTTAAAGCCCAAAGAGCCGGGCATGAGGGGTTGGGGAAAAGCAGCGAACCACAAGGCGAAATTTTTTTTTTAAACTTGACAGGGGAGGAGAATAGGGCTAAAAAACTTGGAAGATGAGGAAAGTGAGGGTTAAAACTGGGAATTTAACTATTTTTTTACAGAAATGAGGAGAACAATCGGCTCCGTCTGCTGCCGAGGATGGTAGAGAAGGAACTGAGGAGCCGTGCCACGCACACGCCCAACAATTCTAATGACACTAGAGGGTGCCATGGTGCCTGCACGGCACGGCAGAAACTGCTAGAAAAGTCTCCAGTCGCCGGCGCGAGGATGCACCAGCACCCAGAGTGGAGCACCCCTGGGGACCACTCAAAGGAGAATCTTGGTAAACACTCAACAGGAGACACCTTGTTTAGATGAGACCAGGTTCAAGCACAAGGTTATGTCTACACTGGCAGGTTCTTGTGCAAGTACAGCTGTTCTTCTGCAGAGCGTCGACACTGCCAGCCCACTCTTGCGCAAGAAAATTTACAGTAAAGTGTCAGAAGAGAGGACTTCTTTTGCAAGAGCTATGCTCTTTTCTAAAAAGTGTAAGCTCTCTTGCACAGTAGCTCTTGCGCAAGAGGGCAATGTCGACGAGCGGCAGGGGTTTCTTGCGCAAAAAAACCCTATGTCTAAAATGGGCATCAGAAGCTTCTTGTGCAAGAGAGCATCCACACTGCCATGGATGTTCTTGCGCAAAAGCACATGGCAGTGTGGACGTGTTCTTGCGCAAGAGTTCTTGAACAAGAACCCTTGCACAAGATGTTTTTGCGCAAGTGTAGACATAGCCAAAGGGTGGAATGAGCTCTCTTAATTGAGGGTAAAATCTTAACAGGCCTTTAAGGAATCTGATTGCCATGTCATTAATAAAACCCCACAACCATTATTCACGTCAGGGTTGAAAGCTGATTTTGCTGCCAGGTGGCCCTTGATTGTGGAAATTGCAAGGCCTTGCTGTTTCATTGGCAGCAACGAGTTGAGTGTATGTTGGACAGATGGCTGCATCAGCCACACCTTGGTTTGGGAAGCCAAGAGGGAGAATTGCTCTCATTTTGACAGCAAGGCAGCACAGAAGGGCTTTCTATTGCTTAGTAAGAACTTACAAACTTGCTCAGAGCAAGCCTCTTGTCTAGGATTTAGCCATGGAGCTTCCAGACTGTTAAATGAAAGGAACACAGGTTTGGACAGTGCTGACCATGGTCCTGAGTGCTCAAATCCAGGACCAATGACAGTAAGACTGGATTTATCAAAGAGAGCTCAAGTTGGAATGGTGAGCCACTGTTGTGAGGTCGTGCTGGGACAATTAATATAACTAGGTCCGATCCAGCTTGATCTTTACAAGCACTCTGTGTAGGAGTGGGACTGGGGGAAAAGCATAATTAGGAGATCCTGTACAGGATAGCAGGAAGGTATCTGTGATAGAACCCAAGTTGTAGTCTTGAAGGGAGCAGAACTGGTAGAAGACAGGAAACAAAGGATCGGAATACATTGTCAGTTTTCAGAATGGAGAGAGGTAACTAGTGGTGTCCTGCAAGGATCTGTAGTGGGACCAATCCTATTCAACATATTCATGAATGATCTGGAGAAAGGAGTAAACAGTGAGGTGGCAAAATGTG
This sequence comes from Pelochelys cantorii, assembly GCA_032595735.1. Classification (NCBI taxonomy): domain Eukaryota; kingdom Metazoa; phylum Chordata; order Testudines; family Trionychidae; genus Pelochelys; species Pelochelys cantorii. The sequence goes on from CM064351.1 coordinate 3,306,538, forward strand.
CAGATGATACAAAACTGCTCAAGATAGTTAAGACCAAAGCAGACTGTGAAGAGCTTCAAAAGGGTCTCACAAAACTAGGTGAGTGGGCAACAAAATGACAAATGAAATTTAATGTTGATAAATGCAAAGTAATGCTCATTGGCAAACATAATCCCAACATAATCCCAACTATGGGTACAAAAGGATGGGGACTAAATTAGCTCTTATCATTCAAGACAAAGAATATTTTATTGCCTTTGTATAGTAAAGAATAAAGTTGTCAGACACATAAAAAAACAATTTGTTGGGCAAAAGTCAACATGGTTTCTGTAAAGGGAAATCATGTCTTACTAATCTATTAGAGTTCTTTGAAGGGGTCAACAAACATGCAGACAAGGGGGATCCGGTAGACATAGTGTACTTAGATTTCCAGAAAGCCTTTGACAAGGTCCCTCACCAAAGGCCCTTGTGTAAATTAGGTTGTCATGGGATAAGAGGGAAGATTCTTTCATTGATTGAGAACTGGTTAAAAGACAGGAAACAAAGGGTAGGAATAAATGGTAAATTTTCAGAATGGAGAGGGGCAACTAGTGGTGTTCCCCAAGGGTCAGTCCTAGGACCAATCCTATTCAACTTATTCATAAATGATCTGGAGAAAGGGGTAAGTAGTGAGGTGGCAAAATTTGCAGACTATACTAAACTGTTCAAGATAGTTAAAACCAAAGCAGACTGTGAAGAACTTCAAAAAGATCTCACCAAATTTACTGAGGAACAGCTAGCCAAAAACTCAAAAAGAAATAACAAAATGTTTTTTAAGTACATTAGAAGCAGGAAGCCTGCTAAAAAACCTGTGGGTCCCCTAGACGATCGAACTATAAAAGGCGCAATCAAGGACGATAAAGCCATTGCGGAGAAACTAAATGATTTCTTTGCTTCAGTCTTCACGGCTGAGGACGTTGGGGAGATTCCCAAATCTGCACCATCCTTTGTGGGTGCTGAATCTGAGGAACTGTCCCGGATTGAAGTGTCATTAGAGGAGGTTTTGGAACAAATAGAAAAACTTAATGTTAACAAATCTCCGGGACCGGATGGCATTCATCCAAGGGTTCTAAAAGAACTCAAATGGGAAATTGCTGAACTATTATCTGTGGTTTGTAACCTATCCCTTAAATCGGCTTCCGTACCTAATGACTGGAAGGTAGCCAATGTGACACCAATATTTAAAAAGGGCTCTAGAGGCAATCTGGGCAATTACAGACCGGTAAGTCTAACTTCAGTACCGGGCAAATTAGTCGAAACAATAGTAAAGAATAAAATTGTGAAGCATGTAGAAGAACATAATTTGTTGGACAAAAGTCAACATGGTTTCTGTAAAGGGAAATCCTGTCTTACTAATCTATTAGAGTTCTTTGAAGGGGTTAACAAACATGCGGACAAGGGGGATCCAGTAGATATAGTATACTTAGATTTTCAGAAAGCCTTTGACAAGGTCCCTCACCAAAGGCTCTTGTGTAAACTACATGGCCATGGGATAAGAGGGAAGGTCCTTTCATGGACTGAGAACTGGTTAAAAGACAGGAAACAAAGGGTAGGAATAAATGGTAAATTTTCAGAATGGAGAGGGGTAACTAGTGGTGTCCCCCAAGGGTCAGTCCTAGGACCAATCCTGTTCAACTTATTCATAAATGATCTGGAGAAAGGGGTAAGCAGTGAGGTGGTAAAGTTTGCAGATGATACCAAACTGTTTAGGATAGTCAAGACAGAAGCAAACTGTGAGGGACTCCAAGAAGATCTCACCAAACTGAGTGATTGGGCAACAAAATGGCAAATGAAATTTAATGTGGATAAGTGTAAAGTAATGCACATTGGGAAAAATAACCCCAGCTATACGTACAGTATGATGGGGGCTAATTTGGCTACGACAAATCAGGAAAGAGATCTTGGAGTTATCGTAGACAGTTCTCTGAAAACTTCCACACAGTGTGCAGCGGCGGTCAAAAAGGCAAATAGGATGCTCGGAATTATTAAGAAAGGGATAGAAAATAAGACACAGAATATCTTACTGCCTCTGTATAAAACTATGGTACGCCCACATCTTGAATACTGTGTACAGATGTGGTCTCCTCACCTCAAAAAAGATATTTTGGCCTTGGAAAGGGTTCAGAAAAGGGCAACTAAAATGATTAGGGGTTTGGAACGGGTCCCATATGAGGAGAGGTTAAAGCGACTGGGACTTTTCAGTTTAGAAAAGAGGAGACTGAGGGGGGATATGATAGAGGTATATAAAATCATGAGTGGTGTGGAGAGGGCCGATAAAGAGAAGTTATTTATTAGTTCCCTAAATAGAAGAACTAGAGGACACCAAATGAAATTAATGGGTAGCAGGTTTAAAACTAATAAAAGAAAGTTCTTCTTCACACAGCGTGTAGTCAGCCTGTGGAACTCCTTGCCAGAGGAGGCTGTGAAGGCTAGGACTATAATAGAGTTTAAAGAGAAGCTAGATAATTTCATGGAGGTTAGGTCCATAAAAGGCTATTAGCCAGGGGATAAAATGGTGTCCTTGGCCTCTGTTTGTCAGAGGCTGGAGAGGGATGGCAGGAGACAAATCACTTGATCATTGTCTTCGGTCTACCCTCTCTGGGGCACCTGGTGCTGGCCACTGTCGGCAGACAGGATACTGGGCTAGATGGACCTTTGGTCTGACCCAGTACAGCCATTCTTATGTTCTTATGTTCTAAATTAAGTGATTGGGCAACAAAATAGCAAATGAAATTTAATGTGGATAAATGTAAAGTAATGCACATTGGAAAAAATAACCCCAACAATACATACAATATGATGGGGGCTAATTTAGCTACAACTAATCAGGAAAGAGATCTTGGAGTCATCATGGACAGTTCTCTGAAAACATCCATGCAGTGTGCAGCAGCAGTCAAAAAAGCAAACAGGATATTAGGAATCACTGAAAAAGGGATAGAGAATAAGGTGGAGAATATCTTATTGCTTTTATATAAAACTATAGTACACCCACATCTTGAATACTGTATACAGATGTGGTCTCACCTCACAAAAGATGTATTGGCATTAGAAATGGTTCAGAAAAGGGTAACTAAAATGATGAGGGGTTTGGAACGGGTGCCATATGAGGAGAGACTGAAAAGACTAGGACTTTTCAGCTTAGAAAAGAGGAGACTAAGTGGGGATATGCTAGAGGTCTATAAAATCATGAGTGGTGTGGAGAAAGTGGATAAGGAAAAGTTATTTACTTGTTCCCATAATATAAGAACTAGAGGACACCAAATTAAATTAATGGGCAGCAGGTTTAAAACAAATAAAAGGAAGTTCTTCTTCACACAGTGCACAATCAATCTGTGGAACTCCTTGCCAGAGAGGTTGTGAAGGCTAGGACTATAAGAGAGTTTAAGAAAAAGCTGGATAAATTTATGGAGGTTAGGTCCATTAAAGGCTATTAGCCAGGGCGTAAGGAATGGTGTCCCTAGCCTCTTGTTTGTCAGAGAGTGGAGATGGATGGCAGGAGACAGTTTACTTGATCATTGCCTCTTTGGCTCACCCCCTCTACGGCACCTGGCACTGGCCACTGTCGGAAGACGAGATGCTTGGCTGGATGGATCATTGGTCTGACCCAGAATGGCCATTCTTATGTTCTTATGGTCATGGCACGTCCACATCTTGAAAACTGCATGCAGATGTTTTTGCCTCATCTCAAAATATCTTGGAATTGGAAAAAGTTTAGAAAAGGGAAACAAAAATGATTAGGGGTATGGAACAGATGCCATATGCAGAGAGATTAAAAAGACTTGGACTTTTCATCCTAGAAAAGAGGAGACTAAGGGGGGGATATGACAGAGGTCTATAAAATCATGACTTATGGAGAAAGTGAATAAGGAAAAGTTATTGACTTGTTCCCATAAGAGCTATGGTTCACCAAATGAAATTAATAGGTAGCAGGTTTAAGACACACAAAAGGAAATATTTCTTTATGCAGCACACAGTCAGCCTGTGGAACTCCTTGCCAGGGAATGTTGTTAAGGTCAGGTCATTAATACGGTTCAAAAAAGAATGAGAAATTCATGGAAGATTGGTCCATCAATGGCTATTAGCCAGGATGGGTAGGAATGGTGCCACTAGTCTCTGTTTGTCAGAGGCTAGGAATGAGTGACAGGGAAGGATCATTTGGGCTACGTCTAGACTACAGGCTTCTTTCGGAAGAAGCTTTTTTTGGAAGAGATCTTCCGAAAAACTTCTTCCGAAAGAGAGCATCCACACTGCAAAAGTGCATCAAAAAAGAGATGCACTTTTTCAAAAGAGAGTGTCCAGACTGAATGGACACTATCTTGTATGTAAGCTGTGATTGCAATGGACGGAATGGCCACCAGGGCACCTGTGCTTTTTCCTCTTACCTCTTCTTTCAAAAGAACTCCCTCTTCCCCGTCCACACATGCCTTTTTCCAAAAGAGCTCTTTCAGAAAAAGTCTTCTTCCTTGTAGAAAAATAATTACCAATGCCGGAAAAACCCCTCTGTTCTTTTGATTTTCTTGCAGAAGAACGCGATTGCAGTGTGGACGTTCCTCCACTTTTGTTGGAAAAAGGCCGTTTTCCGACAAAACTCTGTAGTGTAGACAAACCCTTAATGATTCCTTGTTATGTTCATTCCCACTGGTGCATCTGGTGTTGGCCTTAGTCAGAATACAGGACACTGGGTTAGCTGACCCAGTGTGGCTGTTCTTATGGTTTATGACATTTCCTCTTATGTTAGTACACAGCATATACCCAATGTGGTATGATTTTGAATCTGTTCACTTAAGGTCCAGGTCTAGACTCAGAGGGTGGCCAATAGGGAAAGAGCAACAGCCAGGACTGATGAGCTCTTGGCTTGGAGAACAGGGATTTTGCAGGTCAAAATTCAGATTGTGGCGGGGTCAGTCCCACTCCTGGGTCCCATACCCCTGTTCCATCCACTATCCTGCAGTTTAGGGGCTGTGGTACAAGTCCCACTTGCCATTTCTGGCATTTGGGCTTCTATTCCTTTGCCAGAAAAAAGGTGTGGGGACCAATGCCCCTGGTCAGTTGGAGCTGAGTAAACAGTCCTCCTTAGCCATCGGCTGAGCGCTCTGGCCACCTGTGGGGAAGGTAGCCTCCAAACACTCCCTGTGAGAGCCCCTGTCCTTCATCTGTGGTCTTTAACAGTGCTGAGGTTGTTCTGCTCAGCTTTTCTGACTTGCCTTATCAGTTGTTAGTTCCTCTCCAGACTCCTTCTCCACCCTCCCCTGCCCTCCGCCACTGGAAAGGTTTTCAAAGAGGTCCCCTGGCAGCCTGAAATCAGCTCACCTGACCCATAATTGATTTACAGCAGCCCTGTCTCAGCTGCCCCTGATTAACCAGGGCCATTGCTGTTTTTTTAAGAGCTGTCTCTCCCTCCTTCTGTCAAGCCCTTTGACCTGTCCTGTCACATGATATAAGCATGGAATGACCGGGAGAATGTTTGCCTGGCTCCTGATTGAGTCCCACTAATCCATATGCAATAAATTCACTCTCCGTCATTAAGGATGATACTAAAATGTGGACTACAAGCCCTGCAGTGTTTTGGTTACTTGCAGGAGAGGGGTAGATGATCCCAAAGGTGACTGAAGTCCTTATATTGTTTGGGTTGTTTTTCCTTTCTCATTACATTATGGAAGTGCAGAAACACATTTTCTAGGGATTATCCAATTACCTAGTGGCCACCACGACTTCTCTTTCTTCTCAGTCTCTGGAATGGGAAAGAGAAAAGAGTTAGACACAGAGACACCCTGTGTGAGGCTGTGTCCCCCAGGATAACGGGTTTGTTACAGACACCCCACACCGCCAGCCTCAGTGCAAGACCAGCAGCCTTGATAGCAATGGGGTTGGGGATTAATGATACGCACCAGCACACAACAGACCTACGACTTTCAAAGCATCTAACCATGGTGGAAGCCATGGGTCTGGATCCCAATACAGCTGTGACATTATCAATCCATCTACCTAAGGAGAATTCCTTTTTCTGTCTTACTACCAGTCCTTAGGCGTATCAAAGTTACTCATTCCAGGTGTAAGTAGGAGATGGACGTACTGATGACTGGGATTCAAATCTGGGTTCTGGACTTGGTAATGAAGCATGGAAATGTGAGCTGCATTCTGGGGAGTGGCCCAGAAACACATGCTCCTTAATTCTTCATCAGAAAGTATGTGACTGGCATTGGATTGTGAAACTCTAGGTAGCACCTGTCTGTGTAACCAGGAACAAAAGCAGCTAACTCATCATGTCATTTTTTGAGGAATAAGGGTTCTTTCAAAAAAAAAGGGGGGGGTTGCGCGAAACCCCCCTGTCTAGACTGCTTTTTTTTTTTTCGCAAAAACCTCTTCTGCAAAAGAGAGCAGAAGAGGATATGCAAATGAAGCACATGAAGTTGCAAAGCCGTGCTTCATTTGCATTTCCTCTTTTGGAAGAGGAATGAAGTCTAGACAAGCCCATAGTCTTCTCTTTTCTAAACTAAGCAAGCCCAATTCTTTCAGTCTTCCCTCACTGCTCATCTTTTCTAGATCTTTTATCATTTTTTTTTGCTCTTCTCTGGACTTTCTTCAGTTTCTCCACATTTTTTCTAGAAATGTGGTGCCCAGAACTGGACACAATACTCCAACTGAGGTCTAATCAACACAGAGTAGAGCAGAAGAATGACCCTCGTGTCTTGCTCACAACACACCTGTTAATGCATCCCAGAATCATGTTTGCTTTTTTTGCAACAGCATCACACTGCTGACTCATATTTAGCTTGTGGTCCACTATAACCCCTAGATCCCTTTCTGCCGTACTCCTTCCTAGACAGTCGCTTCCCATTCTCTGTGGCTACGTCTACATTGCGCTTTCTTGCACAAGAACATATGCAAATGAGCCACCATTTTGTGCAAGGGGATTTTGTGCAAGTCTACACTGCTCTTTCTTGTGCAAATACCACCTCTTGCACAAGAGCCATTCTGCTGCTTATTTTTAGGCAGAATGGCTCCTGAGCAAGAGGGGTTTTTTGCGTAAGAACGAGCAGTGTAAACTTGCGCAAAAGCCCCTTCCGCAAAATGGCGGCTCATTAGGTATGCAAATGAGGCACGGCGATATCTTCTTGTGCAACAATGCGCAATGTAGACATAGCCACATGTGTGTGAAATGGATTGTTCCTTCCTAAGTAGAGTACTTTGCATTTGTCCTTATTAAACTTCATCCTATTTACCTCAGACTATTTCTCCAGTTTGTCCAGATCATTTTTAATTATGACCCAATCATCCAAAGAAGTTGCAATCCCTTCCAACTTGGTACCATGTGCAAACTTAATAAACATCCTCTCTATGTCACTACATAAATCGTTGATGAAGATATTGAACAGAACCGGTCCCAAAACAGACCCCCGCAGAACTCCACTTATTATGCCCTTCCCACATGACAGTGAATCATTAATAACTATTCTCTGAGAATGGTTATCCAGCCGGTTATGCATCAACCATATAATAGTAAGTTATATTTCCCTAGTTTATTGATAAGCATGTCATGTGAAACCATATCAAATGCTTTACTAAAGTCTAGGTATACCATGTCCACTGCTTCTCTCTTATCCACAACATATGTTCTTCTATTAAAGAAAGCTACCAGATTCATCTGAGATACCTTATTTTCAAATCCATATTGGCTGTCACCTATCACCTTATTCTCTTCAAGATGTTTGCAGAAGAATTCCTTAATTATTTGCTCCAATATCTTTCTTGCCATAGAACTTAAGATGACTGGTCTGTAGTTTCCTGGTTTGTTCTTCTTTCCCTTTTTATAAATGAGCACTTTACTTGCCCCTTTCCACTCTTCTAGAATCTCTCCTGGCTTCTACGATTTTTCAAAGTTGATAGCTAAAAGCACAGATACCTCCTCTATCATCAGCTCCTGGAGTATTCTAGGATGCGTTTCAACAGCCCCTGGTGACTTGAAGACATCTCACTTTTCTTAGTCATTTTAACTTGTTCTTTTTTTCATTTTAACTTCTAAACCCACCCCATTTCCACTAGCATTCACTCTGTTAGGCCTCCCATCAACATAACATTTCTTAGTGAAAACCGAAACAAAAAAGTCATTAAGCACCTCTGCCATTTCCAAATTTCCTGTTATTGTTTCTCCCTCCTCATTGAGCAGTGGGCCTACCCTGTTTATTGGTCTTCTTGTTTCTCATATATTTGCAACATATTTTCTTGTTATTCTTTGGCTACGTCTACACTGTAAGGTTTTTGTGCAAAAACCTGCGGAGCCTCCACACCTCAAATACACTTTTGTGCAAGTAAATCAACAGTAAAACAGCAGAACAGATGGCTTTTGGCAGTGAAGGTAAACATCCTTTTATGAGGCATAACTCCTTTTTGCACTACAGCTGTTGTGCGAAAAGGCCATTGTGGATGCTGCGCAGGGTTTTTTTGCGCAAAAAGAGCCTATCTGAAAAAGCCCAGGTGCTCTGATGGCCATTCTATGAATGGTGATCAGAGCTATCTTGTGCAAGAGTGTCCATGCAGTGTGGATGCTCTCTTGCGCAAAAGCACATCTCAAAAGCAATGCGCTTTGAGGTGTGGACGCACTTTTGCGCAAGAAGTTTTGTGCAAGAACTCTTCTGCAAAAGAATTCTTGCACAAAAACCCTGCAGTGTAGATGTAGCCTTTATGTCTCTAGTAGACTGAGCTCATTTTGCACCCTTGCTTTTCTAATCTTTCCCCTAGATACCTGCGTTATTTGCTTTTAATCATCCGTTAGTACAGATAATACAGCAGTGCTTGTACATTACTAGGGGAAGAGGAGATAATCATGAATGTGACTGAAGTCCATATATTGTGCATGGTAATTTTCTTGTCTTGTTATAGTGTCAGAGAATATACACAGTTTACTATCTGTTGTCCAATTACCTGACTTCAGGGCCTGAATTTTCTGCACCGCAGTCTCTGAAATAAGGAAGAGAAAAGAATAATAGAATTATAGAGTTGTAGGATTAAAAGGGCTCTCAAGATATCATCTAGTCCAGTCCTCTGTTAATGTATCGCAGATTTATGGGGTATTTTTGTAACAGTGTCACATTGTTGACTCCTATTTAGCTTTTGATTCACTATGACCCCTACAATCCTTTCTACTGAACCCCTTCCCAGGCAGTCATCTCCTATTTTGCATGTGTGCAAGTGATTGCTCTTTCCTAAGTGAAGTACTTTGCCTTTGTTTTTATTGAATTGAATCCTATTTATTTCAGGCCATTTCTCCAGTATGTCCAAATCATTTTGAATTTTAATTCTAACCTCCAAAGCTCTTGCAAACTCTCCCTGCTTGATGCTATCCACAGACTTGGTAAAAGAATGGTTACTTACCTGTAACTGTTGTTCTTCGAGATGTGTTGCTCATATCCATTCGAATCAGGTGTGCGCGCCGCATGCACTGCGTCTCCGGAGCGTTTTCCCTAGCGGTACCCGTAGCGCCAGCAGGGCGCCCCCTGGAGTGGCACCGCTATAGAGGAGCATAAGTACCCCTGCCAGCGCTCCCCCTCCTCAGTTCCTTCTTGCCAGACACTCTGACGAAGGAAAGGTAGGGGGGGAATCGAATGGACATGAGCAACACATCTCGAAGAACAACAGTTACAGGTAAGTAACCGTTCTTTTCTTCTTCGAGTGGTTGCTCATGTCCATTCGAATCAGGTGACTTCCAAGCTAACCCCACTTCACGGAGGGGGGGTCGGAGCACCCAGAAGACAAGTCCACAAAAGTTGAACAACCCAAACATATTTATTCAAGTAACAGAACACAGAGAACTGATTGAAAAAGTGCAATGTGGTACAGAGAAACAAACACAGTTACAATACAGACCTGAGGACCACAGAACCCAACCCTGCATCCTCCCTGGCCTGCTGTGTCAGTGCATAGTACACCATAAAGGTGTGTATCGATGACCACGTGGCTGCCCTGCAGATTTCAGTAATCGGAACCTGCACCCCAAAGGCTACAGAGGATGCCTGCACCCTGGTGGAATGTGCTGTAACCCGGGGCGGGACCTTCCCGGCCAAGACATAACACTCCCTGATACACCCCGCGACCCAATTGGACAACCTCTGGGTCGAGATGGGGAGCCCTTTCATTCTGTCCGCGAAAGCAACAAACAGTTGTGTGGACTTACGAAAGGGTTTCGTTCTATCAACATAAAAGGCTAATACTTGCCTGGCATCTAGGGAGTGGAGCACCTGATCCCTAGGAGAGGCATGGGGCTTTGGAAAGAAAACCGGGAGGTAAATTTCTTGGGACAGGTGGAATGGTGACACCACCTTGGGGAGAAAAGCCGGGTGAGGGCAGAGCCTCACATTATTCTCCGAGAACACTAGGTAGGGCGGGTTTACAGTTCACGCCCTCAGCTTGGAGACCCTGCGAGCTGACGTAATGGCCACAATGAACACAACCTTCATAGAAAGGTGCTTCAAAGAGCATGTGGCCAGTGGCTCAAAGGGGGGCAACACAAGTCTAGACAACACGAGGTTAAGGTCCCAAACAGGGAGAGGGGGTCTAACCGAGGGGTACAACTTATCTAAACCCTTAAGGAACCTTTTGACAACAGGGTCAGAGAACAGAGAGACTCCAGCCGATTCAACATGGAAGGCGGAGAGTGAGGCCACATGTACTTTGATAGAAGAGGTAGAGAGCCCACCGGACCTGAGTTCCAAGAGGTAGTCCAGAATGGACGGGACAGGTGCACAGGACGGGTGCACCCCCCTTCTGGATGCCCAAGACAAGAACCGCCGCCACTTGGCTGCATAGGACCGCCTGGTGGATGGCTTCCTGCTACCTAGGAACACCATCTGCGCCTCCTGGGAACATTCCCTTTCTGGTTGCGTCAGCCACGGATAAACCAGGCCGTCAGGTGGAGAGAGCTGAGATTTGGGTGAACCATGATCCCCCCGTCCTAGGGCTGGGTCAGGAGATCCTGATCCGGCGGAAGCGTTATAGGCTCCTTGCTGAGCATGTCCACCAGGATAGGGAACCAGAACTGCCTGGGCCACTGAGGGGCTATCAGGATGACCATGGACCTGAAGGTCTTGACCCTGGTTAGAACCCTGGGAATAAAGGGAAATGGTGGGAATGCATAGAGGATGCCCGCCAGCCACGGCATGGTCATGCCATATCCCCTGGAGTGTTCCCCCAGCCCAAACAGGGAGCAGTAACTCTGGCACTTGGTGTTGTGTGCCGAGGCAAACAGGTCTACTAGGGGACAACCCCACCTGTGGAAGACCTGATGAAGGGTCGAATCCTTGGGGGACCATTCATGGGCTCCAAAGGACCTGCTCAGAGCATCGGCCAGCAAGTTTTTGCACCCCGGCAGGAATTCTGCCTGCAAAAGTATATTGTGCGTTATGCACAAGTCCCAAAGCATCAACACCTCCCGACTGAGGGGAGACCACCGGGCCCCCCCTGGCCTGTTGATATAGAAAACAGCCACCATGTTGTCCAGGCGCTCCAGGACCGAGAGGCATGACAGCCTCGTCAGGAAGGCCTCGCAGGCTGTCCTGACTGCCCTGAGCTCCCGGACATTTATATGTAGGGCCCGCTCTGCAGGGGACCACAAGCCCTGGGTTCTGTAATGCCCCAGGTGAATTCCCCAACCCAGGTCCGAAGCATCTGTGACTAATGTCACCGAGGGGGGAGGGACAGTAAACAGAACCCCACTACACACCACAGCCTCCTGAGTCCACCACTGTAAGGAGGCAATTATCACTGGAGGCACCGTCAATACCGTGTCCCAGAGACCGCTGGGCTGGTCGAACGCATTTGCTAACCAGGCCTGCAGCAGTCTGAGCCTCATACGAGCGTAGTGTACCGTAAGTGCAGGCCGCCATGTCTCCCAGCAGCCTCGAGCAAGCTCGGGCGGTCGTCATGGGGAACCAAGTTAACTCGGAGACCAGCTCCACTATAGCCACAAATCTGTTCCTGGGAGGAACGCTCGCGCCACCCTGGCGTCCAAGAGGGCCCCCACAAATTCCAGGTGCTGAGAGGGAGTCAGTGACAACTTTTCCTCGTTCAGCATGAGGCCTAGCCTTAGGAAGAGCGTCCTTGTAAGGGAAACATGAACCTCCACTTGTTTGTAGGATTGACCACGAATCAGCCAGTTGTCTAGGTACGGAAAGACATGTACCCCCCTTTTGCGGAGGAATGCTGCCACGACCGACATGCATTTTGTGAAGACCCTGGGTGCTGTCGAAAGCCCAAAGGGGAGCACCATAAACTGGAAGTGACAGCGGGACACTATGAAGCGAAGAAACCTCCTGTGGCTGGATCTTACTGCCACGTGGAAGTAAGCATCCTTGAGATCGAGAGTTGCGTACCAGTCCCCTAACTGTAACACCGGGATGACAGAGGCCAGGGTTACCATTCTGAATTTGGATTTCACCACCATCTTGTTGAGGTCCCTGAGGTCTAGAATGGGACAAACCCCGCCCTTGGGTTTTGGGACAATAAAATAACGGGAATAAAACCCCTTGCCCTGCAAGCGTGAAGGGACCCTCTCTACCGTTCCCTTTGGAGGAGCGCTAACACCTCCTGATGGAGAATGCCTTCGTGAGAGGTGTCCCTGAAAAGGGACGGAGCAGGCGGGTTGGAAGGGGGCAAGCCCAGGAAAGGAATAGTATAGCCATCCCTGACTATTCTCAGAACCCAAGTGTTGGTGGTGATTTCTGCCCAGGCGCGGGCAAAGTGGGATAACCTGGCCCCAAACAGGGAGCCGGGGGGAGAAATTCTCTAGAGGACCGCCAAAACTGGTGCTTGGACTGTTGAGAGGGGCGCTGTCTAACCCCACGGGGGTTGTCCCCTCTCGGGCAGCGACAACGAGCTCTGGGTGAAGATGGGGTCGCAGATGCCCCCGCACCCCCACTGGGAGTGCGGGGACAGCGTCTCCAGTAATCCCCACGGGAGACCTGGGACTGCATTCTCCCCTGTTCTCTGTAGGGAAGCTGACGTCGCTGAGGAGCTGGCGTGTGGATCCCCAAGGAGCGGAGAGTCGACCTCGTGTCTTTGAGTGTATGGAGCCTTGAGTCCGTATGCTCGGAGAACAATGCTTTGCCATCAAAAGGCAGGTCCTGTATAGTAGTCTGGACATCAGGAGGTATTCCAGACACCTGCAGCCAGGCACCACGGTGCACAACTACACCCGACACCATGCGGGCTGCAGTCAATGGCATCCAGGGAAGCCTGAAGAGCCGTGCGGGCGATGGTTCTGCCCTTTGTGGTCATAACCCCAAACTCTTGACGGGCCTCGGGGGGAAGTTTATCTTTGAACTTGTCCATCGTCTGCCATGTGTTGTAGGCGTACCGGCTCAGCATTGCCTGCTGATTAGCGATGCGGAGTTGCACCCCACCGGTGGCATATACTTTATGCCCCATTAGATGGAGGCGCTTGGGCTCCCTAGCTTTTGGGGACGGCCCCGGCTGTGGAAGTCTCTCCTTCTGAGCTGCGGCTTGGACGACCAAGGACCCCGGAACAGGCTGGGAGTATAGGTGTTCGTGTCCCGACTGCGGGACATAATAGCGCCTCTCAACTCCCTTTAAGGTAGGGGTTAACGAAGCCGGGGTCTGCCACAGGGCGTTTGTGATCTTAGCCACAGTCTTGTTAAGTGGCAAAGCCAAACGGGCGGGCGCATCGTCGGTCAGGATGTCCACCATAGGATCCGTGTCCTCTGCTAGAGGCTCCAGTGGGACACCCAGATTGGAGGCTAGACGCCGAAGCAAATCCTGATGTGACCTGGCGTCCATGGTCGGCATCGCCGGGGCCGGATCCGCTAAGGCCTCATCAGGAGACGATGACGACGATGACTTCTGAATCAGCACTGGATCCAGCATAGGGCCCGGGTGGGAAGGCGGCTGGGCAAGCACCGCTGCTTGTGGAGGTGGCTCCGGTGCCAAAGAAGGTGTGTCTCTAGTGGCGTCTAGGGCTGCACTCCTCTGAGGCGAGGGAGGGGGTCGCGACAGGATGCCGATGGGGGCGCTCAGTGTCCTGAGACGCTGGACACCGTGGACAGGGGCACAGGCCCCTGCCACTGATGTTATGCCCACGGCGTCCAGAAAGGCCAGTGCGGCTGAGGCGGCCAAGTCTGTTGCACACGTGAACGATCGCGCCAGTGCCGGGAACGGAATCTATGCTCCGACGAAGCCCTCGAGGACCCCAATCTAAAGGAGCCCACATCCGAATCTGAAGAATAATCAGACTCGGGCCAGGGTGGCGCCGATGACGAGTATCCCGTTACCATCGGGGGGGCGAACCTGGCCATGGATTCCGGCTTGCCCGCGTGTGTGCGGTGGGGTCGTACCGGTGCCGGTACCGGAAAGACAGGTTTCGAGCCCAACTGTGGCGCCAACACGGTGCACGTTGACTACGGTGCCAAGGTCTGTCCCGGATGCGGGTGCGGAACTACAGAGCCCAACCGCCCCAGAGATGGTGCTCTGACCGGTGCTGCCGTGGGCGCCATGGTAGGTAAAACGGATGGCGCCGGAGCCGTGGTCGCCGCCCTAGAAGGGATCGGCGGCGGCGGCGGCAATGATGGTACTGGCATGGCCCATGGGGCCGATGCCGGTACTGGAGTTGACGCCAAAAGTTGCAGCGGTGCCAAAAGTTGCAGCAGTGCCGAAGAGGGCAGTGCTGAAAGTTGCAGCGGTGCCGAAGAGGGCGGTGTCGAAACTTGCAGCGGTGCCGAACTTTGCAGAGGTGATGAAGAGGGCGCTGCCAATGACTGTAGCGGCACCCCGGGAAAGAGGCCCGGTGCCGGTACTGTGGACGGTGCCGTTGATGGTGCCACATGGCCTGGGTAATACGGCACCGGCGCAGCTAAGACCGGCTCCAGGAGAGGTCCCAGCACAAAGGGAGGTCGAGTCCAGCTGAGCACTGGGTGAGGCCTGGCCGCCTGTGCCGAGTCCGGCGTCAACATAGTGGCAAGCGGTACTGGTCCCACAGGGGACGGTCCCGTTGTATACGTGACCGGTGCCGACCGTTCCAACAGGCATTCCTCACCCCCGCAGGGGGGGAAAGAAACAAAGAACTCGCTAACTATCTAACTAATTAAAACTATTTACAACTATTTACAAATACTACACTAAGAGAAATGGGAACCATTAACTACTCTGAGAGAGACACGCGCCAACGACCGTCACGGGCGGTAAGAAGGAACTGAGGAGGGGGAGCGCTGGCAGGGGTACTTATGCTCCGCTATAGCGGCGCCACTCCAGGGGGCACCCTGCCAGAGCTACGGGTACCGCTAGGGAAAACGTTCCAGAGACGCAGTGCATGCGGCGCGCACACCTGATTTGAATGGACATGAGCAACCACTCGAAGAAGAAGTGTATTCTCTGTGCTGTTATGCAAAACACTGATTAAGACCTTTAACAGATCTAATCCCCAGGCAGGCCCACCGACAGGGGGGCAGGTAAAGAGGGCAACTATCCCAGGCCCAATGATTCAAAGAAGCCCAGGGTTCCAGCTGCCAATGTAGCTCTGGGAGCATCCAGAGCCCCAAGCCCTTTAATTCACCACTGGAGTTCCATGCAGCACGTTCCGGGTGGCTCTTTGGGATGCCTGGGGAAAGGGGGGCGCTGCACAGCACGCTTCAGGCAGTGCAGGGGAGAGGGTGTCACAGTATGGGCAGCACTGAGGTTTGGCTGCCCTCAGACACTCCCCTTCCCCTGAGCGCCTCCTATAGGAGCACAGAGGCACCCCACCCCACCCCACCCCTTCCCCCGCCCTTGTCTCTGAGGGCCAAACTTTCCTCTAATCTGTTCCATGCCTGTGCAGATCTTTTCCATCTGTGTGTGGAATGTGCTCAGAAACACATGCATGTGTGAAAACAAAAGACTAGCTCACGGTGCTCTGCTGACCAGCTGAGCGGCATTTGAATCTGTCCTGAGCAGACATCCAAGCACCCACCTTACAGGCAACACTGCCAGGGACCCTGCTTGAGATGCCTTTCCAACTTCCCTGTCAGCACCTGATAACTACCCTCTTGGAACAGATTTCCCATCTTATAGTGACTCCATCTGAGTAGTTTCCTCAGTTTGTTAATGAGGGGATCATACGAGATAGTATCTAAAGACTTACTAATGTCATGAGACATCACATCTCAGCTTTCCCTCATCTACAAGACTTGATACACTATCAAAGAAAGCTATCAGGTTGAGTTGACATGATTTGATCTTTTCTAATCCATGCTAAGGGTTACTTATCAACTTATTTTCTTCCAGATATTTGCAGACTGATTGCTTACTTATTTACTCCATTAACTTTCCCAGTACTGATGTTAAACTGCTGACTGGTCTGTAATTCTCTCAAGTGTCCTTATTCCCCTTTGTATGAATGGGCACTACATTTACCCTTTTCCAGTCGTCTGGAATCTCTCCCATCTTCCATGATTTTTCAAAGATGATAGCTAATGGTTCAGACATCTCCTTGGCCAATTTTTTGAGTAATCTAGGATGCATTTCATCAGACCCTGGTGCCATGAAAATATCTAACTTGTCTAAGTACATTTTTAAGTTATTTTTCCTTATTTTAACTTCTGATCCTACCTCATTTTTACTGGCATTCACTACGTTACACGTCCAGTTACTACTAATCATTCTGGTAAAAACGGAAACAAAAAAGTCATTCAGCTCATCTGCCATTTCCACATTTTCTGTTATTTGGAGCTAGACACAGAGACGTGCTATGTGAGGTTGAGTGCCCAATAATGACGAGTTAATTACAGACACCCAATGGCGGCACTCTCAGGCCCTGTACAAGAGCCAGCTGTTAGGAGTAGGGCAGGTGGTTAGTGCTGTGCACCAACACTCAGCAAGCCTGGGATTTGCAAACCATCTAACCTTGATGGCAGATGTGGGTCTGGATCCTGCTCTAGTTCTGACATTCTCAGCTCTTCCGTCTCAGGGAAATTCCTTTTCTGTGTTACTAGCAGCTCTTTAGAGCATCAAATGTGTAACTAGGGGATAGATGTGCAGTTGATCAGGGATCAGATTTAGGATCTGTTCCTGCAAACAAAGAATGAACATGGGAGCTTGACTCTAGTTTCTTGCTCATCTCCACATTCTCAGAAATCTACAGGCAGTGGCTGCCCCCTTTTCCTGCATCAGAACAATGTGACTAGCATTGGATTATCAAAGGCCAATGACCCCTGCATGTCTATCCAGGCAGAAGAGCAGGTAACCCTGTGTCTGCTGTAGAGAGCTCACCATGCTGCCATGGGAACGGGGTGACTTTAATGCTATGCAGATTGTGGACTGAACTGCTTACTCAGCCCTGCCCTGCACTGTTGGTGCTTCTGTCTGAGCTCAGCACTGTGTGTGGCTGGGAGCCTCTGCGCAGGACCTGTAATGGTGCTGGATGTTCTTACCAAGTTTCACATGCAGCTCCTCGTGTTCTGGGAAGAGAAGAAAAGGAGACCAGCATGAGTCATTCTAAGCACAGTGTATTGGGGTTCTTCAAATCCCTGGCCAGGCCTCCCAACAGAGATGAGGGGGCAAAAGGGGCAACTACTGAGGCCCTTTAAATTGCTACTGGCGCTCCATGTGGCATGCGCTGGTTAGCATTAAGAGCTTCCTGGAACAGTGCAGGGCAGCACTCTGAGGGTATGTCTAGACTGCGTTCCTCTTTTGGGTTACTGGAAGAAGGGTTTTCTCTCAAAATAACTGCATCTTAACAGCGTTTTTATTTCAAAATAAGGTATTTCAATATAGTGGCCATCCGCGATTATGCAATGAAGCACAGGATATTTAAATCCCTGCTTCATTTGCAATTTCGGATGTCTACATTTGCATTCATCTCTTGAAAGAGGAATGAAGTGTAGACATACCCCAAGGGAACTGTGGGTGGGCACTGAAGGATGCCAGCAGAGCTAGAGCTGTGGTAGGAAGCTCAGGGTTGGGATAGCAGGGAGGTGCACGCAGTGGTGGCATTTGCCACATGAGGACCCTTTGAACAGCTGAAATGCAGGGCCCCTACTGGTGACCTGACACACGTGTAAAGGTGGGGCACAGAAGGGAACAAGACTGGCCGAGTCTTTGAAGCTCAAGTCTGCATAACAAGGAGGCAGTAGATGGGGATTGTGGTGCTGTGGGGAACTCAGAGCTGGTATAGCAGGGGGGCAGTGGGTGAGCATGAAGGCACTTGCAGAGCTCTGTGCTAGTGGGAAGCCCAGCATTGTGATAGCCCTATTTTGCAGGTCAGACCTGAGAGGTATCCGCAGAATTGCACGGGGGAAATTTGCTGAGCCTCTGTCTCGGTCTTGTCTAAGCAGCTCCATACTTCTGTCTACAGGGCTGTGATTTGCAGCATGCACCAAAGTGCTGCTCTGTAACTCCCCACCAAATGGTACCTGATGGGTTATAGCTACCCTGTATGGATACAGTTTGTGCACACTAAATGGTACTTAAATCACACTGGAAAAGTTTCTTAAAATATGAATTACTAGCACATTTACCCAGCATTGCTTTGGATCCTTGAGGAGGCACTCAGTGCAGGGGCTGGAGGGGGTGCAGGAATCGCAGTGGAAAGGTGAGGAGGAAGGAACTCGAGGCAGGGGACTCTGTGTGTGTGTGTTGGTGCGTGGGGGGGGGGCAGGGGAGCCAAAGTGCCCTCCCACCAAGATTAGTACCAGGGTTGCTTGCTCTTCCCCATCTCCCTGTCTAAAATGCACAGTCTGTCCCCTATGATTCCCAACCAGAGTGAGGACTGCAGTAAACTGTGCACTTTCCCCTCACTCCCTGAGGAAGGGGAATAGCCAGCAATGTTCCTGTATGAATCAGGAGGTGGAGGGGGATGTAGGTAGATGGAGCTTCAACCCCACATCCTCCCTAAAGTGCTCCTGCGGGGTAGGAGGCTTGGGACTGGGGCAATACTGAACAGGGGAAGGTTCACCCCTAGCCAGCTCCTTTGACATGTCTGGTGACTGTATCTCTTTTCTATATGGAGTTATAAAAAGCAATCCCATTCTAGGCATATCCCATTTTCCTGGCATAACCAACCCTTACTGTGTTTTAAGTTATGAAAAGAGGAAGCTGTGTACCAAATTTGGTGGTACACAACTAACTCTTGCTGTTCAGGATCATTATTTGAACAAAAAGACAAACAGGCAAACTCTCTCAAATATATAAATATGTAAATATAAACTATGAAGCTTTCAGTTTACCTCTGTAGTATCCATACACGGTTGTTACAGTGCACCATTTTGGTTTGTGTCACTATTCACACCCCTGTAATTTGAAGCATGAGACAATGTAGACCTAACCTGAGTCCTCCATTCTATATGTGTGAAATTCACTTGCTGTTCTTACGGTCAACACTGAAATGTGAACTGCCAACGCTGCCAGGTTTGCTTATTTCCAGGGCAGGAAGAGATGATGGTGAAGAAGACTCAAGTACATATATTATGTATGAGGATGTTTGTATCTCATTGTAGTATGAAAGCACAGACTCACATTTACTACAGGATTAGACAAGTACCTGATTCATAAGTCTTGCTCATCACTTCTGAAATAAGGAGATAGAAGAGAACATAAGAACGGCCGTACTGAGTCAGCTCAAAGGTCCATCTAGCCCAGTATCCTGTCTGCTGACAGTGGCCAGTGCCAGATGCCCAAGAGCAAGTGAACAGAACAGGGAATCATCATGTGAACTCTCTCCTGTCTCCTGTCATCCATTTCCAGTTTCTGACAAACAGAGGCTAGGGACACTGTTCCTACCCATCCTGGCTAATAGCCATTGATAGTCCTAACCTCCATGAATGTATCTAGTTCTTTTTTGACCCCTGTTAAAGTCCTGGTCTTCACAACATCCTCTGGCAAGAAGTTCTACAGGTTGACTGTTCTCTGCATGTTTTGTTTGTTTTAAACCTGACACCTATTAATTTTATTTGATGACCCGTAGTTCTTCTGTTATGGGAACAAGTAAATAACTTTTCCTTATTCACTTTCCCCATACCTGTCATGATTTTATAGACCTCTATCATATCCACCATTAGACTCCTCTTTTCTAAGCTGAAATTCCCAGCCTTTTTAACCTCTCTTAGTAAGGGACCTGTTCTAAACCCCTAATCATTTGTGTTGCCCTTTTATGAACCTTTTCCAATGTCAATATTTTGAAATGAGGAGACGATATCTATATGCAGGATTCAAGATGTGGGCGTACCATAGATTTATATGGAGGCAATAAGACATTCACTGTCTTCTTCTCTATCCCTTTTTTACTGATTCCTAACATTGTTTGCTTTTTTGATTGCCACTGCACACTGCATAGATGTTGTCAGAGAACTATCCACAATGACTCCAAGATCTCTCTCTTGAGTAGTTATGGCTAAATTAGACCCCATCATTTTGCATGTATAGTTGGGAGTATGTTTTCCAATGTGCATTACTTTGCATTTATCAACAGTCACATTTATTTGCCATTTTATTGCTTAATTACCTAGTTTGGTGAGTTAGACACAGAGACATGCTCTGTGTTGCTGTGTGCCTCATAGTGATTGAGGGTATGTCTACACTAGCCCCCTAGGTCGAACTAGGGAGGCTAATGTAGGCATTCAAACTTGCAAATGAAGCCCGGGATTTAAATATCCCGGGCTTCATTTGCATGTTCCTGGGCGGGCGCCATTTTTAAATCCCCCTAGTCCGAACTAACTGCCCACGGCTACACGCGGCAGTTAAAAGTTAATTCGAACTAAGTGCAGAAGACTAGGGCTCGTATCCGGGATCAGGCCTGGGCAATGAAGCTTGGAAACATGAGTCTTACTCTGATCTCTAGCTCATCTCCACATTCTTAGAAATGGCCCAGCAGAACCTGTACTGCAGTAGTCCTCTGTAGAAAGTGGCTGTGCCCCCTTCTCCTGTATCAGGACGATGTGGTTAGCAATTAATCGCCAAAGCCAGATGGCATGTCTCCTGATCCAGAAATGAGATCAGGTAATCCTGCATCTGTTTCAAGGAACTCCCAGTGCTGCTATGGAACTGGAGTGACTCAGATTTTGACCTGATCTGTTCACTCTGCCCTTCCCTGTGGTATTGGTGCTTCTGTATCTGCTTAGCACCAGCTGTGGCTGGGAGCCTCTGTCCTGTGGCTGTAACAGGGGTGGATGATCTTACCCAGTTTCTCACGCAGCTCCTGGCATTCTGGGGAGAGAAGAAAAGGAGACCAGCGTGAGTTCTGTGATGTTCTCCACACAGCGACATGGGGTTATTCTGAACTCTGGGCAGGCCCACTCATGGGGTGTAGCAAAGGGGACAACTGCACTGGCACCTGGAGATTGAAAAGAGCCCAGGGCTCCTGGCCACTGCTGCTACTGCTACTGCTCTGACCAGCACTAAGGGCTTGCTGGTGGGAGGGAGGGAGGTGACATGCTCTGGGCCATGCTGAGGGCTGGCAGCCCCAGCCTTCTGCCTGAGGCTTTGCCCCATCCATTAGGATGGAGCCAGGTCTGTGCTTCTACCTTGCCCAGAGGCCCCGAAATTCTATCAGCTCCCGTCCTATTTCTGTGCTGTGGGATCCCTCTGTGGTGCTGATCTGCACAAGTGTGTGACTCCGTAGCACTTGGCAGGAGCATAGCTGGGGAAAGGCTCTGTGGGGCTGGACGGCACTTGTAAGAGTAATGCCAGTGGTGGATCCCATTGGCGTGCACCTCACAGATCCCACAAAGAGCACAGTGGGGTTTGGAGGTGATTTTCAGTCAAGGCCCAGGCCTATAAAGGGGGAAATCAGGACAAGAGGGAGGAGCTGAAGGCTGGACTAGCGGGGGAGATATATGAAGGATGCCAACAGAGCTAGGGCTGGAGGAGGAAGCCCAGGGGTGGGATAATAGGGGGATGCAGGAAGTGGAGGTGTTTGTCCCTTTGGGACTCCCTGCACAGCTGAAATTTAGCATGACCTGGCATGTGTGGTGTGTATGAGGGTGGGGCATGGAAGGGAACAGGATGAGACAGGACAGTGGAGTTGAGGTCTGCATAACGGGGAGGCAAGTGGGCAGTATTGTAGGGCGCTAGCGGTGCTTTGGGAGCTCAGGGCTGGCACAGCAGGGAGGCAGAGGGTGAACACTGAGGGTGCTTGCAAAGCTCTGTGCTAGTGGGGAGCCCAGTAGGACAGACCTGAGATGCATCCACACCTCTGCTCAGTGGAAGGTAGCCCAGCCCTGATCCTAGTTTGGCCTGAGGAGGTGTAAGTGCCCTTTGTGGATGCTACTGGCACACACTAAATGGTACCAAGATCACACTGACATAGTCCTCTTCAAATGTGACTATGTAACTATAAACTAGGAACCTCTCCGTTCACACCCACAGCAACCACATGGGGTGGGTACAGCACCGTGCTTGAATCGCATTTTTCATCCCTCTCATCGGAGCCATTGGACAGTGTAGATCTAACCTGACTCCCGCCATTCAAGGACAAACCTGAAATGTGAGAAGCAAATGCTGCCATGTTTGTTTATTTCCAGGGTAAGAGGAGATGGTCATGAAGGTGACTGGTGTCCATACAGTGAGTATGGTGATTTTTCTGTCTCATAATGTGATAACAGAAAAATGTGTTTACTTGGGTTTTACCAATTACCTGTTTCGAAGGTCTTCTTATCACTCTCTGAAATGGGGAAGAGAAAAGAGTTAGACCTAGAGATGCACACTGTGTGGAGATATACACTCCCTTATGGCTGGGGTTTGTTATACTCCCACTCCCATGCCTAGGAGCTGGCAGGTTTGTCAGAAGCACAGCTGATGGTTAGTGACATGTACCAAGAGGCAGCAGATCTGGGGAATTTCTCACTCCTTTCTCCATTCATCTGAAGAAGTGGGTTGTGCCCATGAAAGCTCATGATACCATCTACTTGTTTTGTTAGTCTCCAGAGGACCTTTCATTGTTTTTAAAGCTTTTCAAGTTACAGACTAACACGGCTACCCCTCTGAGACTCCTTAGCCTTTGTCCACCTAAATCAGTTTATCCAATTAGGTTATAAAACGTGCCTGAACTAGTGCAGGATTGTGTGTCAAGCACGTGCAGCAGGGCTAGGAGAACCATGATGTTGGGTCAGTTACTCCACCATGCCTCCTGTGGCTAATTACAGAATGTCACTGATTGCTGGGAGAGTCCCATCTGGCCCTCCCCAGCTGGAGGAATGGTGGCCAAAGGGGAGCATGGTAGAGAATATAGGAGACGAAAGAGGGGGAACCTCAGGTCTCTTCCAGGTTCTGATTGCTGTGTGAACTCAAGTCACCGTATTGGCAAACTGAATCCATTTTTTCTGCCTTTCATCTGTGTTTCCCTGTGTGTGTGTGCACAGTGCCCAGCAGAACAGGTCGACACCACTCAGCACCATGACAACACAAAGCTGCACTGCTCTTACATATAGAGACATTCAAAGTAGAATAAATTAGACATGTGGACTTAAACAAAAAAATTGCTGCATCAAGCAACACATTTCAAAAGAGTGAAGGTCACAGATTTAGAGTTTCAGGCCAGACAGGGCCAATAGATTATTTAGATTGACCAGCTGTGCACAGCACAGGTCAGAGAATCTCACCCCATTCCCGCTGCACCGAGCCCAGTAACTCAGGCTGGGCTGCAGCAGCTCCCAGAAAGGTGCCCAGTCTGGATCTGACACCATCAGGAGATGGGGAATTCACCACAGCCCTGGGAGCTTGTGCCAGTGGCTGGTTACCCCCTATGCCCTGGGCATTTGACAATCACAGAGATGGAATCAGCTCACAGAGCGTCACTGGCCTGGCTGTGTCCTTTCCTTTAGAAAAAAGAGCCACTGAGCAATTGCCCAGGGCTAGTGGGACAGAATCTGACCCAGAGTTGTCACTGCCAGACCACCTGCCTGCTGCACCCAGATGAAGGGAATCTCACAAGCAGGGACCCTTCAATATAAGAAGAATATAAGAACACTAGCCAATTAGCCTGTCATAAGACGGGATTTTCAGGTCTTCTCTCCTGAGCTCTCTCGCTCGGTCTCCCTCTCTCCTCCTACTGCCTCCCCACCTCTCTCTCAGCTCTCCTCCGCCTCCTGCCTCTCTCTCCGTCTCTCTCTTTCTCTTCTCCCCCTCCTCCTGCCTCTCTCTCCCCTCCGTCTCTCCCCGCCCCCGCCCCCTCCGCCGTGGTGCTTGGCTGAGTGCTGCCTGCTCAGCCGGGCTGCCGCGAGGGAGGGGGGCGGGGCAGTGACGTACACGGCCAGGGGGCGGGGCCGTGTACGTCACCGCCCTCCCTTCCCCTCCCACCCCGGGGGAGCCCAAACAGCCCCTTGCGCTGCTGGCTCCCCCGGCGGCCTGGCTGAGGGGCGCAGCACTCAGCTGAGTGCCACAGTGGAAGGGGAAGGGGGCGGTGACATACACGGCCCCGCCCCCTGGCCGTGTACGTCACCGCCCCGCCCCCTTCCCCTCCCTCCGTGGCGGCTTGGCTGAGTGATGCGCACTCAGTTGGGCCGCCGCGGGGGAGGAGGGGTGGGGCGGTGACGTACACGGCCAGGGGGTGGGGCTGTCTATGTCACCGCCCTCCCCCGTCTGCGGCAGCCCGGCTGAGGGGCGCACCACTCAGCGCCATGGTGGGAGGAGGAAGGGGGGGCGGTGACGTACACGGCCCCACCCCCTGGCCATGTACATCACCGCCCCACCCCCCTTCCTGTCCCACCGGGGCTCAGCTGAGCGGCACAGCGCCAGTGCCACTCAGTTGGGCTGCGGCCGGGGAGCAAGCGGCAGCAAGCGGCTGTTTGGAGTCCGGCTGTGGCCAGTGGCTGCACCCCCCCCCCCGGCCAGGTCTGCTGCCTGCCCCCCTTCTCCCGTCAGCCCCACAGCCCCCAATCCACCCCAGCTCTGCTTCCCACCCCCTCTTCCTGCCGGCCAGCCCCACGGCCCCCCAGACACCCCCTTCCTCCCCCCTGCCAGCGCTGCTTCCCTCCCCCCTTCCTCTGGGCCCCCCCATCCTCCCCTCCAGCCCCACAGCCCCCGATCTGCCCCAGCTCTGCTTCCCGCCCCCTTCCGGCCAGCTCCGCCCCCTTCCCCTCCCTGCGCCCCACCCCTCTTCCCCTCCCTCTGTGGCATGCTGCGCTGCTCAGCTGGGCCCAGCTGAGCGGCGCTCCCACTGGAGGAGCAAGCGGCGGCAAGTGGCCGTTTGGGGTCCGCGCTGCACCCCCCCCCCCGCCAGGTCTGCTGCCCACCTCCCTCCTCCTGTCCAGCCCCACAGCCCCCGATCCTCCCCAGCTCTGCTTCCCACCCCCACTTCCTGCTGGCCAGCCCCACGGCCCCCCCGGATACCCCTCACCAGCGTTGCTTCCCTCCCCCCTTCCTCCGGGCCCCCCCACTCTCCCCTCCAGCCCCACAGCCCCTGATCCCCCCCCCAACTCTGCTTCCCACCCCCCTTCCAACCAGCCCCGTCCCCCTTCCCCTCCCTCTGTGGCATGCTTGCCGCCACTTGCTCCCCCGCCGGGGCCCAGCTGAGCCGCGCAGCGCTGGGCCAAACGGCCAGGAAGGGAGGGGAAGGGGGGCGGGGCGCTGACATACACGACCAGGGGGCGTGGCTGTGTACATCAGTTACAGACACACAGACAATGGGCTACTATATATATGATAAGAATGGCCATTACTGGGTCAGACCAAAGGTCCATCTAGCCCAGTATCCCCTCTGCCAACAGTGGCCAGCGCCAGGTGCCCCAGAGAAGGTGGACCAAAGACAATGATCAAGCGACTTGTCTCCTGCCATCCATCTCCAGTCTTTGACAAACAGAGGCCAGGGACATCATTCCTACCCCATGGCTAATAGCCTTTTATGGAGCTAACCTCCATGAATTTATCTAGCGTTTTTAAACTCAGTTATAGTCCTAGCCTTCACAGCCTCCTCTGGCAAGGAGTTCCACCATGTGCTGTGTGAAAAAGAACTTTATTTTCTTAGTTTTAAACCTGCTACCCATTAATTTCATTCAGTGTCCTCTAGTTCTTATATTATGGGAACAAGTAAATAACTTTTCTTTATTCACCCTCTCCATGCCACTCATGATTTTATAGACCTCTATCATATCCCCCCTCAGTCTCCTCTTTTCTAAATGGAAATCCCAGTCTTTTTAGCCTCTCCTTATATAGGACCCATTCCAAACCCCTAATCATTTTAGTTGCCCTTTTCTGAACCTTTTCTAATGCCAAAATATCTTTTTTGAGGTGAGGAGACCACATCTGTACAAAGTATTCAAGATGTGGCCGTGCCATAGTTTTATAGAGGGGCAGTAAGACATTCTTTGTCTTATTTTCTATCCCTTTTTTAATAATTCCTAACATCCTATTTGCTTTTTTGATTGCCGCTGCACACTGCGTGGGTGTTTTCACAATATTCCCTGCAAAACACACATGTGCCAACCTGTTATCAGCAGGGTTTAAGAGAGTGTGGGGAGGTGAGGGAACCACTACGCAGAGACCTCCTGGCTCCTTCCCCTTCATTATACTGAGCCCACAGATAACACCAGTCACAGAGCTCACACATCTCAACAGACAGAGCAAAGACAGAGCAGGAGACTTACCATTAATAAATGCAGCTTCCTCTTTAGTGGGTTGCTTTTGCTTGGCTGTGGGACAAAGAATCAGACATTCCAGTGAGGCAGGAAAGAAAGGGGACACACTGAGCGATTTGCTAATATAGGTGGGGCTGGGACCCCCCAGTGTGTTTGTTAGTTTGGTTTGTTTTCTAAAACCAACCTATAAATATCATAACAGTAAGACACTCTTTATCCCAGCCCAGTGCCCTCTAGGGTCATGCTATAAACATGCCTATATCACAGCCCCATTACCTTTGTATCCAAGATATGCACAAGCTCCAGCAGCAACAAGAACCAGAATGAACAATGCCCAGAATGCAGCCAGCCAGGGAGATGCTTGGGGGAAGATGTCACCTGGGAAACAGAGAGCACAGGGTTTGAGCACAGCCCATCCTGGAACTGGAGAATGGGGTTTGCCTTTTGGTTTGACAGCTAAGCCCTGGCTCAGCGATCCCAAGAAGATCATGGGAATGAAGAGAACATCTCTGGGCTCTAATCACAATCAGGTTGTGTCTAAACTACATCCCTCTTTCGATAGAGGGATGTAGATTAGGCATGTCGACACTGCAAATGAAGCCAGGATTTAAATATCCTGCACTTCATTTGCATAATGGCGGCTGCCGCTTTTTTCTGAAATGGGGCTTTTTCGAAAAAAAAAAAGCAGCAGTTTAGATGTGGATCTTTGGAAAATAAACCCTTTTTCGAAAGATCCTGTATGCCTCAAAAAATGAGGTTTACAGGATCTTTCAAAAAAGGGGTTTATTTTTGAAAGATCCATGTCTGAACTGCCACTTTTTTTTGAAAAAGCTCCATTTCGGAAAAATCAGCAGCTGCCATTATGCAAATGAAGTGCGGGATATTTAAATCCCAGCTTCATTTGCAATGTCGACATGCCTAATCTACCTCCCTTTATCGAAAAAGAGATGTAGTTTAGATGTAGTCTCAGAATGGGAGCCACAGACACAGATTAACTGCGGCATCATCAGGTACAAGAACCAGGACTCTGCTCTGCCCAGATCTCTCTCACTGCTACAAGCCAATAGTTATTGGCTCCATGCCCAGCCCTGTTTGCACCTGCTGGCTTTTGGGATGGTCACTGCAACACAGCTCCCAGTTCTTAGTCTCCACTTTCAGTCCGGAATAGGATTCAGCAGAGAACTGTTGTTTTCCTAGCTCAGGGATGGGCAATAATTTTCTCAAGGGGGCCACTTAATTCATTTTGGTACATGGTCATGGGCTGGCTCCACCCTTCCCCAGTCCGGAAGAGATGGGACCTGGGGTGGAAGGGTCAGGACTGGGGACTGGCTTCCCTCCAGAGTTTTCTGGGGCTGGAGGTTTTGAATTAAAACCACAGCAAAGGGCTCGCAGATCCCGGCCCAGCTGCTACCGCATTGCCTGGCAGCTGCCTGGGATTACTGCATCTATTTAAAGAGCTCATGGCTTTGGCCCCTGCAAAGGTAGCACTGCAACCAGGAGCCACAACCTCTTTAAAAAGGTTCCTGCTGCCTGAGCCACCTCCTGGAAATTCTGTGGCACAGGCAACAGGATTTAAATAGAAAGCGGCCAGAAGCAGTCTGTGGGTTGGATCAAAGTGTTAGGCAGGCTGGATCTGGCCCTCGGGGTGCATCTTACCCAGCCCAGTTTTAGCTGGTCCCTGTGTGTTATGAATTCATAGATGTTAAGGCCAGATGGAGCCATTATGACCACCTAGTCTGACTACCTTGTGACGTTACACCCTGTATTCTTCCTAGAAATACTGTGGTGATATGAATATAGCATAACTAAGATATGTTTTATACAAGATGGGTCACGGGAGGTATCACTGGAATGGTTATGCTCTACTGAATATGCTTATCCAATTTGTATGCACGTATCATTTCTGTACCTGAAATTAGGAATACGGACTTTGTAGCAATTACACATGTTGTGTATTTGGGGGAATGCCCAGCACATATTGGGAAATCAGCCTGAATGAGCCATTTAAAAAGGACAATAGAACTTTGAAGATACTAATTTCCCACCATCCTCAGGAGCTTCTTGGGATGTTGCTTTGACACTAGAGAGTCATCTGATGATGTCATCATCTTGGATTCGTGAGTAATTTTCGAGTGGAGTTAAAGGGTTCCCATTTTATGTAAATTCTATTTAAGGCTGGGGAGGAAGGCGATCTGGGCTCCCCATTGCATCCATGCCCAAGAAGAGAGACTGCTAAAAATTCCCGAAGGCAAAGGCCAGGGGAGAATCCAGGTTCAGACAGGGATCCAGACTGTCAAGAGAAATAACTGGAGCTCTAAGCAACAGAAACTACAACATGCCTAAAAAAACATTTAGGGTGAGAAATCACATTTTGTAATGGGTTTCTTTAATGTATTAAGGTTAGTTCACATGTTTTGTTTTATTTGGTCACTAATCTGCTTTGATCTGCTTGTTATTCCCTTATAATCTCTTAAAAATCTACCTTTTGTAGTTAATCAACTTTTAACTTTTATAAACTGTTTCCTGTTTATAATATTACCCAGCTTGTAGTGTTCATATGAGGGGGGAAGAAGCTGAGAGTGTGATTTTTATGAGCTTGCATTGTGCACATCCTTCTGTGCAGCACAAGACAATGTTATTTTGGGTTCATTCCTCCGTAGGTGTATGCTAGTGCTGGGTGAATCCTTGAGCTGAATCTGTGTCTGCATCCGGGTGGGCGTGGAAAGGGGCTTGAGAGTCTGGCACAACAACTCAGTACAAGGGAAACCCAGGCTGGCAAAGCCAACAGATTCAGTTGGACCCCAGCACAAGAGGGAGCATCCCAGATAGGAGGTCCAACCCATCACACACTGTATAACTCTTTGACCACAGATCGTCCTCCTCTTGACTGGCGATTTGCTGAGATCACAGAGATCTCTACCACTAATATCCCCACAAATCACACAAGCAGGATATTTACTGTCTCAGTACCTAAAAAAGGTCCAAGTAGAATGAAAATCATAAGTGAATCTGCCGCCCTCCATTCCCACAGTGACCCCTTATGCTCTGGGGGCACTCACCGGAGAGGTGAATGGCCGATTGTTGCTCCATGTCTAGGATGCCATTCCGCACTATGCAGCTGATGTGTCCAGTGTCTTCTCCTTCAGTGACAGTGATGTGACTCACAACACTGTACAGGCTCCCCCCATCCTGAGTCACATCTGTCACAATCTCTGTTGCCAGGTTCTGCCGATTCTTCCCAACCCACTGGACTTTGGGTTTGGGGAACCAGCCTGTGGTTTTACAGGCCAGCCCAATCCCCTGGCCCTGGGGGCCCAGCACATCGATGAACACAGGAGCCACAGCTGCAGGGAGAGACAGAGCGTGTGTGTGTCAGGGAATCGGGTCTTGTGTAACACCATGTGATCCACCAGCTACCACTGAATATAGGGGGCTATGACTATAAAGATACATTCCTTTGTGTGCAGCTATCTTGGGATCTCTCATCCTGATGACTAGGGAGATTAAATAATACTGTCTTGGGTTTCCACAGAGCACTGTGTCCTGCAGGCTCACTGAGGAACACACAGGATGAAACTGCTGCACAGAGATCACAGAAGCTGCTTCAGAAATGCAGACACTTCTGGGGTGGAGCCCAGCAGCTGTCAGGATCACAGCATTCAGTACAGAGAAAGAGTTGTGAGGTAGTAACGCTGCCTAGATCACTGCTATAACTCCTCCTCCACTACCCTCCAAAATATTTTCCCCACTGGTGTTCTTCTCCCACTCTGGTAATGGTGTCCCAAGCCATGCCATCCCTCATGCTTGTATTTCTCTCCTTTTGTGATGCAAGGAACTGCCCTGCCTTCATTTAAATTGCTCCCTAAAGAATATGTCCCCTGCCCGGCCTTTGGACTAGGAGCCACTGAAGATGGGAGTTGATTGCATTGTGTGGGGCTGGGTTACTCAGTGAGCTTAATGGATAGAGACCGTCCCTTCCACTGCCCTTGTGTAACTGAACATGGAGTCAGCTCCCAGGGAATAACAAACAATCTCCCAGCCCTTGGACACTGCAGGGGAGTTCCAGAGAGGCCAAATATAATTATCACCTGAGCTGGGATTTTGGCAGAACATGGGATAAGGTCCCAGCCCCTCACACAGCACTGCCCTGGCATGAGAACTGAGGGCCATGGCTTTATATCTCATTTAAAAATACATTTAATGCAGCACTGAACCTGAGCACCCCAATAGGGTCAGCACTGAGTGTGAGGGGAGAGCGCCCCCTTCTGAGTCCTGCACAGCAATTCCTGAAGCACTGGACCCTATTGCTGCACTAGGCTCAGTGTTGGGGTACCCCCAGTGGGACAGGAGGTTCTGGTTTGGCAAACACAGCGCCCCCTAGTGCTGCCTCTCTCTCACCTGCAATCCGTAGCTCAGTGGTGACTTCCTGGCTCCAATCTGGGTCCTTCACAAGGCAGTGGTATGTCCCAGCATCTGCCTCTTGGAGCCGTTTCAGCTTCAGGGAGACATTCCCATTTCTGAACTCCTGTAGGAACAGCTCTGTCCGGGTTTTGTAACCCTGCCCTGGTTGGTCCTTGGGACCCTTATCTGAGTACTCATGAACTAGGATAAATGCTGTGCTGTATTTCCTCCAGAACACTTCCATGTTGGCCAGTCGGGCCCGGGGCGAGAGCTGGCAGGGTAACACCACATCCTGGCCCATTATCCCCACCATGGGGTGCGGAGAGCCATCTAGAGAGAACTTCTCTGGAACAAACAAAGGCAGGAACAGATTAGGTGTGAGCAAAGAGAAGGCATTTGTCCTGGATTATATCTGTCTTACAACAGGTGGGAAGAAGTTAACCCCATACTGTGGGCTAAGGAAGCCATACCCTCTTACCCCTCTTGTGCAAGAGCCATTCTTCCTCATTTGTTCAAGAAGAACGGCTCTTGCGCAAGACGGCGGGTTTGTGCAAAAAGGAGCCATCTACAGAGCTCCTTTTTGCGCAAAAGCCTCTAGTGAAAAAACGGCCCCTAATTAATTATGCAAATGAAGCACTGCAATATTCTACTCCATGTTTCATTTGCATAAGCTTTTTCAGAAGAAGGGTGCAGTACAGACGTAGCCTGAGATTGAAAGACAACAGTGGTGGCTCAGAGATGTTTTGAACAAAGCAGATCAGATTTGGATGGCTACTTTTAAAGTTGCACTACTCTGGGGGCAAGCAAAGAAACCATTCAGCAACAGAGAACTCCTGAATAAAATTCTTCTGGCATTAGAGCCAGAAAGTAATTTTTTCAGAGTGGTACCTTTGAGCAATGACACTTTACAGAGGAGAACACGACACCTAGTGAATTTTCTAAAAAATGGAAGAACTTGACAAAAATCACAGCAAGCCCTTTCTAGTGCTTGGATGAGAACCTGGATGTCAGGCCAAAGTAACTGTATGCATTCACTTTCTGGACTGTGATTGTCATTGTTTTTCTGAAGGATTTTATCACAGGTGAGCCTCAGAGACAGACACACTTGTCAAATACAAAAGTGGTGAGGAGTCCTGTGGCACCTTAGGGTATGTCTACACTACAAAGTTAATTCGAACTAACAGCCATTAGTTCAAATTAACTTTCATAGGCGCTACACACGCAAACCGCTAGTTCGAACTTAATTCGAACTAGCGGAGCACTTAATTCGAACTAGGTAAACCTCATTCTACGAGGACTAACGCCTAGTTTGAATTAAGTAGTTCGAATTAAGGGCTGTGCAGCCACTTAATTCGAACTAGTTGGAGGCTAGCCCTTCCCAGCTTGCCCTGGTGGCCACTCTGGGCCAAGCCAGAGAAACTCTTCTGCCCCCCTCCCAGCCCCAGAGCCCTTACAGGGCCACGGTCTGGCTACGGTGCCCCTGCCAGGTGCAAGCCTGCCAGCACCCAGCCAGCAGACCCTACACCTGGCAAGGCATGAGCCAGCCACCCGCTGCCACCCAGCCCTCCCCCTCTTCCCAGGACCAGGCTGGCGGCTTCCAGGAGCCTGCCCGGGGCCGCAAGAGGTGGGCGCCCGCCTGGTCTAGTGCGGAGATCGTGGACCTCATTGAGTTTGGGGGGAGGCTTCCAACGTCCACAATCTCCGCACTAGGCACAGGAATGCGGCCGTCTAGGGCAGGATAGCTGCCAGCCTGGCCACCAAAGGCCACATGCGAACCCAGGAGCAAGTTTGCATGAAAATCAAGTTGGTCCAGTGAGACCCCCGATCCTGAGCTTAGAACATAAGAACATAAGAATGGCCGTACTGGGTCAGACCAAACGTCCATCTAGCCCAGTAGCCTGTCTGCCGACAGCGGCCAACACCAGCTACCCCGGAGGGGATGGACCGAAGACAATGACCAAGCCATTTGTCTCATGCCATCCACAAACAGAGGCCAGGGACACCGTTCCTACCCCCTCACTAATAGCACTCCATGGACCCAACCTCCATGACTTTATCTAACTTCTCTTTAAACTCTGTTCTAGTTCTAGGCTTCACAGCCTCCTGTGGCAAGGAGTTCCACAGGTTGACTATTTGCTTTGTGAAGAAGAACTTTCTTTTATTAGTTTGAAGCCTGCTACCCATTCATTTCATTTGGTGTCCTCTAGTCCTTCTATGATGGGAACTAATGAAGAACTTTTCTTTATGCACCCTCTCCACACCACTCATGATTTTATAGACCTCTATCATATCCCCCCTCAGTCTCCTCTTTTCTAAGCTGAAAAGTCCCAGTCTCTTTAGCCTCTCTTCATATGGGACCTGTTCCATACCCCTAATCATTTTAGTTATCCTTTTCGGAACCCTTTCCAAGGCCAAAATATCTTTTTTGAGGTGAGGAGACCACATCTCTACACAATACTGAAGATATGGCGTACCATAGTTTTATACTTCCCCTCCTCCTTCTTCCCCTGGCTTCCCCCTTCCAGCTCCCTCCTCCCAGGTTTTCACCTCCCCTCTCCCACCCTCTCTCTTCCCCTCTCCCACCTCCTTTTTCCAGTCTCCCCAGAGGTTAATCCCCCCCACCCCCAGTTTTGTTAAATAAAGAGAGTTTCTATTTTTGAACATGTGTCCTTTATTTTTTACATCAGGAAGGGGGGCTAGGGAAGGGTAAGTGGAAGGAGGTGAGGGAGGAATGGGGCACAAGCCCCCGATGGGGAGGACTGGGGTGGCTCTGCGGGCTCCTCGGGGTGGAAGGTCTCCTGCAGGGCCTCCTGGATCCTGACAGCCTCCCGAATGACCCCCCCCGGATGGCAGCCTGCGGCAAATGCAGCCGGGCTGATGGCCGAGCGCTCTGATGTGCCAAACGTGGGCACTCGGGGCACTCCAAGACAGGACTGCTTTGCTGTCCCTCATTGAGGTAGACAAGCAAGCAGGGAACCCTGAGAACTGTCTGTCCGGGGTGGGGGTAGGGTCCCTTTAAGCACAGCCCTCGGCTAGCCTGTGGCAGCAGCTCCACGCTCTAAGTCCTAACCTGATGCTCTGATGGCACTGGTTCCGGCCAGCCTTAACTTCGGTTCAGGGTCCACTCAATGTGGACATGCTAATTCGAATTAGCAAAACGCTAATTCGAACTAGTTTTTAAGTCTAGATGCACTAGTTCGAATTAGCTTAGTTTGAATTAACTAATTCGAACTACGTTAGTTCGAATTAGTGCTGTAGTGTAGACATACCCTTATAGACTAACTGAAGTGTTGGAGCATAAGCTTTCGTGGGCAAAGACCCACTTCGTCAGATGCTTTCGTGGGTCTTTGTCCACGAAAGCTTATGCTCCAACACTTCAGTTAGTCTATAAGGTGCCACAGGACTCCACGCCGCTTTTGCAGATTCACACTAACACGGCTACCCCTTTGATACTTGTCAAATACAGTTTTGAATAGTGAGAATGCAGGAGTGTCATGTTAGCTATAAAAGTCTCACCCTCCCTTATTTTGAAATAATAAGTGGAGTGTCCACGCTAAGGCTATGTCTACACTGCATAGTTATTTTGGAATAAGCTATTCTGGAATAGCTATTCTGAAATAGCATCTCTACATTAGGGATGTTAAATATCACTTAGTTGAATAACCATGAATTCTTACCAGTTACTCGATTATTCTATAGTCCCTGGGGGCAGGGCTGGTAGCCAGTGCACTCCAGCCCCACTCCCAAGGAGTCCCCTGCTTCATCGCATGGGGTGCCAGGTGGGAGCTGGTCTGCAAGGAGAGCTCCCCTTGCAGACCGGCTGCCTGTTGCTCTGTGCTACTGCCTTTGATACAGAGGTGGCAGCAGCCCCTGTCTGGGGGAGGGAGAGGGAAATACATGTAGTCAATAGCATTAACCTATAAGCTTTTGCTTAGTGGATAACTGATTAATTGACTACACTATTACATCCCTAGTCTACACAGCAGGGAAGTCTCAAAATTAGTCCAAGGAAGTGGAGCATCTACACACACCTTATTTCAAAATAGCTTTTTCAGAATAGGTGTTATTCCTCATAGAATGAGGTTTACAGATTTCAAAATAAGCCACCTGTTACTTTGAAATTATTTTGAAATAATGGAATGGCTGTGTAGATGATTGCATAGTTATTTTGGAATATTTTGAATTTAGTTATTTCAGAATAATTTCCTAGTGTAGACATGTCCTTATTGACTATGGCAACTGGACTAGATGGTCCAGAACTTAAGGATGCCCCGTGCCGATCATAACCATTAGGTTATACTGCTCTGAGAGGAGGAGTGGTCAACTGGATTTGACTGCAGGGCCGTAACACCCCCTATAATGTGTGACAGTGTATACCTACCCCTCCAAAGCATCACTGAGCCAGGGCCCAGCTGGTACAGACACAGAGGCTATGTCTACACTGCACATCAATTTTGAATTAAGATATTCTGGAATAGTTTATTTTGAAATAGCACGTCCATGCTGCAGGGAAGCCTCAAAATTAGACCGAGGCAGGCTTCCCTAATGTCGACGGGGGACAGGTCTAGCAGCGTGGGGTCTTTGGGCCCCATGGCAGGGCAGGAAGAGGTCAGTGCTGAAAGCTCTGGGAGACTCTCAGGGGCAGCAGGAGCTGGGTGATTTGCTGCAAGATTCCCAAATCCTACCACCCAGAGCTAGTACATGCCCCATTCACCCTAATGTCTCCCTCCCCACAGCCTGCTGGACCTGGCCCATTTTACTGCATAACTAAGGAGGCCCTGAGGAATGTCATTGCACCTCAGCTCTCCCTACTTCATTTTTGCAGGGCGCAGTGCACATGGGGACAGGCAGGGACATAATGGAGATTCACACGTTACCAGAGAGAGCACACAGCGCCGGGAGGAGGATCCCCAGGCTGCACACACAGAGCTGCCATCGCGTCGCCATGGGAACATCCCAGGCCGGGACCTGTCACGAGAGAGCAGGGATGGTTAACACCCCCCAGCTTGTGTGAGGGGCCGGCAGTGCAGGGAACACGCCACATCCATTGTCTGACCCGACCCCCTCTGCTCCCAGGCAGAGCATCTCCCCAGGACAGGAGAGGATTCACCCCCCCCCACACACACAGGCTGCTCTGCTCCCTGCCCAGGCCTGGCACCAGGAATTTACACCCCTGGGCCGGGCTGTGTATCCCCCCCAACATTTCCTCCACTGATCATACATTGGTGCAAGTGCCCCTGATTCCAGTGCAGGGTGGCCCTTGTAGATATTTCTGAAGGCTCATTTGGATTAGAACCACGATGCCTTTTACAGTTATCCATCTGTCCTAAGTTTATGCCTGCAGTTCCAACCGTCTCTTATTCCTGGACAGCAGTGGGTTATTTCCCCTGGCCACTCTTTGATTATCACTTCCGTTAGAATCCTCAACTATTCATCTTCCTCCAGTCCCCACTTGTTAGCTCCACAAACTGACTTTGCAATCAGATACACTGAGGCTTTCATCTCTGTCTCTAAGGTCTTCTCTGGTTTCTTATTGGGAGTCATTGCTCTGAAAGCGCATCTGATCTGAATATGAATTTACCAGGCATGTGGGTTGCAATCTAATCACACTTCCAAGGCTGATTTTTCAGAAACATTCATACTGCAGACAGACGCCTCAGAGGTGGGGTTGGGGGTGGTATTGGCCCAGGAAGCAGAGGGGGCTGACCACCCAGTGTTATATGTGAGCCGAAAGCTATTCCCACATGAGTGGAATTAGTCCACAATAGAGAAAGAGGCGTTGACTGTTAAGTGGGCAGTGGAGCTGTTACGTTATTATCTTTTAGGGAACAGGTTTATATTGATAACTGACCATGCACCCCTGAAGTGGCTCCAGACCATGAAGGACACAAACCAGCGGATTATGCGATGGTACCTGGCACTCCAGCCATATTGTTTCGAAGTAGTTCATCGGCCTGGTAAAACACATCTGAACATGGACTTTTTATCCCGCATAGCAGAAGAAGCAGGGGTGGAAGTAGTATAATGCCAAGGGGGAAGGTGTGTGATGGGGCAGACGTGCCCTGTACTCCCGGCAGGGGGATGGCCAGGGTAGCGTGGCAAAGACCACAGCAGAAAAGAAACGGCACTGCGGGAGCAGCGCATGCGCTGGGCACTGTGCCATCCTGGAAGGAGGACGGCATCCGCTCGCGGAGGGGGCAGGTGCCACAGGGGAGCGTCCCACCTGCGGTGCTCACTCAGGGTGCCACGGTGTCAGCAGGAGGGAGCGGTGGGGGCCTTGGGAGAGGGCAGGGCCTACTGGGTAGCATGCACACTCCCACATCAGTTGGTGCCCCTGCGGTAGAGGCAGGGGGAGGGGCCGATACAGGCGCAGGGAGTAAGGCATGTGGGGAGCGTGCTGTAAAGGGGAGAGTGGCAGAGGGAGAAGGGGGAAGGAAAGGTAACCTGTCGGCCGGACAGGTGAGCGGTGCCCCACCAAGCGTGGGGGAAGGAAGTGACCCAGGGTAGGGCTGAGTGGACGCCCGAGAGTTGGTGCGTTTAGGGGTAACATCCCACCAACCAAGCCGGGGAAGGGTTCCCAGTCTTTAGGGCCCTGGGTCAGGACCTGGAGTAAGGGTAGGCCCAGGTCCCCCTTCCTTCATTGCATGCTGTGTTAGTGGGAGGGATTTGGCTAGCGTTGTGGGGCTGATCTTATGGGGCAAGATGTATTGATCCAGAAGTATGTAGCAGTCTATGTCAATAAATATGGGACTCCTGAGGAACTCAAAGGGACTCCTGATGGTCACTGAGTGGGGAGTCAATGTCGCTGCAGGTGTGGTATATTGCGCAGCATTAAAGCGACCCTCTCAGTTTGAATTAGCATGTCTTTACTAGACCTGCTAATTTGAACCCTTGAAGATAGACAGCGGCTGTTTCAATCGTCTCTGTAGTGTAGGCATACCTATGTGGTCTCAGTGCCACTACATGCGACAGTGAACCATGCTCAGAATGTGTGTGGGTTACACCTTCACTGGTATATTAATTCCAGAAAAAAAACCCCAGTGACTTTTATTTGTTTGTTTGGTTGGTTGGTTGGTTTTGATTTTACAAAATCTTGTTGAGAAAGAATAATCACCTGAGCTCCTATGTCCAGTTTGACTGGAATACAGGGAGTCCTCAAATTCACAATGCCTGACTTACATCACATGCCACTTAAAATACTTTTCAGTGGACTGTCTGTTTTGCCCCTATGATGCTTGTTTCGCTCTTACAATAAAAGCCGGCAGGAAGAACAACACATATCACGTGCTGAGCCTCAGTCAGTCATTGATTTTATTGTTCAGGCTTTCTGATTGGCTGACCCTGGGGATGGGAGCCAGTCAAAAACAAGTGGCAAGGCAACCCATCAACAAGTTATCCTGGCCATGGAACCCAATCAGACAAGCTACCTCATGGAATCTGCTTCCAGCTCTCTTCTGGAACATCAAACGTGATTTTAGATGTTTATTTGAATGCTGTTTACCAAATACTCAGAATTGTGTCATAAATCTGAGGGTTCCCTGTAATTGTTTCATTAATTTTCATAGGCAGTATCCAGTCCTTCTCATGTTTTCTGGATCCCAGCCCATCTCTTCCAACAGATTGTCGACAGCAGCAGACTCTTGACATTTTTGTGCATTTGGGCTCTGCAGCATTTTGCAAAATGATTTTTCCCCACATATGGGTCAGAATTTCCCAAAGGCAAAACATTGCAGCCATGCAGCGAATCCATACTTTGTATGTGGGCAAATCAAAAAATATCCGCAATGTATTTATTAAAATTAAAATGTATTTATTAAAACCCCAATAGCAGTGGTTTTCATGGAGAATGTTTCCCCACTTTTATTTAATCTAATGTGGTGACATCTGTGTGACATCTATTTTGTGCATGCAAATGTAACCCACAAGCAGTCAGAAAAGGAGAGTGACATCTGCTCTATAGCCTTAGCTGTAAGCTTGTTAGTGTGTAGCTTATGCAATAGAGGAACCTGGCTTTAGCCTGTAAAGTCCCACAGTCAATCCCACTGCTAACAACCTGGGTGCGTAAGCTTTACATATAAAAACTTGTCTATCCTTTTTGCAATGCAGTGTTTCTGAAATCTAGTCAGTATTTTACACAACTTCATGCTTTCACCTTCAAATTTAAAGTTGTTATAATTATCCAATACTTCCTTCTCAACAATCTATAAAAAGACTGATGATTTCACTTTCTCATTTTTCTCTTTTGCCCCGTATCTGCTAAATACAGTTGAGATCGCTGCTGGAATTTCTTCCTGTTCTGTGCAACATTGTGTGACACATCCATGTTTAGCTTTCTTCCCTTCTTCTGTTAGTCAACTCAGAGAATCAACAAAAGCTTTTGTTTGATTCTCTGAGTTGCTGCTGCACCTTGTCCCCCTGCCTCTGCTTTCAGTTTCAAACACAGGAATTAACTTCAAAATGACTTTGTCAGTCTCTTTCTCATTCAGCCATTGCCACACCATGGGATGGTCTTGGAGATGATTAGACAACAACCCAGTGAGTGAGAAAAGAATCAAACTTTCATTCAACCCAAAACAGAGAGTGTCTGTCATGCACTGCATAGCTCAAAATTCCTATTTTCGTAATGCTGCCCTTTCAAAGGTGACTGTCTAGTTTATAAGCTTGCACAAATAAATCTTTAAAACTGACACCCTGCTGCTGAAGGAAGAAGTGGGAACAAAGGGGAAAATCCTTATAGATGCCCCAACTTTTCTCAAGGGGAGGGAGACCAGGTGTAGGCCTGACTCTCCAGAAGGGGAATGGGGGAACCTTCCATTCCAACTGGAAGTGGGCAAGTCTATGGTGAGCCTGGGGTAGGGTTGCCAGATGGTTGAAACAAAAATACTGAACACCCCCCCCCCAAAAATGGGAAAAAATTCTGTTGAAGAGGGAAAAAGGGGAGGGGGTAAGACCAAAGTTGTTGAGCTCAAAAAAAAAAAAAAATGCAGAGATAGGAACAGGGGAGAAGTTGAGCACTAAGACCCAAGGGAAGCATTGCTTCCCCTAGGTCTTTTGGCCGGCAGCCATTTTGCGCTGGCAGCCTTGGGGAACCAGGTAAGCATGGGGGTTAGGGTCGGGGGGCTGGGGATGTTGGGAGCCAGGGGGGAGACTTGGGGAGGCCGGGCACTGAGTGCTTGTAGGGTTGCCAGGTGCCCAGCTTTTTTGCCTCCTGGCTGGGAAAAATTCAGAAAATTCCGGACATTTTAGGTGTCCAGTATTCTCTGAATTTTTTTACCAGACAGGAGCCGAAAATACCAGACTGTCTGGGTGAATACCGGACACCTGGCAACCCTAGCCTGGGAGAGCTGGATCCTGCAAGTGGAAGGCGGGAGAAGGGATGCCCTGAAGGTAAGGTGGTGAACTAGGGGATAGGGCGTTCGCCTGGGGAGACACCCAGACTGCCCCCGGGATCGAGCTGGATCCCACAAGTGGAAGGCAGGATAATAGCCCCATAACGGTGTCAGCCTAGGGCCCTGCATTGCCTGAATCCAGCCCCACCCTCTGCATAGCTCCCTACTCCTACAAGCCTGGAGGGACTGGAGCAGGCGTGGGCAAAATACAGACTGCAGGCCGCATCTGGCTCACCAAGCCACTGCATCCGGCCTGCAGAGGCAGTGGAGAGCTCCAAGCAGGCTCCCCACTGCAGGCAGAAAGGAAGCTACAGGATTCTGTTTCTGTTTTAAAACTGGAGAGGAGGGGGTAAGTTTCAGGAGCTGCCCAGCCCCCAGGAAAATCCAATTGGCCGGATTCTGGCCAGAAACCGGCCAAAGGGAACTGCTTGTTGGAGTAACAGGCAGTCAACAGGAACCACAACCCCTCTCTCCCCTCAGTTATTTAATGAAGCACATGGCCAGGCAAGCAGGCAGGCAGGCTGGGAAATATTTTAAGCTCTCTAAGCCTTAGCTTTGCAGGCAGGCAGGCTAGTTTGGCAGCTGGCAGGTAAGTGTCCTGGGCACAGCCTGCTTCTGGCACCCCAGCCCTTCCCTGCCCCAACCCTCTGCCCCCCACTCAACATACCCAAAGCCTCTGTACCCCTCTTACACCCATCCCCCCTCCCAGATCTGGCACCCCAATCTCCTACCCCAGATCACAATCCCCTCCTGCCCTAGATCAAATCCCAAACCTCTGCACTCCAGTCCCCTGCCCTAGGTCACAACTGCTTCCTTCACCCAAAATCCCTCCCAGACTCCAGTCCCCGTCCTTCATCCCCCAATCCCTTACCCCAAGCTCCCTTCTGTGCCCAGCCTCCATCCTAAACCCCGCATTGTGTTCATTAATTTATTATTTATATATTAAAAATATTTTTACCCCACCTCTCTATTTAAAATATTTGAGGTGGCTTACAATATTTTTTAAAACACAATGCTCATTTGCATACTTAATGAACCGCCATTTTGTGGAAGGGAGTTTTACACAAGAAGGAGCTGGCTACACTGCTCCTTCTTGCACAAAAAACCCCTCTTGCGCAGGAGCCATTCTGCCACTTATTTTCAGGAAGAACGGCTCCTGCCCATGAGGGGGTTTTTGCACAAGAGGGAACAGCGTAAACAGCTCCTTTCTGCACAAAAGCCCCTTCCGCAAAAATGGTGGCTCATTAGGTATGCAAATGAGGCACTGCAGTATTCATAGCCACATCTCATTTGCATATCTTCTTGCGCAACAATGCACAGTGCAGACATAGCTGTTGTGGAGGTGAAGTCGGCCTACTTACAATGGTGTCTTGTGTGCAGTAAGATAAGTGGGAGCTGATTTTCCATCAATGCCAGCTACTCTTCTCATCCTGATGGAGTATTGGGATTGATGGTAGAGCACTTGGAAGTCAATTTATCATGTCTAAGCAGATGCGATAAATCAATGGCTGGTGGATCAATCGCTCCACCGCATAGTGGAGACAAGCCCTCAGATCCACAAAAAGGATATAGAAAGTTAATGGACTGAAGTCTTGTCTCCACTCTTCCAGGGATTGATGCAACAGCAACCAATCCACCAGCCATTGATTTATCTTGTCTGCTTAGATGGGAGAGAAGCCCCCACCAACCTAACCACACACAAGACACTGAAGTCTTGTAGATTAGATCAACATCTGGGATTAGTATAGACAAGGCCTTACTGATCTGACAGGGCCGAGTAGCTCAGGCCCTGCTTTAAGGACATCTGGGGACAAGAGTTAGAGATAGAGAGTGTGGACTTGTAGCCAGAATATCTAAGAATCTTTGGCTGGAGTTCCCGATTGAGGTGTTGGAGAACCAGGTTTGATTTCCTCCCACTCTCCTGGTTTTGGGCACATATTTAATGTCTTTTCCCATCCCAGGTGAATCTCTTAGTAACAGGATGGGGTGAATTTATCCTATTGGAGTTGCCCCACTTTGGATAAGTAATTAAACAGTTAATGGAGGAAGTCTTTTATGGTTTGAATCCCAGTGTTCTCACTTTTTACGAAACTGTAATGGATTTTGTGGTAAGTATGCCTTTACTGATCATTATTGTCCTGTTAAAATACGTGCAGTGATTGTATGTAAAATTAAAGAATTCTAGTGTTTGACATTACTGAGACATGTTCCAGGTTTAGACAAGTAGACAAAACCATTTCCTCAAGGACGAAAGGCAAACTGATGCTTCAGCTAGGGGGCTAGCAAAATTAAAGGGACTATCACCTGGTATAGTGGCCAGGAAAAAAGAAAGACTGGGAGTGATAAATCTGTATTTTGGTAAAGAAACAACTGGAGGTTCCTGTTTCTCTCTTCCTGCCCCAGAGCTTCTGTCTCCTGATGCAGATGGTTTTCAGATAAAAAGAAAGGCTGTGAGAAAGAACAGATGACTCTAAAATACTCCTCCCTTTCTCTCTCCCCATGGCATGAACCTGAAGGGCAAGGACATTAACACTGAACTGGGAGAGAGGTCCTGGCTGAAAGGATGCCAGCCATTAAAATGCTGAAATATATGATGAGAGAAACCTTTGCTTTGAAATCATTTAGGTTGTTAAGTTAGCTATTATTGTGTGTTATCCTTCATTTTCTTGCAGTGAGTTCTGACTTGTATGCTTGGAATCAGTTAAAATCTATCTTTTTGTAGTTAATAAACTTGTTTTAGAGCTCCTTCTAGAACAGTGTGTATTTGTATGGAAGTGTTTGGGAAACACCAGTGGAGATAACAGGATTTGTGCATAATGAACTCACAGACTTTATATGAACTTGTATTGTACAGGGGGGTGTTGGGCAGTAGAAGATACACATTTCTGGGGGAAAGTCTGGGACTTGGAGAAGTTAGTGTTGCCCTGCAGTGTAATTCATTCCTGGGTGGGTAGAGCATTTGTACACGATGGGTACATCTACACAGCAACATTATTTCAAAATAACTTAGTCCGCATCTACACAGCAGGCAGTTATTTAAAAATAATGTCAAAGTAGTATCAAGACGGAGGACTTCTTACTCCTACTCCAGTAATCCTCATTGTACGAGGTGTGAGGGAAGTCGGAGGTAGAGTGCTCTGTTTCAAAATAAGTGCTCTGTAGATACTTCCAATTTCAAAATAAGCAATGCAAAATAAGCTATGCCAGTGGTCTCCAAACTTTTTTGATTGCGCACCCCTATCAGTAAAACATTTTTGAGCACGCACCCCCAATATATGTATATTTATTTATTTATTTATAAATTATATACATGTACTACTGTACTAATATATTATGTACATTATAAAACATACACAAAAATAGAAATTTAAAAAGGATGAAATAAAGATGAAATAAACAATATTTTTAAAATAATGTTTTATTTTATTTTATTTATTAATGGTACAGAAAACCTTTTTGCTCTCACTCTACACACCTGCTCTGCCTCTCTCCTTTGGTGCTGGTCCCTCCCCTGCAGGTGTCTGCCCTTCTGCTTCACCCCCAGAATCCCCTGGCACCTGCACCTTCCCTTACCCCTGCACCCTCCTCGTGCCTCTCCCTTCCCTCACTGCCCCTACCCCCTTTGCCCTATTTTTCTCTGATGCCCACCCCCTCACCACACTCTGCCCCTCTTCCCCTCATGCCCCTGTGCCCTCACACAGGCCTTGCTCCATCCCTGCCTTCCTCATGCCCACCCCTTCTTTGAAACCTTCTCCCAGCACCTCCCCCTCCCCCTCTAGCCCCCAATGCTCTTCCCCTCTCCTCTCCCAGCATCACACTGTCCCCGCTCCGCTTAGCATGAGCCCCTTCCTCTCCCACCCGTTCCCCCTATTTTTCCCCCTTCCCCTCCCCTACCTTCTGCTATGTGTGGGATACAGAAGGAAGAGCTGGGAGGAAGGTGATGTTATTGCTGAGGCTGAGCACCCTGTATTTACATGGGACTCTCCAGAGCAGAGAGTTTGTGGAGGGCGCACCACGCATTGCAATCAGGGAACCCAGCGGGGAGCAGAGGC
Source organism: Pelochelys cantorii (assembly GCA_032595735.1). Classification (NCBI taxonomy): domain Eukaryota; kingdom Metazoa; phylum Chordata; order Testudines; family Trionychidae; genus Pelochelys; species Pelochelys cantorii. Next base: position 3,350,941 of record CM064351.1, read on the forward strand.
GGCTGCCACTGCATGGGGACCCGTTAGACACTAGCAATTCCCCCTCCCCCCAAAATAGCACTGGCCCTCTCTTATCCCACCCCCCATTTTTTTCTGCTGCTGCTTTCCCGGCTGGAGGGAACTGTGGCGGAGGGTGGTTTGGTGGAGCGGCTGCGATCGCAGTTCTCCCGCCGGAGCAGGCGATGGCTGTCTCCAGATGCTGATTGCTCAAGCACTTGGCGGGCACCGGGCAGGCGGCGCGGGCAGGAGGCGGCTGTAGCAGCGGTGGCAGCAGCAATGGGAGCCAGCTGTTGAGAGGCGGCTGGGGGAAGGTGCCCTCTGCCTGCCCCAAGCCTGAGCCACCGGAGCCCGGACAGGTGGCACCCGCTGCGGGGGGGCCCATGCTGTGTCATTGCAGGGCAGCAGGTGCCCTCTGGGTGCATTTGCAGCTGGAGGAGCCAGAGGAGGGTTTCGCTTGTCCCTGGTGCTCGGGGATGGGGCCCCACCACGGCGGAGCCCCAGCACCCACCGAGTCCCTGAACTCCACTCCAGTAAGCAGGCTGCCGGGAGCAGCCACCATGGCCACGGGCTTGCGCACGCGCTCCGATCCTCTTGCGCACCCCACTTTGGAGACCACTGAGCGGTGCAATTGATGTAGATCAATTTGCATGGCTTATTTTGAGTTAAGCCCTGTTGTTTAGATGTACCCTATAGCTGGGAGTGATTGACATGCTGGAGACCGTGTGAGAGGGGAGCAGGAGTGGTAGTTTTCATCGCAAAACAGTGTAAAAAGCATCACAGGATGTAGAATTGATGGGTCACAGTGGTCAGCCCAGATTCTACCCTGGGGAATGTGACAAGGTCTTCAGCTCTGAGTCCCTCACATCCAAGGTGAGTGATCTCCAATAGGCCTCATGGCAGAGCTGGGCTCCTAGTGGGGATTTCAAGGAGGACAAGCTGGTGGCTTTGTGATCGCTGAGGGGAAGCTGTTCCCGGGCCTGGCGGCAGCATGGCAGAAGCACGGGGGCACTAGAGAGGACAGGCTGACACTCCAGGCTGCCATGGTTGGCAGAGCGAGAGCTGGCAGCTTGAGGCCTTGCTGGGTCTGACAGGCAATACGGGATCTAACCCCACACCCCCTCAGGCACAGACCGGGCCTGTGTGCTCAGTGCCCTGTGCCAGGTGCACACCTGTTCTACCACAGCGTCATGTCCCACCAGACACAGCTTGTAAGGTCTGAGCCCAGCTAGGCTCAGCTCCACCCAGTGCCAGGCTGAGAGCTCTGTGGGGCAGGGACGGTCTCTCACCGTCTGTATGTGCCACACCCAGCCCTGAGATCTGTTTGGGTCTGTGCAGTGCCCAGAATAGAGGAGGCTAATTGCTGCTGGAGTCTGCAGCACTTGGCACAATGAGGACCCTTTAGCTGGGGCCTGTAGGTGCTATGAGTATACACATAATAACAACAGCCAGTGAAGTGAAGCCCTCCCACTTCTGGTCTGGTAGCCCCTCCTCCTAGGGGCATCAGTGGAGCAGGGCAGGGCTGTGCAGCCTGTACACCCCATCCCACCCTCCAGTTGGCTACACCGTGCAGTGAGGGAACCAAGGGCTGAGCAGCGGCTCACACACCCACCATTAAGGGTTCCTCAGCAGTGTGGGAGGTGGGAATGGGCCATGCAGGTGGGATGGGTCGTGCTCCCAGGGGGCAGGAGAGTGAGCAACCCCCAAAACCAAAAGATAAAGAGTAATATCAGGGAAGGACCTACCTTATGGACTCAGAATGTCTCAGGAGACAGCATTCAGAGAACTAGGGGGCCCAGCCCCACACAGAGCTCCCAATGGATGTTCTGGGGCAGGTGGGGAAATGGATCCCGGAGCTGTGTGTGAACTCTGATCGGGGAAAGTGAAAGCACCAGGGTGTCTGTCACACATTAACCTGGCAGGGGTGTGATCTGGCCAGGAGCTAGGGCAGTGTTCAGTTATCTGTGGAGACGGTGGAGCAGGGAGGAGTCTGTACAATAATAGGTTCCGGTTCATCCTCCCATTCCCAAGAGGTCCACGGAAGGTCAGTTCTGAGCACTGTTACACCCTCCATTGGATCAACTTCCCACACTCGTCCAAGGGTTTTCCATAGGAAAGTGCAGTCAAAAAAGGGACCTAAAAGTGTGTGGTCTGATCAACTAATGAGACACCAAAAGTCCAGTTACTGCAGGTGGGGGAGGAACCAGGACATGACCTGCAGCAGCACCTGCTTAGCTGGAGACACTTACATAACTGATTCCTCTCCTTGTTTTTCTCTAGATCAGTGGTTCCCAACCTTCTTGAGCATACTGACCCCTTTTCAAGCTATTACAATTTCATGGCCCACCCCCTCCTTGCAGGAGAAAAAAAAAGAAAGAGCAAAAGAGAAAAAAAGAAAAAAGAGAGAGAAAAAGAAAGAGAAAAAAAGAGCAAAAAGAGAGGGAAACAAGAAAAAAGAGAGAGAAGAAAGAGAAAAAGAAAGGTTTGGGTCTGCCACAGTGAGTCTCATCCTTATTTTTAAACATTTCTTGGACCGCCTGCAATACCGTCATGGACCACCAGGGGTCGGCAGACTACTGGTTGGGAACCACTGATGTAAGTTATTTTACAGTGATAGCTCTGTGTTAGGCACATGGGTGACACTCACAGTCTAACACCTGAACCCTAAAGCTCCACTGGAGAAAGAGGAACATGCAGCTTGGGTATGGAATACTGAAACAGGAACAGAGACCTTGTTCCTTTGCCCCTTGTCCAGTACCAGGCCACTGAGCCCCGACTGCATTTTGCTGTTATTAATTATATAACTGGACCTTCTAGAGATGCCAACCAAGGTCAGGGCCCTTTGTGCTGGTGCTGCACAGACACTAATGGCTGGTGTGTTGGGGAAAATTGACCAGTTATAACAGGATGACTGTTGTGGTTAATTTCATCTGTGTAGTTCTCCTGGCTGATTTCCCTGTGCAGATGAACCCTTAGTGAGAGAGAGCCCTTGTCTGGAAGAGTTCCCAACCTATGGGGAAGATATCAGAAAGTGTCCAAGGGATTTAGGAGCACAGGGCAGTGGGCACAGAACAGAGTCTCACACTTATGTTCCTAAATCTCTTAAGGGCTTTGAGAATTGTCCCCTTGGACAAGGCAGAATTATTGTCCCCATTTCAGAGATGGGGGTTGAGTCACAGAGAGATGAAGGAGGAGGCCCAAGGACTCTGTATGAAAGCAGAGGAATGGTCCCCCTATGCACTGCCCTGGTGGGACTGGCTAGAGAAAGGATCTGAGTCCTCGCTCCCACTGCCTTTACCCAGAGGCTTGTCTGACCTGAGGGCTTCCCGTCCACTCTCCTGCGATAGGTACCAAAAGTGCAATAGGTAGCCCAAGTCTGCAATGAGGAGTAACGGTAGTTCGAATTAGGAGCTTTAATTCGAACTACCTAGTCCGTGCCGCGTGTAGCCGCGGGCAGGGAGTTCGAACTACGGGGCATTTAAAAATGGCGGCGCCTGGGAACATGCAAATAAAGCCCGGGATATTTAAATCCCGAGCTTCATTTGCAAGTTCGAATGACTACATTAGCCACCCTAGTTTGAACTAGGGTGGCAGTGTAGACATACCCTGACAGATTTCCTCTGAGGCTTTCTGCTGCCTGGCTTCCCCCAGGAGTGTTAACATCTAATCACAAGAGTTTCCTTCTTTCCCACATTTCTTTGTCCTTTTCCCCTGGTTTCACCACTTGCTTAGCCACAGTGATTGCAGCTCCCAGCTGCTCCAAGGCACGGGCATTTGGTATGCTAGGCTGGAGAAAACATTGCCTTCCCAAACCATCAGCCTAGCCCCGCCCATACTCTGCCCCCAGAATGCCTACTATAGGCATTCTGGGGGTGCATTGTTGCTGCCTCCAGCACTCGTTCTCCCTGTGCTCCTGTCTCAGGAGACTGGAGTCACATGCCCTCCACTCTCCCTGTGCTCCAGGGACAGGGAGATTGCAGACATATACCCTCCACCCTGCCTGGACTCCAGGCAGGGGAGGCTATGGCATGCACCCATCCTTTTTCCCTCCCCATGGTTGGTGGGACGCACCTGTGACCCCATCATGGGAGGGAGGACTCAGCAGAAGGAGGGCTAAGGGCTTGCATCCCCCAGCTCTACCTTCTATGGATGCTTTTTTTTTCCAACTTTCTTGTCTTCTTCAGAGATGCAGACGAGACAGCCAGGCAGCATGGTATGCAGAGCCCTGTGCCCTTGACTCTTTAAGCAGTTGCAGGGCCGTGCTTCCATGCAGCTTAGAGGGAACCTTGGCCCAGGCCCTTTAAGTTGTTGCCGGAGCCCCTCGTGCCATGCTCTGTGCAGTTCTGAGGGCTGGCTGGGGGTGGAGAGCCTGCCCCTTGTGCCTGAGGTCCTGCTTCTTCCAAGAGCATAGAACCATCCAAACCACTTTACCCAGTAGCCCCGCAAGATATCAACCTCCCCTCAGGAGATAACTCTGTAGATATAGAGCAGGGGTGGTCAACCCATTTAACAAAGAGAGCCAAAACAGCGGCAGAAAAAATGTGAAGAGCCTCACAAGAATTGTTAAGAGGAAAGAAAAAAAGCTCCCCAGAACAGAATTGTTGAGCAAAACCAAAAAAATTTAATTTTTTTTTAAAGGAGGCTGCCCCTTTAAGATGGCCACCATCTTGGGTGCCATTTTTAAAACCCATAGATTTTTTGATTGTGCTTCCTTCTCTAATCCAGACAGACTGAGTGGCCTGCTGAAATGAGTCAGGGGATGGCAGAAGTGCATCCTCTCCAAGGCCAGCCATGTGGGACTGACCCGAGTGACATTCAACACACAGGACTTCATGTGTCACTTCTGTTCTCACCCCATTTTTATTCCTCAACAGTTTTGAATCCAGTGTGGCTGCTCTGCTTGTCCCATCCCACTTCTGGAACTGGTCCTAGATCTTTCTCTTATTCTTGCTCTCTCTCTCATTTTTAAATCCTTTTTGGCATGCCACATTTTTTGTCATCAAATTAAAATTCAGCTACTTTACATTGGCACATAATTTCATGTTTGTGTTGTAAAGCACTTTTTATATGGGCATTTGCGATGGATCACGTGCTTTCGGACTTCCAGGGCAAATCTGAGAGCAGACATGGAAATGACAACAAACCTGTGTCTGCACAAATCTAGGGTCTGCTCCTACAACCCAAAGCAGCATGTGCAGCACCAGCACATTAAGAAAGCTAGTGTTTAAAAGAAGCAACATTATTGCAAATAAACAATGGAAAAATTATTTGAAAATCCAATGAGTTCACCTGGCTGCCTCTGTGCCTGCTCACTGCATCCTCAGGCCTCTGAGCCCCGGCATTCCCTGACATCTCAAGAGCAAGAGCCTCTGCTCCTGCTACAACAGAGCACACACATGGATGGGGCATGGCTCCTTTCCTTCAACAGCACTTGTGTGTCCACCCCAGGACTGCCTCCACCCCCTCACTCACGTGACACAATGTGGGGAGTCTTGACCTTAGGGGCACCCAGTGAAATTACTGCCCCTCTCCCCAGCTACAGGCAGCTTTATCTGCTCACTCACACTGAGGCTCCAGCTCATTCTGGAGGTGAGACCCGTGGGGAGGGGCAGGGGCCATTTTCCCTTCGCTCTCAGGCAGACTGGTCAGGAGAGGCTGGAGCACCATGTCCCAGCCTGTCCCCCCCAGCTCCCCACCCCCCAGGCTTTCCTTGGCCGAGGCAGTCAGGGCAACACAGGGCCAGGTCCTGCCTCCTCGGAGGGCAGAGAGAGGAGTTGGGGCTTCCAGCCAGAGCCCTGCCAAGCACAAACCCTCCTGACTGGTGGGGAGGAGAGAGTTTGACACCCCCCTCCCCATGAGATCTAGCAGCTGGGCCTGAGAAGAACCCCAGGCTCCTTGCTAGTGACACAGGATGGCCCCAGGGAATCAGCCCTTCTCTGCCCAGAACCTGCACCTGCCCACGGGTCCTGACCTGCCTCTTTCCCCCACAGCACCTCACCTCAGCACCTGGCTGGAGTCCCGGCTGCCCCGGGAGCGAGCCCGGGCCCTTGGCAGCACCATGGCCCTGCTCTGAGTCACCACTACCCTCCCGGCATTTGATGTAAGTTACCTCGGAGCCCAGCGCTGGCTCCCCCGGGCTGTGGGGTCTGGTGGTACAAGGTGGTGGGTTAGGAGCATTTCCCTGACGAGATGGAGGTAGAGCTGGGAATGGGCCAGGATTGATCTGCATTCTCCTTTCCCCGGGGAGGGGGCGACCCTGGGTCTTTCAGGGGATCATGCTCCAGCTCTTGCGTTGATGCACCTGGGCCTGGGGACTTGTTACTGGCCATTAGTTCATCCACTTCTCCCAAACCCCCTGTAGTGACACGTCAGTCAGGGGCAATTCCTCAGGTTTGTTGCCTCACAAGAACGGCTCCAGTCTGGGAATCTTAATTCATAGCCCCGCCCCAGGGGATGTCTTTGTCTGACCCATGCGCTGCTCTGCCCCCATTGGCTTTCTCCAGCCCTTAGCTTAAAAACCGCTCAACAGTTTTTTGCATGGGACATGCCAGCCACAGGATGCTGAGGGAGCCCCCTCTTCTCTCTCCCCTCAGAACTCTGCCGACTGGCCCAGAATGGGTCATCACGTGGCCCAGTTGGGCCTCTTTGTTTCAGATCCACCCAGGGACGTCAGCCGGCTGGCCCAGGAGGGGGTGCACTGCCTGTACCAGCTCCTCCTGCACCACAGCGGTAAGGAACCCAGCCGGGAACTGGCCCCTAGTGACACCTGAGCATGCCGGTGGTGGGGGGATGGAATCCATTTCTCCCAGACTGGCCCAAGGGGGGATGTGTCCCTCTGTGTCCCTGTCCTTCTGTCTCCTTTGCCCTTCCATTTGGCTAGGGATGCCTGCAGGGAGATACCCACTGGGCAGCCACCCATGGGAGGGGAAGGGCTCAGACCCGCCAGCAAAATGACCCCGTTGTGTCTCTCCCAGGCCGAGGACCTGTGGTGCCCACATGGGTATAAGGAGAGCTGGGTCCTGGCGCACAGCTACACCATCAGGGTAGAAGAGGTAAGGACATGCTGCCAGGGCAGGACACACCTCGGAGATGGGACAGGGCTGGCCCTTGTGTGCTTAGAATTCAGGATGTTAAGTAATGAGTAATTCACTGATCAAATAGTTGATGCATTTTTCATCGACTGTTCAATTCATCTACAGCGTGGCGCTGCCCCATTGAAACACTGTCGCGATGTTTCAAAGGGGAAGAGTCACGTGGCGCCCAGGATCTGCTGAGGACTAAGGATGTTAAAGACTAGTCGACTGTCCGATAAGCATTTGCTATTCAAATAGTCTACTAGTCCTCAACATCCCTACTTAGAATGGGAGCCGGGGCAGTGGGGGTAACTCTTTTTGATGGAGGCTGCTCCAAGATGTTGGCAGGTGGCTTAGGGCTGCCGTGTTCTGCGGAGGGGGGTGAGGTCTGGGCGGAGTGTGGGGGCAGGAGGAAGGTGTGACCCGGGGCAGGGGTTTGGGTTGCAGGGTGAGGAGAGTGTCCCGGTGCAGGGTCTGGAAGGGAGTTTGGGGAAGGAGGAAGCCGTTTTACCCCCAGGAGTTGGGGCCGGCCTCTGGGCCATCAGCTGAAGCCTCATGTCCTCTTGGTTTCAGGTCTTTGGGCAGCTCTTCACCCAGGAGCAGAAAAGCTTCTTTTTGGAGAGGGCGCTGTCTCTGCCCACTCCCCCCTGTGGCGCCCCAGCCAGGCCGGGCTGGTCCTGGCCTATGCCCTGCTGGGGCAGGCCCAGCAGCTCCTGGGCTACATGGTGAGCAGCCGGAGCAGATGCAGGAGAGTGGGGCAGGGCCAGGGTCTCCTTCCCATCCCCTCAGGGAGTCCCCCCCGCCCCTTTCCTCAGGCTGCCCCCATACCATGTCCATGTTGGCAGAATCCCTCCTGCCCCTGTGAGCGTCCCTGGGGGTGGGGGGAGGCTCTGCGCACATGAGCTGTGTCCTGGGAGGTGGGAGGGGGCAGAGATGTCGGGAGCCCTGGGGAAGGTCAGGAGCTCACACTACAGGCTGCTGGCCTGACAGGGGGGTGACCAGAGAGCAGAACAAGTTTCAGCGCTGGAGGTAGGAGGGTGGAAATGCTGCTGGGGCCCAGTACGCCTGATTCCCCAGGGGCTGAGTCCTGATGGATTCTGCTTCCCTTGCAGCACGATGACAGCCAGTGTCCCACCATCCAGCACCTGCACCAGCTGGCCCAGGCCTTGCAGGGGCCAAGGAGCTAAGGAGCCAGCAGCTGCATCCCCCTCCCCCCAACACTCCCGAATGGAGCAAAAATGACTATTAAAGATCAACTGAAACACCAATTGGAGTAGGGGTGCGCAATACTTTTAATGGGGGGGGGCACTTCAAGATTTTGGGGTTCTGAGACAGTGGTTGGCTGTAGAAGGGAGCTTGGGGTAGGAGAGTGGGCGCAGGAGGGGGTGTGGAGTCTGAGATGGAGCTTGGATGGATGGAGGGGGTTGTGATCTGGGGCAGTGGATTGGGATGCAGGGTCCAGGAGGGGGTATGGGTGCAGGAGAGGAGTCTGGCCTGAGTGAGTGTCTGGGAGGAAGGTGTTACCTGGCTGAAGGGGGTGCAGAAGATTTGTCTGGGAGGAAGGTGTTACCTGGCTGAAGTGTCTGGGAGGAAGGTGTTACCTGTCTGAAGGGCGTGCAGATGATTTGGGGGATGACTTGGGGCAGGGGATTGGGGGCAGGAGCAGGGAGGGGGTACGGGTGCCAGAGAGGATTCTGGCCTGGGGGAGGGGTGTTGGAGGGGGTGCAGGGTCAGACAGGGAGGGAGCTGTAACCTGGGGGAAAGGGGTACACAGGATTCGCATGGCTGCCTGGGACAGGTACTTGTGGGGGGATGTGGGTGCCAGGAGCAGGCTCTGGTGGCAAGGTGCTTACCTAGGCAGCTGCCACTCACCAGCTGAGCAGGAACCTGAAGGCTGCAGTTGCAAATTGCTCCACATGGCTCTGCTCTGGGCAGAGTGTATGTGGGGAGGTGGGGGGGCAGGGAGAGGAGGAGGGAGTGAGGGAGGAGGCTTCACTGGCTGCCCCTGCTGCCAGCAACATCTCTCAGTTGCTCTTGGTCAGAATCTAGCCATTGGGAGCTGAGAGATTTGCCTGAGGGGCAGGACAGAGCACAAAGCCTCCCTCCTCCCTCCCAGGCTGGAGCAGCCTCATTCAAGTCTTGAGGGTCGTACAGGGCAGCTGCAGGCTGGATCCAGTGGATGGGTGGTTTGCAGAGGGTTATTTGCTTGGCCCAGTCACTCAGGGTCTCTCTCTTTCCAAGAACCAGGCAAGCTGCCTTGCTGCAGCCACGGGGCCGGGGTAGGGACCTCCTGTCTGGGAGCCAGTGAGAGACTTGAGCAGTCACACACAGCAGCAGTGGCAAATTCATCCTTAGCACCCAGGAGTCTTGGCTCCCTTTCCGCTGCTCTAACACTAGCCCCCACTACTCCCCAGCAAGCCAGGAAGAGAGCCCAGGAGTCCCAGTTTCCAGCCTTCTCCTTGTCCTGCCAGCCCAGGTCTGTTTTTCTCTGACCCCTTTGCTGGCTGCTGCCCAGACACAGCGGCAGGACCAGATTCCAGCACCTGCTGCCATCTCAGTTCCACCGTGTGCCCAGTTCTCACAAGTGGGAAAGGGTTTTCCATGTGTGGTTAACAGGGATGGGCCCCCCATGTGCCGGGCCCCCCATGTGCCAGCCCCCCCAGCTCCCTCTCCTTCAGCATCCCCTGTCACTGGGGTGTCTGAGCCCCTCACTGTCCCTGGAGTGTCCTCACACTCTGTGATGCCAGGACAGAAGTTCATTCTCATTTCACATATGGGGAAACTGAGGCACAGAGCAAAATCATCTTTGCTCACAGTCCCCCGCCCTCCCAATATGGCCAGCATTGATCCTGCTTGGAAGTCAGAGACCTTAGTTCAGCCAAAGGCGGGAAGGGAGTGAATTGTATGGCACTAGAAAATAGAGAAAATGTCAGGGATGGAAGCTGGAGGTGAGACTGGTTTATCTGGATGGTCTAAGACAGTATTTGGTCCTGCCATGAGGGCAGGGGACTGGAATCGATGACCTCTCGAGGTCCCTTCCAGTCCTAGTATTCTATGATTCTATCTGTAACTCCTGGGGTCCTGTTTCCCCCTTTTCAAAGAACAGTGCCATGTCTACTCTTCTCCAGTCTCGTGGGTGTGCAGTGAGACAACAGGAGCATGTGCCAGCTGCTCTCGGTGCCCTTTGGATCCAGGCACAGGGAGCACAAGGGATTAGCCATCCAGCACCTTAGCCACTCAGCCACTTTATCGGCTAAAAGGGCCCCTTTGCCACCTGGGCCAGCGAAGGCCAGGCACCAATGCAGGCTGGAGAAGACACATCAGGGGAGGCCTGCATGCAGAGCAATGGAGGCTTCATGCATAAGTCACAAGCTTGTGAACCATATTTGAGTCCTAGCTGGTGCTGGAAGTTTATGGGGAATTTTTCTTCTTTTGGCAGCCAGGCAGAGGAGGTGTGCAAGAAGGAACCAGTGGGAGCCTCCACAAGGAGAAGAACAGATGGCTAATAACCAAAGGGAGTTCAAACCCACCTGTGCTGCCTAGTGAACTAGCTGATCCTTAACCACACAGGCATCTTGTGTTACATAGCCATGATTTGGAACCCTGCAAGCTACATCTGTGTTGTCTTCTGCATTCCCTTGGGTGCCTGATCTCATCAGACTGAATGACAGCTTGTGGGAAAGATGCTCTGTTGGATGAAGAGATGGCCTATGAGTTAGAGCTGAATCCTTGTATTCCATGTGGTTGGATTTGAATCCCACCTTTGTTACTAGTCATCCCATTCTCTTTGGCAAGTGGCCACTGGCTCTATCCTTTGCAGGCCCTCGCTATCCTGGATTGTCATGTAGCGCCCCCTCTCCACCCTTTTTTAATGCCACTCTGCTTCCAGGTTTTGATGGACAGGTCTGGGTTCATCTGGATCCCGCCACCCACTCAGTAGGGTATATCTTCTTTATTTTTTCCTATGAATTTATTTGGCGGTGCCTCCACCCCCCCTTACTCCTTCCTGGCAGGGCCACCAGGGCAGCTTGGGAGGAAAATTCTAACCACAGGGTAATCCCCACGTACTTGCCAGATAGTTGGAGACTCCCAGAAAATAACACAAACACATACAATATATTCAACACAGTTATATTAAACAGGAGACAAATATAACATAACAGGGTAAAACACTATTTTTAGGTTCACCAGTGCCCACACTGCTGATACCTGTGACTTTCCCAGTCATGTGACTTGATGTAGCCACTGTAAGATTAGTGTCCCATTGGTTCGTGTTCTTTGTTGGGGCCCATAAAGATTGACCACAAAATTCTTCTCTGCAGTGGTTTAGCAGTGTGGCTGACTGGGTCCACTACAGCCCAAAGGACTCACAGGTGGGAGAAGGTGGTAAATCCCTCCATAGGTTTAATATGCAGCAGGTTATAACATCCCCATACCCTTACTCCCTGGCTTGAGGACACAGTTCAGGGAGTAGGGGCTCCCCAAAACAAATGCTCTGAATGACTAACTAAAAGATGGTGCACTCCATGAATGAGGCTTAGGTTCAGAGATGACTCAGTCACTGCAGAGGGGCTGGTCTCTGCTGGCAGGGATCCTCTTCAGGCAGGAATCAGGCTGCTTCGGTCCCAGGATTTCCCTTCACCACAAAGGGGTGCAGGGCTCAAGGTGCAGGTTACACAACTGCACTAAAATCCAAACTATAATCTCCTAGCCCAGAGTCCAGATACACACACAGCAGGCAGCAGCCCTGAACTAGCAGACAGAGCAGAGCTGACCACGTGGTGGCTGATCTCACCTAGGAAGCTGGAGGGCAAACTCAGCCTGGCTGGGGAAGTTTCCCAGCAAACTCTACAAACTGGGACTCAACAGTGGAGAAATAAAACCCAGCTGAGGGATCTTGCTTTCAGGTCCCTAGAGGCCAGTTCTCATGGGGGAACCCTGCATGCAGGCCTGGGGCTTACTAGCTCCCACACAGCCACCCCTCCCCTTACCCTGGCTGGCTCCAGACTGACTCAAAAAATGGCTTCTCCCCTCTCCTGAACTCCCTGGGAGGGGCATCTCACTCCCTATTCGTTGCCGGGCAGACTCTGAGTTTGCCTTGCCTCCCCCTCCCTACCAGGGACAGTGTGCCTCTCCCTGAGTTGCCAGCAGACAGAGCCCCAGGAATCTATGTAATCTCCTTGGGGGTTACAGTCGTACCATGACAAACATTGTTCTCTGCAGTGTTGTAGCCGTGCACGTCCCAGGACAGCAGAGCTGTGCAGCGGGAAAGCGTTTCTTTCCCCAGCAGATGTTGGTGCAACAGAAGGTTCAACCTCACCCGCCCTGCCTGGCTAATAAAACCCAGCCTGGGCCTGGCAGCCCCTGGGCCAGCTGGGCTCCCGACCAGCTCCCGTAGCTGGGGAGTTTGCTCGGTGCCTCTCCAGTGCGAGCACCTCACACGCTTTCAGTTCCCCTTTTTGACTGCACATTCCTATTGAACACCAAGCACCTGGCCACCCTCTGCTGTGAGTGGGAGGTGGATCCACTGCAGAGTGTAACAGTGCTCGGCTTGACAAAGCCCTGGCTGGGTTGATTTAGTTGAGATTGGTCCTGCCTAGAGCAGGGGGCTGGACTCGATGGCCTTCTGAGGTCTCTTCCAGCTGTATGGTTCTATGATTCTGTGCTCAGAACTGACCTTCCATGGGCCTTCTTGGGGATGGGAGGATGAACCGGAACCTAGTGGTGCACCAACTTTTCCCTGCTCCCCATGTCTCCACAGGTAACTGAAGACTTGTTTGGATCCTGGCCAGATACCAGGTTAATGAGTGACAGGTGACCAGGTGCTTTCACTTTCCCCAGTCAGAGTTCACACACAGCTCCGGGATCTATTTCCCCACCAGCCCCAGCACGTCCATTCAATTCTTTGGATGTTCAGTGTTGGGCCAAGACCCCTGGCTCACTACGTGGCATCTCCTGGGACATGCTGAGTCCTTAAGGTAGGTCCCTCTCTGTTATTACCCCCTTTCTTTCAGTCTTGGGGGCTGCTTACATTACTGCTCCTTGGGAGAACATATCCCCTGCATGGCCCATTCCCACCTCCCGTCAGTGCTGGGCAATCCTTGATGGTGGGTGCAAGTCACTGCTCAGATACATAGTTTTTAAAATAAATATAAGAAATGCTGATTAAGAATGTGTAAAACAGAGAAGGGCTGCATCATGTATCCCATAATATTTAATGTATTTAGCAAGACAGCTGACTTGCTCTTCTTGCAAGAGTTGGAAGGGATGAGAGAGGCAGTGGGGAGGGGCCAAGACCTGGGCAGAGTAGAGTACTGTATGGTTGGTGGGATTACCAGCCAGGGAGCTTACCTCTCCAAGTAGCAGCTTCGCTTACTGCCCATGCAGATCACTCATCTTGGATGTCAGGGACCCAGAGCTAAAGTCCTTGTGACATTCCCCAGGGTAGAATCTGGGCTGGTCAATCACTGTGACCCATCAGTTCTGCCTCCTGGGATGCTTTTTACACTGCTTTGCAGTAAAAGCTACCACTTCTGGTCATTTGTCACACATCCTCCAGCATGCTATTCATGAGTGCTCTGCCTACCCACCAATGCTAGGAAACACCAAAATCTGCAGGGTTACTCTGCAGGACAACACCAAAATCTCCCAGTTCCCATACTTTCCCCCAGAAATGTATATCTTCTACTGTTCAAAACCCCCATCCTCCGTAAATACAAGCTTATATAAAGTCCATCAGTTCATTAATAGGAAATGATATGCAGAAATCCTGTTATCTCCACTGGTGTTTCCCAAACACTTTCATGCAAACACACACTGCTCTAGATAAAGCACTAAAACCAGTTTATTAACTACAGAAAGATAGATTTTAACTGATTCCAAGCCTACAAGTAAGGATTGGCTACATGAAAATGAAGGATAAAACACAATTAATAGCGAGGGGCATGTCTACACTGCAGAGGTTTTCCGGAAAAATGGCCATTTTTCTGGAAAAACTACATTTACGTCCGCACTGCAATTGCGTTCTTTTGACAGAAAGTCAAAAGAACGCAGGGGTTTTCCCAACAGTGGTAAACCTCTTTCTGTGAGGAAGAAGCCTTTTTCTGAAAGAGCTCTTTTGGAAAAAGGTATGTGTGGATGGTGAAGAAGGTTTTTTTTTCTGAAAGAGGCCTCCAGGAAAAAGCACAGGTGCCTTGGGGACCACTCCGTCCACAGCAATCAGAACTTAAATGTGAGATAGCCTCCAATCAATGTGGACACTATCTTTCGAAAAGCACATCTCTTTTTCATTGTGCTTTTGCTGAGTAGACACTCCCTTTCAAAAGAAGTTTTTCCGGAAGATCTCTTCTGGGAAAGCTTCTTCCGAAAGAAGCCTGCAGTCTAGACATAGCCTAGTTTAACAAGCCAAATAATTTCAAAGCAAAGGTTTCCTTCATCATATAATTCAGCTTTTTACAGGCTGGAATCCTGTCAGCCAGGGCCTCTCCCCCAGTTCAATATTAATTTCCTTGTCCTTCAGGTTTTGTTGGTGCCAGGGGCAGAAAGACAGGGAGGAGTATTTTGGAGTCATCTGTTCTTTCTCATAGCTTTCTTTTTATTTGAAAAATCATCTGCATCAGGAGACAGAAGATCTGGGGTGGGAGGAAGGAGATGGGGACCTCCAGTTTCTTTCCCAAAATACAGATTTCTCACTCACAATTGTTTTTTTTTTTCTGGCCATTTTATCAGGTGATAGTCCCTTTAATTTTGTTAACCCCTAGCTGAAGCCTCAGATTTCCTTTTGTCTTTGAGGAACTTGTTTTGCCTACTTGTCTAAACTTGGAACATGTCTCAGCAATGTCATATACTAGAATCCTTTAATTTTACATATAATGTCGCCGCATATATTTTAACAGGACAATAATGATCAGTAAATTATGAGTCTTCAAATGATACCTCACAAGGAATACTTTCCACAAAATCCATTACAGTTTTGTAAAAAGTGAGATCGCTGGGATACAGACCTTAGAAGTCTTCCCACAATAGCTAATTACTTATTCAAAGTGGGCCAGCTGCAACAGGATAGATTCACCCCACAGCCTGTTACTAGGAGACTCACCTGGGATGGGAAAAACCTGGGGTCAAATACCTGCCCAGTATCAGGAGGGTGGGGGGAAACCGAAATGGGTTTCCAATTGGGTTCTCCAGCCAAGGATTCTTAAGTATTCCAGGTACAAGACCATACTCTCTTTCTATCTCTTTACCCCAGATGCCCTTAAAGCAGGGCTTGATCTAGTAGGCCCTGTCAGATCCGTAGGGCATTTTCTATACTAACCCATCACTTTAGCTACGCAAGTAGTGTAGCTGAAGTCAACGAACTTACCACAGTGTCTTGTGTGTGGTAAGGTCAGTGTGGACTGCTCTCCCGTCAACACTTGCTACTCTTCTCATCCTGGTGGAGTTCTGGCATTGATGGGAGAGCACTCAAAGATCGATTTATCACATCTAAGTAGATGCAATAAATCAATAGCCGGTGGATCAGTCATTGCTGTGTTGATCCCTGGGATTGTGAAGTCAAGACCTCGGTCCTTAAATTGTCTGTGTCCTTTTGTGGCTCTGAGGGCTAGTCTCCACTATGTGAGGTTCCTTTTGATTCCAGTCTAAGGTAATTAGAATGAAAAATGTGTGGCTTATTAGGAGGAAAAACTAAGAGCTGAAACTTTAAAAAAAAATGATTGAATTTCCAATCTAATCTAAATCATTATTGCATCTAAATCATTATTGCTGTGGTTTGAGTCGTTTTCTTAGACTAGTGGGAGATTTCAGGAAATATTTTCAATGAAAAAAATCCTCAAAGAAAAAAAATGTCACCAGCCTGCCAGAATGCTTAGCACCTGCTGTGTCCCAGCCCCATGGTTCTCAGAGCCCGGCTTTGTACAAGGACATACGAGTAATAAAATGGCTCAGAAATCTACACTTACCCTTTGCTCTGGGGCTGGGCTGTGTAGTTATTCACGGTTGGGATATACTGCCGAGGTGTCCTCACAGGTCTTTGGTTCCGTGGATGATGATAACCAGAAGGCTGCTTGCGTGTGTGCCCTGTGCTGTGTGCCTTGTCAACTTGTGCACTTTGTCTGCACAGCAAACCCCAAGAGAGCCCCCAAAGGCCACAAACCAGAAAAGGATTGAAGGTGCCAGGCCAGGTTTATCGTTAAGGGAAGTACAGTCATAGCTGTCAGTAGACTCTGCTGAACCACTATGCACATGTACTTGCTACAATGGAATGACTCTGGGTATGTCTACACTGCAAAGTTAATTCGAAATAACAGCAGTTATTTCGAATTAACTTTAATAGCGTCTACACAGGCAAACCGCTATTTCGAAATAAATTCGAAATAGTGGAGCCCTTATTTCGAATTTGGTAAACCTCATTCTATGAGGAGTAACACCAAATTCGAAATAGCTATTTCGAATTAAGTGCTGTGTAGACACTTAATTCGAAATAGGGGCCTCCAGCCCTTCCCAGGGAGCCCTGGTGGCCACTCTGGGCACAGCCAAGAAAGCTTACTCTCCTCTCCCCCAGCCCCGGAGACATTAAAGGGGTAGACCCTGGGCACAGTGCCTGTGCCAGCTCCAAGCCTCCCAGCCCAGAGCCAGCAGTGGCCACTGGGGCCCCAACCCAGTGGCCCCAAAACATGAGCCAGCAAGCCACTGGCAGCCAGCCCTCCACCGCTCCCCAGGAGCAGTCTGTCAGCTCCCAGGAGCCTGACAGGGGCTGGAGAAGGCTGGCATCTTCCTGGTCCAGGGTGGAGATCATGGACCTTATTCAGGTTTGGGGGAGATGATCCCAACATCTATGATCTCTGCACTAGATGGAGGAATGCGGCCGTCTACGGCAGGATAGCTGCCAGCCTGGCCACCAAAGGCCACATGCGAACCCAGGAGCAGGTTAGCATGAAAGTCAGGTTGGTCCATCGAGACCCCCCAACCCTGAGCTTCCCCTCTCCCTTCTTCCCCTTGCTTCCCCCTTCCAGCTCCCTCCTCCCAGGTCTCCCCCTCCCCTCTTCCACCTTCTCTCTTCCCCTCTCCCACCTCCTTTTCCCAGTCTCCCCAGAGGTTCATCCCGCCTCCCAGTTTTGTTCAATAAACCCAGTTTCTATTTTTGAACATACGTGTCTTTTATTCGACATCAGGAAGGGGGGCTATGGAGGGGTAAGTGGAAGGAGGTGAGGGAGGAATGGGGCACGAGCCCCTGGTGGGGAGGACTGGGGAGGCTCTGAGGGCTTCTCGGGGTGGACGCTCTCCCTCAGGGCCTCCTGGATCCTGACAGCCCCCCAATGGACCCTCCGGATGGCAGCCTGCAGCAAGTGCAGCCGGGCTGATGGCAACGACCCCACGAGACGCACGGTGTGCCCAGGGGCAGCTCTGGCTCCATGTGGCCGAGTGTTGTGGTGTCCTGAGTGCGGGCACTCAGGGCACTCCAAGACAGGACTGCTTTGCTGTACCCCATCGAGGTAGACAAGCAAGCATGGAACCCTGAGAACTGTCTGTCCGGGGTGGGGGTCGGGTTCCTGTAAGCACGGAGCTCAGTTAGCCTCAGGCAGCAGCCTCACACGCTGAGTCCTAACCTGATGCCCTGCCGGCACTGGTTCTGGCCAGCCTTAACTTCGGTTCAGGGTCCACTCAGTGTGAACGCGCTATTTCGAAATAGCAAAATGCTATTTCGAAATAGTTTTTGTGTATAGATGTGTTATTTCAAATTAGCTTAATTCGAATTAACTATTTCGAATTAAGTTAATTCGAAATAGCACTGTAGTGTAGACATACCTTCAGTCAGTGGGAACTTTTCCACTGCCACCTAGGTCATACAAAGTGCTGTCCCCCCCAGACACCACCTTATATACAGGCACAATAACTCACACCTCACTGTTCACATTGTCAATTTGCCACCCTCTGACATCAGGTTACCACCCTCTGATGCTACTTAGATACCACTCATCACCCTATACCTCGTGGCTTGATTACGTATCACTTTCCATCATGCTGTCATTTTAGACCCTTTCCTGAACTTGAGTCTGTATCTGTGAGGAGTGGGTGCCAAGGTCTTTTTTAGTGTTTTGCACTCTCGGCCCTGTTTCTGCCAAGTTCTGTGAGCTGGGGCCTGCCTCTTGCTCACAGCTTAGCTTTTCTTTGTGTTAGCTATGTTTTTAGGATTGCCAGGTGTCTGGTATTGAACTGGAAAGTCTGGTATTTCCACCTCCTGTCCGGTAAAAAAAATTCAGAAAATACTGGACACCTAAAATGTCCGGTACTTTCTGATTGAAAATCCTGGGCTGTCCAGCTCAATACAGAGGCAGCCTGGCAACCCTAGGGCTTACCGAGTTCTGCAGGGGAGCTCTCTGGCCCAGCGCAGGGAGGCAAGATGGCGGGTGGCTGCCGGCAGCCTATTAGGGCCAGAAAGCCTCACCTTGTTCAGTATTTTTTCTGAAACCATCCGGCAACCCTACATGTTCTGTCCATTGTTAGTTGGCCTCAGGCCTCAGACCGGGCCTGTGCTTCATGGGCTTATTTTTTAGGCCTTCATTTTACTACAGTCTGGAGACACAATAAAAATAGAGTGTGGCTGGCGGTGGGCCAGACGCCAATCCCTCCTTCCCAAGCCATCAGGAGTAGGGAGCTCTGCAGAGGTTGGGGCTAAATTCAGGCAAGGCAGGGCTCTAGGCTGTCCCTGTTAGTGTTATAGGACACACCATAGATATGCCTCCTACCAGTTTGAGTGGAAGGGTCCCCTCTTCCTCCTTCTGAGAAAAGCTGGGACATCAACATGGATTTGCCCCCTAGTTCTCACTGTTTCTTTCAGCAATGGGGTATCAGCTTTAGAGATAGATTTGTGCAAGCTTATAAACTAAACAGGCTCCTTCTAAAGGACAGTATTATGAATATAGGAATATTGAGCAGTATTTGAATCTAGGAATTGTTCACCACAGACACCCTCTAGTTTGTGTTCAATTAAAGTTTGAATCCTTTCTCATTCACTGGGTTGTTGTTGAATGAACTCCATCCCATGTTGTCACAATGGCTGAATGAGAAAGAGACTGACAAAAAGTCATTTAGGGTATGTCTACACTACAAAGTTAATTCGAACTAACAGCCATTAGTTCAAATTAACTTTAATAGCGGCTATACATGCAAACCGCTATTTCGAATTTAATTCAAAATAGCGGAGCGCTTAATTCGAACGAGGTAAACCTCATTCTACGAGGACTAACGCCTAGTTTGAATTAAGTAGTTCGAATTAAGGGCTGTGTAGCCACTTAATTCGAACTAGCTGGAGGCTAGCCCTTCCCAGGTTGCCCTGGTGGCCACTCTGGGCCAAACCAGGGAAAGTCTTCTGCCCCCCTCCCAGCCCCGGAGCCCTTAAAGGGGCACGGTCTGCCCACGGTGCCTGTGCCAGTTGCAAGCCTGCCAGCACCCAGCGAGCAGACCCTGCACCTGGCAAGGGATGAGCCAGCCACCCGCTGCCATCCAGCCCTCCACCTCTTCCCAGGACCAGGCTGGTTGCTCCCAGGAGCCTGCCCGGGTCCGCAAAAGATGGGCGCCCGCCTGGTCTAGTGCAGAGATTATGGACCTCATCGAGGTTTGGGGGGAGGCTTCCAATGTCCACGATCTCCGCACTAGGCACAGGAACGCGGCCGTCTACAGCTGCATGTCTGCCAGCCTGGCCACCAGAGGCCACATGCACAGCCCAGGAGCACCTGCGGCTACTGGAGCAGCAGCTCCACATCCAGGAGCACTGGGTCCGCGAGGACCTGCGGCTGCGGCTGCAGCTGCGGCTGTGGCTGCGGCTGCGGCAGCGGAGCTTGCAGGCACTGGAGGATCAGGGCCGTGACCTCCGAGGTCACCCCCAGACCCTGGTGGACAGGTTCCTGCCTCCTCCTGCTCCAGCCCCTGCGGCCGCCCCAGTTCTCCTCCCACCCCTGCTCCCCCTCCCACTTCCTCTGCCCCCCCCGCCTCCCCTCCACACCCACTCCCCCCCGATGCCCCCGCACCCGCAGTGCTGTGAGACGGGAGAGCCAGCAGGACCCCGAACCCTGAGCTTTCCCTTCCCTTACTCCCCCTTCCAGCTCCCTCCTCCCAGGTTTCCCCCTCCCCTCTCCCACCCTCTCTCCTGCCTCCTTTCCCCGTCTCCCCACAGTTTCATTCCCCCTCCCCAGTTGTGTTAAATAAAGAGAGTTGCTATTTTTGAAAATACGTGTCTTTTATTTGACATCAGGAAGGGGGGGGCTAGGGAAGGGTAAGTGGAAGGATGAGAGGGAGGAATGGGGAGGAATGGGGAACAAGCCCCTGGTGGGGCAGACTGGGGAGACTGTTAGCGCTCCTCAGGGCGGAAGCTCTCCTGCAGGGCCCCCTGGATCCTGACATCCCCTCGATGGTCCTCTCGGATGGCAGCCTCAGACAGCGCAGCCAGGCTGCTGGTAACGTGTCCACAAGACCCAGCAGAGTCCCCGGGGGCAGATCTGGTTCCATGTTGCAGAGTGCCGTGGTGCCCCGAGGGAGGGCAAGCAGAGCACTCCGAGACACAAATGCTTTTCTGTCCCTCAGTGAGGTAGACCAGCAAGCAGAGAAACCTGACAACTGTTTGTCCGAGATGTGGGGTTGGGTCCCTTTAAGCACAGCCCTCGGCTAGCCTGAGGCAGCAGCCCCACACACTAAGTACGACCCTGATGCCCTGCCGGCACTGGTTCCAGCCAGCCTTACCTTTGATTCAGGGTCCACTCAATGTGGACGTGCTATTTCGAATTAGCAAAACGCTAATTCGAATTAGTTTTTAGGTCTAGATGCACTAATTCAAATTAGCTTATTTCGAATTAACTAATTCGAATTAAGTTAGTTCGAATTAGCGCTGTAGTGTAGACATACCCTTTGAGGTTAATTCCTGTGTTTGAAACTGAAAGCAAAGTCAAGGGGAGAAAGTGCAGCAGCAGCCCAGAGAACTAAACAAAAGCTTTAGTTTGTATTTTATGAACAAAATGATAAATTGACTAGCTGAAGAAGGGAAGAAAGCCAAATATGGATGTGTGGCAAGCACCATCCAGGCACACAATGTTGTACAGAACTGGAAGAAATTCCAGCAGAGATTTGAATTGTATTTAGCTGACGTGGGCAAAAGAGAAAAATGAGAAAGTGAAATCATCGGGTTTTTTTGCATATTGCTGGGGAGGAAGCATTGGATAATTATAACAACTTGAAGTATGAAGAAGGTGAAAGCATGAAATTATGTAAAATACTGACTACATTTCAGAAACACTGCACTGCAAAAAGGAATGAGACCTTGGAGAGACTTTGTTATGTGTAAAGTCAAAGGACCCAGGTTGTTGGCAGGTGGGATTGAATCTGCCACCTTACGGGCTAAGGCCATGTTCCTCTTCTGCATGAGCTAAAAGAGAGCTGTCAGTTAAAGCTGTTGACCAGACTTTACTCACCTTTTCCCAGGACCTCTGGGTTAAATATGCATGCAAAAAACTGATGACAGCATATAGGTCTCCCTAGTCAGTCAAATCAAAGAGGGGAACCACACTCTATAAAAACCAATGCTCATGGGGAGACAGGCCATAGATAGGTCTGTACAAGGTATGGATCGCTGCATGGCTGCAGTGTTTTGCTTTTGGGAAATTCTGACCCATATGTGGGGAAAAAATCATTTTGCAAAATGCCGCAGAGCCCAAATGCACAAAAATCTCAAGTGCCTGCAGCTGAAGACAATCTGTTTGAAGAGATGGGCTGGGATCCAGAAAACATGATGAGAAGGCCTGGATGCTGCCTGTGAAAATGAATGAAACAATTACAGGGAGTCCTCCGACTTATGACACAATTCATTCCTCAGAATTGCGCTGTAAGTCAAAATTGCTTTTACCATAGGAATTAATGGTACAACGAGGGGTTTGGTTCCTGAGCCACGACTAGGTACTTTATTTTCATCACAATAATTCTGATTTTGTACTAAATAAAATATAGGTGAATAATGTAGCAACATCAATGTATTTATTTGGTAAACAGCATTCAAATAAACATATTAAATCACATGTGCTTTGACATTTCAGAAGGGAGTTGGAAGGGGGTCTCTTGCAATCACTTCTCTGATTGGCTTCCTTGGCCAGTGTAGCTTATTGATGGATTGCCTTGTCACTTGTTTTTGATCGGCTTCTGATTCCAGGCTCACCCAATCAGAAAGCTTAAATAATAAAATCAGTGACAGACTGAAGCTTCAGCATGTGATGTAAACTGTTCATTCTGCCAGCTTTTGTCATAAGGGCAAAACAAGCATCATAGGGGACAAATAGGCAGTAAATTAAAAAGCATTTTAAGTGGCTTCAGATGTAAGTCAGGCATTGTAAGTTTGAGGATTCTCTGCATTTCAGGCTACGTCTAGACTGCAAGCTTCTTTTGGAAGAAGCTTTTCTGGAAGAGATCTTCTGGAAAAGCTTATTTCAAAAGAGAGCGTCCACACAGCAAAAATGCAACAAAAAAGCAATGTGCTTTTTTGAAAGATAGCGTCCACATTGATTGGACATTATCTCGCATTTCAGTTGTGATTACTTTAAATGGAGTGGCCACCAGGGCACCTGTGCTTTTTCCTGGAGGCCTCTTCTTTCCAAAAAACACTCTCTTCCACATCCATACATGCCTTTTTCTGAAAAAGCTTTTTCGGAAAAAGGCTTCTTCCTTGTAGAATTAGGTTTACTGCCATTGGAAAAACCCCTCCAGCCTTTTTTCGAGAAACTCTCTGCAGTGTAGACATACCCTCAGGGACAGAGGAGCTCAGATGAATATTCTGTCTGAACAAGATTATGTGAAACCAAACCAAAACAAAAAACAAACAAACAAAAAAACCACACACAAAAAAACCCCCCAAACACACCAAACAAACCCTTGATCAACAAAAGTAAAAGTAATTTTTTTCTAGAATAAATATATCAGTGAAGGTGTAACCTACATACCTGCTCTGAATATGGTTCACTGTCCCATGTAGTTACACTTAGGTTACCTCCAGACTGCATCCCTCTGTGCAAATGAGCCCGGGATTTAAATATCCCGGGCTTCATTTGCATACTCACGTTCCGGCGCTGTGCCCATCACACGCCATTTCGAAAATGAAAGTGCAGTCTAGCCGCGGTTCTGCTGACAGTGGGGAGCTTTTTCAACAGCTTCTGTACTCCTCATTTTGGGGAGGGGGGGTGAGGGAACCTGCACCAATGGGTGGTCAGAGAACTGACAAGGGGAGGAAATGGGGGTGGATACACGGCATAGCCTGGGGTGTAAATTCCTGGTGCCAGGCCTGGGCAGGGGGCAGAGCAGTCTGGGAGGGATGAATCCTCTCCTGTCCCTGGGGAGATGCTCTGCCCGGGAGCAGAGGGGGTGGGGTCAGACGATGGATGGGGCGTGTTCCCTGCACTGCCGGCCCCTCACACAGGTTGGGGGGTGTTAACCATCCCTGCTCTCTCCTCACAGGTCCCTGCATTCCCATGGCAACGCAATGGCAGCTCTGTGTGTGCAGCCTGGGGCTCCTTTTCCTGGCACTGTGTGCTCTCTCTGGTAATGTTTGAATCCCCATTTTTTCCCTCCTTGTCCCCATGTGCACTGTCCCCTGCTGGGTGGGGTAGGGGGAGCTGAGGCCCAATGACATCCCTCAGGGCCTCCTCTGTTAGGTAGAGTAAAAGGGCCTGGCCCCAGGAGGCTCTGGTGAGAGATGGTGTTAGGGTGACTGGGGTGTTGTCCTCATTCTGGGTGGCAGGATTGTTAGATCTTGTCAGAAGTCACCCCGCTCCTGCTTCCACTGAGAGAGAGCTCCCAACACTGATCCCTTCCTGTCCTTCCATAGGACCCAAATGCCCCACTCTGCTAGACCTACATTGGTTTCTAGATCTCCTTGGTGGCTTTGAAATATGAGCTTTGTCCCTTCCCCACTAGCAGCCACACAGTGAGTGTCAGGTGCTGCAGCTGGCCAGTAACTGCTCTGCATGCTCTGTGGTGGGGTGCAAAAGCCTGGTGACCCTTCAGGCACAGCTGTTGTGCAGACATAATTCATCTTTAGATGTTTAATCTCCTCCACTACCCAGGCCCCAGAATGGTGACTCCCCAGCTGAGCCAGTTTCTGATTGAATTACTGAGTTCATGGAAGGGAGGTGTGTCAACCGAAGGGTCCATCAAAAGATTTAATACTCTCAGTCCAGGCAGAAGCCCTCTGAGGTGGCCACTCAACAGCCATGGTGGGGCTACATGGATGTGAAACTGGTTCATCAACAAAGTTTCTTGCAGTAAACAGAGCTTGTAACTGGGTACCTTGGGGCTGTGCATTGGAGGACTAGCTTGTGCCAGCTTCAGTATCACTGCCCTGACCTGCATCTACACTGAGAGTAACTCGATTGAGCTACGCAGGGCTCAGCCTTGGGAACCATTTTTTTAGTTCAGTGATTCCCTCTCCTCTTCCTCACCCTGTGTCTGTACCAGCTGGGTGCTGACTGAGTGATGCTTTGGAGGGGCAGGTATGCATCAGAGGGCACAGCTGGCTAAAGCACCTGTCTCATAAGCTGGGTTCAACTTCCACTCTACTCTGCGCTGCTCAGGCCTCAGTTGGAGTATTGTGTCCAGTTCTGGGCACCACATTTCAAGAAAGATTTGGAGAAGGTCCAGAGAGGAGCAACAAGAATGATTAAGAGTTTAGAGAACATGACCTATGAAAAAATACTGAAAGAATTGGTCTTGTTTAGTTTGGAAAAAAGAAGACTGAGGCTACAGCTACCCGCGCTCGCATTTGCATATCTTCTTCCGGTTCTTTTTGTGGAGGAGGTTTTTCTGATATTTGGCCCCATGTAGACAGGGACAAATGTTGGAAAAAACCCTTTTTCTCAAGACCCTGTAAACCTTGATTAACAAGGGATAAGGGGTCTTTTGAAAGAGGTTTTTTTTCCCCGATATTTCTCCCCCTCTACACAGGACCAAATATCGGAAAAACCTCTTCTGCAAAAAGAATCGAAGATATTATGCACTTTGCATAGCTGCTTCTGAAAAAACCCAGCAGTGTAGCTGTAGCCTGAGAGGGGACATGATGGCAGTTTTCATGTATCTAAAAGGGTATCACAAGGACGAGGGAAAAAAACTGTTCTCCTTGGCCTCTGAGGATAGAACAAGAAACAATGGGCTTAAAGTGCAGCAAGGGAGGTTTAGGCTGGACAATAGAAAAAACTTCCTCACTATCAGGGTGGTGAAACACTGGAATAAGCTGTTGTCAGCCGGTGGTCAGGGCAGTGAGTGGTGTGTGTGTATTATACACCCAAGTCTTCAACTGCTGAGACACAAGGCCCCGTCGCAGTGGGCAGTCTAGGTGAGACTGACGGGCACCCCGAGGAGTTTAACATCCGTGTCTTTACCGCTAGGATTGGGATCCTTTCGCGGCGGGCAGCCAACAGGCCGACAGACGCCCCAGAGTTTACAGGGAGAGCTTATTACACCTCAGATTTTGACTGCTAGGATACACAATCCCTTCGCAGCGGGCAGCCTGGGGAGGCTGAGAGATGCCCCAACGGATCTGTCCCCTGGAAGCGACATGATCCAACGCTCAAGCTCTCCCTATATCTGTCCCTTATGACCGGCTGGAGTTCTTTTTAAAATTGTGCTTGATTCTGTTACACCAACTGAAGGAGTCAGGTCACAGCTTAAACAGTTACTATTTTATTGTTACAGGGTAAACTTAGCTGTTAAATGCTACTACTGTGTTACAGATAACACAGCCACTACAAAGGACAGGACAGAAATTACACTAATAAGTCACTTACAGGTACCATGAAACCCTTTTGGTTCTCTGAGCTCTTATTAAATGCATGCAAAATAGACACCTAGCAGGTATATATTCTCACCCCTGCGTTCCAGACTTGGCGTGGCCAGCGTCTTTCTCTCAATCCCTCGGGAAGAAGTAGGGCGAGGTTGGGCGTCCCACAGACCTCGGGAGACAACCAATACCTGCCAGCAGGTGTAGATGATTGGAGCTCAAATGGGGTGGGCTACTAAACCCCTCTTTATACCCCTTGGGTCATGTAGGCTTCTTCCTGGTCTCAAGTGGCCAATTAGGAAAAATGGCTTTGAACGCCAAGTTTCCCATGAAGGGTGCAAAGCATAATTCACACCTGGGAAAATGCAGACAATGGGCATCTCTGGTATGTGATGGGTGAAGTTTCCTCTCCTGGGACAGTGCAGGCGTGTCAATTACTGGTACTAGCCATCAGGGCGGCGGGAGGCCCCGGGCCGTCAGCTAGCCCATTTACTGTCTGGTTTCTGTTTATGGTAGAGTCAGGGACAGGCAGCACACCTGCGTTCCCAGGGCATCAAAGGCTAACTGCCTTTCTCTTGCCCTCTGGGAAGGGGAAAACAAGATGGGGTTCATGTCTGGCTACAGCTGTCTGGGGAGGTTGTGGAATCTTCATCTCTGGAGATATTTAAGAGCAGGTTAGATAGACACCTATCACAGATGGTCTAGATGGTACTGGGTCCTGCTGCAAGGGCGGGGGCCTGGGTTCAATGACCTCTCGAAGTTCCTTCTAGTTCTAGTGTTCTATGATTCTATTCTATAGGGAGAGTTATGGCCCTACAACCAGTTGACAGCTCCTCCTCTCAGGGCAATATAAACGCATGGTTACAACCATGGAGGTGCATTCTTAAGTTCAGGATCCTCCAGTCGAGTGGCCATAGTCAATAAGACTGCCCTTCAGCATAGGCCAGTATTACCTAATGTCTAGCCAGAGTCTAATGAGCCAGAATCAGCATGGCCTAACAGCTAGTCAAAGGGCAGGCCTCTCTTTCAGGATAACATGGCTTAGGGGCTGAAGTAAATATTGCCCCACCCAGAGGGTAGTTCTATGACAGAAGTAACACAGGGTATGTCTACACTGCCACCCTAGTTCGAACTAGGGTGGCTAATGTAGGCATTCAAACTTGCAAATGAAGCCCGGGATTTAAATATACCGGGCTTCATTTGCATGTTTCCGGGCGCCGCCATTTTTAAATGCCCCGTAGTTCGAACTACCTGCCCGCGGCTACACGCAGCACAGACTAGGTAGTTTGAATTAAAGCTCCTAATTCAAACTACCATTAAACCTCCTTGCAGGAGGAATAACAGTAGTTCGAATTAGGAGCTTTAATTCGAACTACTTAGTCCGTGCCACGTGTAGCCGTGGGCAGGTAGTTTGAACTACGGGGCATTTAAAATGGCGGCGCCCAGGAACATGCAAATGAAGCCCGGGATATTTAAATCCTGGGCTTCACTTGCAAGTTCGAATGCCTACATTAGCCACCCTAGTTCGAACTAGGATGGCAGTGTAGACATACTCACAGTGCCTTTGTCCTCATGCAATAGTATAAAATAAAAGAATATATAGGTATGAGGGTATAAAAAAACCAAACAAAACCCAAAATTCTATCTCAGTCAAAAATACAGGCCTGAATCCTTCATTGTCCCTACTATTCCTATCAGAGGTACTGGAGGGGCACTTCCAAACAGCCACTATAGATCACAATATCGATGTATTTTCCCAAAAACTCTCAAGAAGAGCAGGCAGCCGTGAATTTATTTTTGGATTTTGTCATGTTTGGGACAGATCCAGAGAAACTTTATTCAAAACCTCAACAAGCTCTTCCCACAGCTCAAACAGGCTCTGTACAGTGTCATTGAAACTAAGCCAGTGGACTGGGTTATGAGTCAGCAGCATCTTGTGTGTCTCACAGTCACACAGAGTTGTGAATCTCCCTTTATTGACTCCACTGATGTTGACAGCATTGCTGCATTTTTTTTCACTATGGATCTCATCCATACTTCTCATTGAAGCTATCTTGGTAAGTACTTGTTTCACTGTTTTGTGAATTCCAAAAAGTAATTCCTTTCTTGGAAGCAGTTTATCCCCCTTTTTATGCACTTTGCATAGCTGCTGCCCCATCAGCTGTCAAACCGCAGAGACTTTCAAAGCTAACCAGGCACTTTTTCACTACTCAAAACAATGTTTGACATTGGGTCTCTCTCCAACACTCACCAGACCTAAAACACCTTCAGAGAAAATGATGATCACAGTCCAAAAAATGAATGCATACAGTTATCTTGGCCTGACATCCAGGTTCTCCTCCAAGCACAGAGTAGTAAGGGCTTGCTGTGACTTTCCCAGCTCTTTCCTTTTTTTTAGAAAATTTGCCTGCTTTCATGTGCTCTTCTAAAGTGTCATTGCTCAGTAGTCTCCCTCTCTGAAGAACTTACTTTCTGGTTTTATGGCCACAACAATTTTCTTCTGGGGTTCTCCATTGCTGAATAGTTTCCTTGCTTGTTTCCAAACTACTGCAACTTTAAAATAGCCACCCAAATCTGATCTGCTTTACTCAAAACATCTTTGAGCCACCACTGTGATCTTCCAATCTCAGTTTTTGCATCATGTAACAGTTTGTGCCTCTGGAACTTTTCATTGTAATTCTGTTCAAGTACCTCTGCATAAAGTCTTTGGCAGCTCTCGTGTGGCAGCTTGCAATACAGGTCCTTTCTCCTCCACAGTCATGGAAGACTGAGCTGTGCTGTTCCCTTTTATACTGAGTGAGGTTCAAGTTGGAGCATGCTCAGCAGGGGTGAGAGGGTATGGCTTCCTCGGCCTACAGAATGGGGTTAATCTCTTTCCAACCTTTGTAGGGCAGATATACCCTAGGACAGATGCCCTCTCCTCTTTGCTCACACTGAATCTGTTCCTGCCTTTGTCTGTTCCAGAGACTTTCTCCCTGGATGGCTCCCTGCACCCCGTGGTGGGGGTAGTTGGTCGGGATGTGGTGTTACCCTGCCAGCTCTCGCCCCGGGCCCGACTGGCCAACATGTACGTGTTGTGGAGGAAAATTGGCACAGAATTTATCCTAGTTCATGAGTACTCAGATGAGGGTCTCAAGGACCAGACAGGGGAGGGTTACCAGAACCGGACGGAGCTATTCCCACAGGAGTTCAGCAATGGGAACGTCTCCCTGAAACTGAAACAGCTCCAAGAGGCAGATGCTGGGACATACCACTGCTTTGTGAGGGACCCAGACTGGAGCCAGGAAGCCACTGCTAAGCTACAAGTTGCAGGTGAGAGATGCAGCACTGTGTCTGCCCAGCCAGAGCCCATGTCCCACTGGGAAATCCCCAACACTGAGCCCAGCCTGCCAGCAGGGTCTGGTGCTGCAGGGCGTGATGTGATGGAGTCAGTAGGGGGCGCCGGCCCCGCTATCGTGCTTGCAGGGTCAGTGCTGCATTAAGCAGCCTCTTTCCAACTATGGCCCTCAGCTCACATTTTGGGATCTTATCCCATATTCTGCCCAAATCTCAGCTCAGATGATAATTATGTTTATCCTCCCTGAAACTCCCCCTGCAGTGTCCAAGGGCTGGGAGATTGTTCATCCCTGGGTGTTGACTCCGCATTCAGTGCTGTACAAGGGCAGGGAAAGGGGCGGTCTCTGCCCAGACAATGCAATCATCTCCCATCTTTGGTGGCTCCTCATCCAAACACCCCGCGGGGGACATGTGCGTTAGAGGTAGATTTAAATGAAGGCAGGGTGGTTGCATGCTGCACAGGAAGAGAGAAATCTAAGTGGGAAGAGGGGATGGCATGGCCAGGGGCACTGCTACCAGAGCAGGAGAAGGACACCAGAAGGGACAATATTTAGGAGGATAGCAGTGGAGGAGTCAGAGGGGTGATGTAGGCAAGGTCACCATCCCTCATCTCCTTCTCTGTGCTGCTGTGATCCTGACAGCTGTTGGGCTCTACCCCAGAAGTGGCTGCATTTCAGTAGCAGCTTCAGTGATTTCTATGTATCAGTTTCACCCTGTAGGCCCCTCACTGATCCTACAGGGCACAGGGCTCTGTGGAAACACTAGATGGTTTTATTTAATTTCCCCAGTTGTCAGGATGAGGGATCCCAGGGAAGCCACATATAAGGACATGGAGCTTTCCAGTCACAGCCCCCTAAACCCTGTGGTAACTGGTGAATCCCATGGTGCTTTATTCCCTGACACACACTCTATTTCTCTCCATGCAGCTGTGGCTCCAGTGTTCATTGAAGTGCTGGGCCCCCAGGGCCAGGGAATTGGACTGGCCTGTAGGTCTGTAGGCTGGTTCCCCAAACCCAAAATCCAGTGGGTTGGGAAGAATCAGAAGAACCTGGCAACGGAGATTGTGACCGACGTGACTCAGGATGGGGGGAACCTGTACAGTGTTGTGAGTCACGTCACCGTCACAGCAGAAGACACTGGAGAGATCAGCTGCATCATGCAGAATGACCTGCTGGAGACAGAGCGACAATCGGCCATTCACCTCTCCGGTGAGTGCCTCAGAGAAGAAGGGGCTATTAGTGGTGGCGATTTCAGTGATCTCAACAAATTGCTGGTCAGGAGCTGTCCCTGAGACTTGTGAAATAAATATGATACAGCTTGGACCTCTGTGGTCCAACACTCTCAGGAACTGACCACTCCCAGATGAGGGATTTTGCCAGATCAGGGGCTCTTACTACATTTAAAAGGCAGAGGCACCATGGTCCCGGAGCCGGCACAGCTCAGGAGCTAATCCAGCTGTGGCTCTGTTACTCAATTAGCTAATTAAATGCTACTTAAAATCCCTGGTATAGACCCAATCTCAGAGTCAAAAAGGGCTTTGATGTCATCCTGCGTGAAACGCTGATGAAAAATTAGCACTGTCCAAAATCAAAGATGCCCATGCTATAGGGATTAAAAACTGACTAACTGATAGATCTCAAAGTAATTCTAAGCAGGGAATCAGCTTCCAATGGAAATGTCTCTAGTGGAATCTCAGTGAGATCTGATCTGGGCTAATGTTATTCAACAGACTTATCAATGAGTTGGAAGGAAATCTAATAAAATCATTGCTGGTAAAATTTGCAGATCTAAAAATTGAATCAGTAAATAACGATGGGCTGAGTCAGTACTACGGAAGGATGTGGATTGCTTCATAAAGTGGATTCACTCAAACAACATGCTGTCCTAGATCCACAGCACTAGTGCTACAGCCCCAGCTTTCAAAAGGTTTTTGGGAGGACCAGTGCTTAGGGCTACATCTACACGGCACCTCTCTTGCGCAAAAGCCTATTCAAATGAAGCACAGATTAGCATATTGCCATGCTTCATTTGCATAATTAATTAGGGGCTCCTTTTTGCACAATGCCCCCCCCCTCTTTTTCAAGAACTGTTCTTCCTGAAAAAATGAGGAAGAACGGCTTTTGCGCAAGAGGGGAGTTTTGTGCAAAAAAGAGCCATCTGCACAGCTCCTTTTTGCCCAAAAGCCTCTTGTGCAAAAATGGCCCCTAATTAATTATGCAAATGAAACACGGCAATATGCTAATTTAAAAATAACTTCTGTGTAGATGTGCCCACTGAGACCTCTGGCCTCACTGTCCCATTTTGAGTGGGCACCAGCTGCTTCCTGCAGCCCACACTTAGCTTCCACTTCACACTCATCGATCCTTTGTTCCCCAGTGGGGCAATCACTGCCTGGCTTTCTGATGAGACGTAGCCATTCGTGGTCATTGGTTGCTGAGTATCAAAGTGCCAGTGATTGGTTTTGCTATTGTATTCTCAATTACCTAGGGTCCCAGACAGCCAGACATCCTCCACACCTATGTTCTAATCTGCCCAGAGAGCATACAGGACTCCTTCACCTCAGGTAACAATGCAGCACGTAGGGGAAACTGAGGCATGCATAACAATCATAAAAACATTACAAAAATTCCCGTTTTGTCACACATGCATCTCAGCATGGGCAAATGCCACATTACACACTATGAACAAAAAGTGTAGGTCACAGTTACAAGATGGGAAACTATCCTGGGGAGCAATGACTCTGAAAAGGATTTGAATGTGAGCTCCCAGAGCAATGCTGCAACTAAAATACAACCCTTGAATGTATAGGTGCTGACACTGTGGGTGCTCTGGGGCTAGAGCACTCACGGAAAATATAATGGGTGCTCAGCAACCCACTGGCAGCCCTGAGGAACCTTCTTCCCCTCCCCCTAGCTCCTCCTGCCCACCAGGGATAAGCTGCTCAGTCTCATGCAGGAGCCACTCAGGAGAGGAGGGTGAAGAGTGGGAGAAGAAAGAGGCATGGGAGGGCGCAGAATAGGACAGGGGTATGGGAGGCAGGGCTTAGGGAATAGGTGGAGTGGTGGTAGAGTCTAGGGTGGTGTGAGATCGGGCATCCCCCTGGAACTCAGAAAGTCAGCTCCTCTCTTTGAGTGTGTAAAGAGAATATCTAGCATCAGAAAGGAGGTGGCATTTCTTGATACAAGGTATTAGACCACTGCTAGGTACTGTGTCCAGTTCCCATGCCCATACTTCAAAGCTAATAGGAAAATTCTCAGAAATAGCAAAAGGAATTACTAGAGATCTGGAAAACCTGCCTCACCATGAGAAACACGGGGAGCTCAAGTTATGTAGCTTATCTGAAGGCCTGTGACAAAGTGACTTGATCGTGGTCTATAAATACCTACACAGGGAGATTTCTGACAGTGGACAGGTCTTCAGTCTAACAGGCAAAGGTAGAACAAAGCTGAAACTAGACAAATTCAGACAAGAGATAAGGTTCAGATATTGACAGTGAGGGGAATTAATCACTGAAACAACTGACTTACGGATGTGAGGGATTCTCCATCACTTGGAAGCTTTATACCCAAATTGGACATCTCTCTCTATAAGGTCTGCTCTAGCTGGAGCAGAAATTCTGGGCTGAATGCAGGGATTTCTGAAGGAGGGTCTGTGGCCAGAGGGTTATACAAGTGTGCAATGGGTTGGAGCCCCACCCCATGTGGGATGCTACCTCTTGTGCTGGGATCCAACTGAATTCACTGGCTCTGTGAGACTGGGTTTCCCTTGCACTGTGTTGCTGTGCCAGGCTCTCAAGCCCCTTTCCACACCCACCTAACTGCAGACACTGACAGATTCAGCTGGGGGATTCACCCAGCGCTGATGCACATTCCCTGTGAAGGAGTAAACCCAAAATAATATTGTATTGTGCTGTACCAAAGGTTCTATACAATGCAAGCTCATAAAAATCACCCCTTCCCTCAATGTGACGAGAGATGTGCATAGCTTCTCCCCAAGATATGAATTGTACAATCTGGGTAATGTTATAAACAAGAACTAGTTTACAAAAGTTAATAGTTTACTAACTATAAAAGGTATATTTTAAGTGATTATAAGGGATAGGAAACAGAACAAAGCAGATTACTAACCAAATAAAACAAAACATGTGAACTAAGCTTAATACATTTAAAGAAATGGGTTACAAATATAATTTCTCACCCTAAATGTTGCTTTAGGCACACTGCAGTTTTTGTAGCTTGGAGTTCCAGTTATTTCTCCCTTCAGGAGTCTTTAGCAGTCTCTCTTCTTGGGCAGGGAGGCAATCAGGAGCCCAGATCACTTTGCTCCCCAGGCTTAAATGGAATTTAAGGGTTCCCATCTTATGTAAATTCCAATGGAAAAGTACCTACATTATCCAAGATGGTACTCTACCAGGTAACATCATCAGATGACCTTCCACTCTCAAAGCAACATCCCAGGAAGCTCCTGAGGATGGTGGGAGATCTTCAAAGTTCTATTGTCTTTCTTAAATGGCTCATTCAGGCTGATTGCCCAATGTGTGCAGGGTATTCCCCTAAAGACACAACATTTGTAATTGCTACAAAGACAATATTCCTATTTCAGATGCAGAAATGACACATGCATACATATTGGATATGCATATTCAGTAGATCATAACCTTTCCAATGAAAGCTCACATGACCCATCTTGCATAAAACAATTTACTTATGCCATATTCATTGCATAATAATATTTCTATGAAGAATTTTGGGTGTAACACAGCAGTAGGCAATAATTTTTGGTGGCAGAGTCACACCAAGATTTTGGAAAGTAGTTAAGGGCTGCACTATTCTATGGAGGAGGTGCAGGATGGAATTTGAGCGCAGAAGGCCACACGGGGTAATGGACTGGGGTGTAGAAGATGGTGTGGGGTCTGAGAGAGTTTGGGTGAAGGAGGGGCTTATGACCTAGGTATGGAGATTTGGGTGTAGGGAGAAAGTATGGGTGCAGAAAAGGATTTTGGCCTGGGGGGAGGAGCTTTAGGAGCAAGTGCAAAGTCTGGGAAGGAATTGTGACCTGGGAGAAGGAGGAAACAGGATGCAGTCTGCAGAGGGTTTGGGTGGTGACTTGGTGCAGGGGAAAGGCGTGCAGGGTCTGGCAGGGTGCTTGTGTGCAGGAGAGGATTCTGGCCCAGGGGAGGGGCGTGGCAGGGGGTACAGTGTCTGGAAGGGAGTTGAGACTTGGGGTAGGGAAGAGCAGAGGGTTTGGATGGTGACCTGGGGGAGGGAGTTGGGGTATAGGAAGGGCAGGGTGCCAGAGGCAGGCTCTGGCTAAGAGGCACTTACCTAGCCAGCAGCCCCGCAGCACCCTCAAGGCAGGCTGGGCTCCCTGCCTGCTGCCGCCCCAGATCACTTTAAACTGCGGGATGCTCTCTCCGTGTGGCTCTCAGCTCCTGGAGGGGAAAGAGGCTTGAGTTGCCACCCATCCCCCAGGCCAAGCTCTCAGCTCCTATTGTCTGGTTATTTCTGGCCATTAGGAACTGATTGGCTGTGGTAAATTCCTATTGGCTTATTGTTTTTGGACAATAGGAGCTGAGGATTGGGCTGGGGGCGGGGAGATCACATGAAGTCTCCTCCTCCCTCCAGAGCAGAAAGCTTCATGAACTGAACTTTAAACAGTGGCAGCTGTGTGCCTGAGGGTCCCGGCTGGGTGGTCCATGGGCTGGATCCAGTGGCTTCACAAGCCATATCTGGCTCCTAGGGCTGTATTTTGCCCAGCCCTGGTGTAACATCACAAGGTAGTCAGACTAGAATGGTCATAATAGCCTCTTCTGGCCTTAATATCTATGAATCCTTGAACTCCTAGAACACTGGAGCCAGCTTGTAAAACAATAGTTCTCTGCTGGACTTAAACCTGGACCGGACATGGTGACTGAGAATTGGGAGCTGTGTTCTGGTTCTTGTACCTGATGATGTACTAGCTTCTCTAGTTTCAATGGCTCCCTTTTGTGGCTGTGATTAGAGACTGGAGGGGATGTTCCCTTCATTCTCATGAACTTCTGGAGATCTTTGAGCCAGGGCTCAGCTGTCAAACTAAGTGGCAAACCCCGTTCTCCAGGTTCAGGATGGGTCTGTGCTCCTCACACCCTGCACTCTCTGTTTGCCAGGTGACATCTTCCCCCGCGCATCTCCCTGGCTGGCTGCATTCTGGGCATTGCTTGCTCTGGTTCTCATTGCTGCTGGAGTTTGTGCATATCTTGGATACACAGGTAAAGGGGCTGTGTTATCAGCATGTTTAAGGCCTGGTGCTTTGGGGCCCTAGGCTGGGGACTGGGAGCATCTTATTGTTTAGATATTGACGTTGGGTTGGTTTTAGGAACTAAGCCAAACTAACAAACACACTGGGGTCCCCGGCCCCACCTGTATTAGTGAATTGCTTGAGGCCCCCTTCCTTCCCTGTCTCAAGGCAATGTTTGATTCTCTGTCTCACAGCCAAGCGAAAGGCCTCACAGAAGAAACCCTCTGAAGAGGAGGCTCTGTTAGCTCTTGGTAGGTCCTGCTGCGTTTCCTGCTGTATCTGTTGAGATGTGTGAGCTCTGTGCCTGGTGCTATCTGTGGGCTCAGGGAAATGAAGGGGATTGGATCAGGAGGTCTCTGTGCAGTGATTCCTCACATCTCCACATTTTCACACTCAGTGATGATGACAGGTTGGCACATGTGTGTTTTGCAGTAGATACTGAAGGGTCTGTGCTTGTGAGATTCCCTGCATGTGGGTGCAGCAGGCAGATGGTCTGGCAGTGACAACTCTGGGCCAGATTCTGTCCCACTAGCCCTGGGCAATTGCTTAGTGGCTCTGTCTCCTTAAAGGAAAATAGCCATTTTTCTGACACAACTCTGTAGTCTAGACACTGCCATAGTGAGCTCAATTTTCCTGTTCTGGGCTTCTCCTTTTTATAATGTGATTCTTTCTATACCTACATGCTGTGTGCGCCCAGAAAAGTGTCAGCCCTCTTTTCTCTTAGGGTATGTCTACACTAGCTCGTTAATTCGGGCTAGGTAGGCAAATCAGGTGACCTGAGTTGCAAATGAGGCCCGGGATTTAAATATCCCGGGCTTTATTTGCATGTTCTCATCCGGTCGCCATTTTGAAGTTTCACTAGCCCGAACTCACTGCCGCGCGGCTACATGTGGCAGTGAAACGTTAATTCGAACTAAGTCCTTTAGTCCTGATGTCCTAAGATTTGCCATAATCTTAGGACATCGGGTTAGTTTCTGGTCATTGGCTCATGTCATCGTTTCTTGTCTCCAAGGTCTAAACAAGTAAAGCTAAAATCTTTCCAGCCTCAACCTATAGGCCTTGTGTTCCTGCTTTTCTTACTCATGTCAAATACATGATTCTTCTAAACTAGCCAATTAGCCCGTCATAAGACGGGATTTTCAGGTCTTCTCTCCTGAGCTCTCTCTCTCTCTCCTCCTCCTACTGCCTCCCCCCTCTCTCTCAGCTCTCCTCCACCTCCTGCCTCTCTCTCCGTCTCTCTCTTTCTCTTCTCCCGCTCCTGCCTCTCATTCTCCCTTTCTCTTCTCCTCCTCATCCTGCCTCTCACTCTCTCTCCACTCCGTCTCTCTCTTTCTCTTCTCCCCCTCCTGCCTCTCACTCTGTTTCCGCTCTCCTCTGTCTCCGCTGGGGATGCATGAGCGGGGCGGGCAGCACCCTGAGATCTGCACGTGCCCGGGTGAGTCCAGCTCCCTGCTGGCCAATTCCCTCTCCCCACCCCCTGCCAGCCAGTTTCTTCTCCGGATTTCCCACGGCCAGTCTCGCTGCCCCCGACTCCCACACCCGACCAGCTTTGCTTCTCACCTGCTGCCCCTCCCCCGTTCTCCCCTGGCCAGCTACACTGACTCTGACCCCCCCTGAGCTTTGCTGCCCCCCCCTCAGCCAGCCCCGCTCCTCTCCTGGCCGGTCCCTCCCCCCTCCCGCCCCCGATCAAGGGTGTCCGGTTTTTTTTACACCCTACCCCAATGACGTACACGGCCGGGGGCGGAGCCGTGTATGTCACCGCTCTGCCCTCCTTCCCCTCCCACCGTGGTGCTCGTCTGAGTGCTGCGCCGCTCAGCTGGGCCGCGGCGGGGGAGCAAGTGGTACAAGCGGCCATTTGGGCTCCCCCGTGGCGGCCTGGCTAAGCCTCACTGCCAGTCCTGCTCCTGTCAAACCTGCCGGCTGCTCCATTTGGTTGGGAGCATGGCTCTGGAACGTCTGTGACAAGCCCACAGTATCTCTGTGTCTAACACTTTTCTCTTCTCTGTTTCAGAGAGTGAAAAGAAGACCCTGGAATCAGGTACTTGGCTAAAACCCTAGTAAATGAGTGTCTGTGGTTTCATGGTATAAAAAGTTTGAAAAATCACCACACGCACTGTATGCAACTTAGTGATCTTCATGATCATCTCCTCTTGCCCTCCTGCAGCACATACCCTGTGGATGCTATGGACAAGCACTGAAAAGTTTCTTGTTTACATGTCCGTAGTCATGTTTGAACAGAATCAATTAGGTACTACTAGGGTTGCCAGATGGTTGAAACAAAAATGCCGAACACCCCTCCCCCCCACCAAAAAAAAAAAAAACGACTGGGAAAAAATTCTGTTGAAGAGGAAAAAGAAGGGGGGGGGAGACCAAAGTTGTTGAGGAAAAAAAAAGGACTCCAAGGACTTATTAAGCCAAAAAAAAAATTAAAATAAAACAGCATTAAAACAGGACGCCCCCTTTAAGAGTGAGTGCAGGGATAGGAACGGGATCGGTTGAGCACCAAGACCCAGGGGAAGCATTACTTCCCCTAGGTCTTTTGGCCAGCAGCCATTTTGTGCCAGCAGACTTGGGGAACCAGGTAAGCATGGGGGTTGGGGTCGGGGGGCTGTTGGTGTTCGGGTCCAAGGGGAGGCTCGGGAGGGCGGGGCTGGGCACTGAGTGTTTGTAGGGTTTCCAGGTGCCCGGAATTTTCACCTCCTGGCCGGGGAAAAATTCAGAAAATACCGGACATCTTAGGTGTCCGGTATTCTGATTTTTTTTACCGGACAGGAGCCGAAAATACCAGACTATCTGGGTAAATACGGACACCTGGCAATCCTAGGTGGTACTGTTCAGTGGGCAAGTTACAGGGAGGAGGTTGCTGCAGACAAACCCCTGGAGGCCTAAGTATGGGGCTGTTTAAACAAGCCCTGAGTAAGGGGCTGGGCAGATTTCCTAGTTCCTGCAGCTCTGTGGAAACACCGCAATTCAATGTTTGCCAAATGTCTAATCAAATAAACCTGCCCCACC
This sequence comes from Pelochelys cantorii, assembly GCA_032595735.1. Classification (NCBI taxonomy): domain Eukaryota; kingdom Metazoa; phylum Chordata; order Testudines; family Trionychidae; genus Pelochelys; species Pelochelys cantorii. Next base: position 3,389,440 of record CM064351.1, read on the forward strand.
CTTTCCCTGATGTCCAATACTTGTCCCACCCCTTCTCCATGGCCACGCCCTGCCCACTACGTCTCTTCCCTCCTTCGCTCCCTGCTCTGCCCCTGCCCTGTTGGCCCATACCTGCCGTACCCCTTCTCCACGGCCCTGCCCTGCTCAGTATGTCCCCCTCCCTCCATCATTCCTTGTCCCACCCCTTCACTCACTTTATCCAGAGTGGGGCAGGGTTGGAGTGTGGGAGGGCTTTGGGTTGAGGCTGGGCAGGGGGTTGAACTGCAGAAGGGGTGTGAACTCTGAGAGGGAATTTGGGTGGATGGGGGCTCAGGGCTGGGGCAAGGGGTTGGAGTGCAAGAGGGGGTGATGGGTGGACTCTGGGAGGACGTTTAGGTGTATGAAGGGGCTCAGACCTGTTTCATGAGGTTGGGGGGGCGTGGGGTCAAGGTGTGGACTCTGGCTAGGCAGCACTTACCTTGTGTGGTTCTGAGTCCTGGTCAGTGGTACAGAAGTGCTAAGGCAGTCTCCTGCCTGTGCTGCCCTCACATCACTACAGGAAGCAGCATTAAATTGAGCATTTTAGCCCTACCCCTTTCCTGAGACTCCACTCACTACTCCCCCTACCTCAGTGGCTTGCTCTCCGCTACCCTCATTTCACTGAACTGGGGCAAGTGGTTGGGGGAAGGGTTCTAAATAGGGACTCTGGGGGCAGGAGGGACCTGCTGGCTCCTTCTGGGGCACAGCATGGTGGTGCCCCAGGACTTTCAGAACTAGCCTGCCTTGGCACCACACACTGCTAACCGGACTTTTAATGGCCCAGTCGGTGGTGCTGACCAAAGCCCCCAGGGTCCACTCACTACACTCCCCCTCCCTCAGTGGGTTGCTCTCCCCAACCCTCCTTTCCACTAGGCTGGGGCAAGCAGTTGGGGTGAGGGTTCTAAATGGGGGCTCTGGGGACAGGAGGGAGCTCTGGGCTGGGGCAGGTAGTTGGGAAGCAGGAGGGGATGAGGGCTGTGGCTGGGGGTGTGGGCTGTGGAATGGGGCTGGAGATGAGGGGCTTGGGATGCAGGAGGAGCTCCAAGTTTGTGGGGGCTCAGGGCTGGGGCACAGGTCTGGTGCAAGGAAATGGCACTCAGGTTTATCGGGGTGGCTCCTGGTCAGCAGAACTAACACTGCATGGTGCCTGCTGTCCTGGGGCACTGGGTTGTGCCCCAGCAGCCGCCAGCAGGTCTGGCTCCTGGATGGGCAGGAGACTCCATGATGTGCCATGCGCACAGCTCTCACCCGCAAGCACTGCCCCCCAGCATCAGTTGGCTGGGAACCGGCCAATGGGAATGCAGAGTCAGTGCTCAGGGCAGGAGCAGTGTGTGGAGCCTGTTGCCCCTTCCTGGAGCTGAACCTCCTGGCTCCTTCTGGGGCACAACATAGTGATGCCCCAGAATAGGCCAGAACGAGCCTGCCTGGGCACCACACACTGCTGTTCAGCATTTTAATGGCCTGGTTGGTGGTGCTGAGCGGAGTTCCTGACGCTCCCTTTTCAGTTGGGTTTTCTGGTAAAAAACTAGAGAGCTGGTTCCCCTATTCATATGTGAGGGGTGGAGGCAGGTGGCTTCATGAGTTGCCCTTGTCTGCAGGCACCATCACCACAGCATCTCTTGGCCACAGTTCCTAGCCACCTGGGGGCTGCTTCACTTCCATGAATGGCCAGCACTGCTGCACAACTGTACCATTAGCAGCTGATATTCCTCTTTGGCTTCCGCAGCTTCCAGGAGAGAAAGCCCAATTCCAGGAGCCTCTTGGCAAAACCAGGAGAGTTGGCAGCCCTGTTCAGGTCTGACCATGTAAAATGGCTGCTATCTCCATGCTGGGCTCCTCACTGGCACAGAGCTCTGCCAGGGCCTCTTAGTGAATTCCTAATACACCTGTCTGGTCTTCTTAACCGCCTACCCTCTGCCATTGCATGCACCATATATGTGAAGTCAGTGAAAGCATTCTTAGAATGGAGAACGGCAAAAGGTTCCCATAAGACAAATACCTCCATGGTCTCTACCCCATACTGTCCCAGTCCTGGGCTTCCTCTCCTGCTCAGCCCCGTTAGCATCCCTCAGTCATCACCCAGAGCTTCCCTGTTAGCACAGCCTTCAGCTCCTCACTGCTGTCCTGTACCCAGCGCCTCCACCCTGCTATAGGACTTGGCCTTGACTGACCAGAACCTCCAAATCCCACCATGCTCTGTGAGGGATCTGTGAGGTACATTCAGACAGGACCCTCAACCCACAGTTTCCCCATGGGACAGAAAACAGGCCCAGACCGATGGCTCAAGGGGCAGGCAGTAAATACAATGCTACGCAACCATGGAGACCTTGCCCAGCTCAGCTCCTGCCAGCCAGTGAATAGAGCAAACACCTGTGCAGATCAGCACCACACAGGGATTGCACAGCACAGAAACAGGAGGTCTGAGGCTGCAACAGCACAGGCCTCGTTCTACTGGACACGTGCCCTGGTGTGATGCTTCCTGTCCTCAGTCCCAGCAGGGCCATCACCTCGGGGTGCTGTCCCTGGAGCAATTTGTGGGCTCTGTTTGGGGGCTGAGCTGGGATCTTGTCTAGTAACAACAGTGTTGTCTGATCTGTGCTGTAAGTTCTGAGACCAGTGGCTCTTTAGGATGCATCTGCCCTGCAGCTGGGATGGACATTCCCAGCCCAATGAGCCAGACACAGGCTAGCACTGCGGAAGCCAGCGCTCTAACATAGCAGTGTGGGAGGTACCAGGGCAGTGGTACATACCCAGAGGGTCTAAGTAGGTTAGTACTTGAGCAACTGACACAAGCTGCTGTCTGTGTTACTCCCACTGTCCTGTGACTTTCAGCACTTTAGCTGAAGCAGAGAAAAGCACATGTCAGGCTGGGAAGCTTCCTCCTACCGATAGCATAAACGTATCCAGAACTTGGAACAAGCCCACATCTCTGCGTTTGGAACAACCCCCACTGATCCCATGTCGGTTTCCTTTTCTTCTCTCCCCAGAGTACCAGGATCTGCGTGAAAAGATGGGTAAGTTAGAGTCATTGGGCAGAAGCTCCCAGGGTGCTGAGCAGAGACAGAAGCACCAACAGCACAAGGCAGGGCAGAGTGAACAGTTCTGACTGAAATCAGAGTCACATTGGAGTCACTCCAGTCCCAGCACAGCATGGTGAGCTCTGTGCAGCAGACCCAGGGTTCCCTGCCCTTGTGTCTCATCAGACAGACAGGTGTCATCTGGCCTTTGACAATCCAAACCAGTCACGTGTTCTGACGGATCAGGAGAAGGGGACATCTGCTTCTGATAGATCACAGCTCTGAGCTCTACATGTCTGCACGTCCATCCCCAAATTACACCTGGAGTGCGGACCTCAAATGCTCCAAAGGGCTGTAACTTACACAGACAAGGAATTCCCCTTAGGAGGACTGAGAATGTCAGACTGTATCAGACTCCTCCAGACCCACGTCCGCCATCTTAGATGTTGTGTAAATCCCAGGGCTCCTGCGTGCTGGTTTGTATCGTTAGCCACCAGCCCTGTTCCTATCAGAGCTGCTGGGACTGGGAGTGTGGGGAGTCCATAACCTCATCCCAGTTGTTATGTGTACAGAGCATCAGCCAATTTCTTTCTCCACCTTTAACTCTTTTCTCCTCTCCATTTCAGGTATGCAGGAGAAAACTTATGCAGAAGGTACTTGGCTAACCTCCTTGTTAAAGTGTTTGCTTTCACACTGAGTATGTCTACACTACAGAATTTTGTCATAAAAACGACCGTTTTTCCGACAAAACATGAGGAGTGTCCACATTGCAAGTATGTTCTTTTGCAAAGAAATCAGAAGAACAGAGGGGGTTTTCCAGAGTAGGTATTCCTCATTCTACGAGAAAGAAGCCTTTTTCCGAAAGAGCTCTTTCGCAAAAAGGCATGTGTGGATGGGGAGAAGGGTTTTTTTGGAAAAGAAGAGGAAAGAGGAAAAAGCACAGATGCCCTGGTGGCCACTCCACCCATAGCAATCACAGCTTACATGCGAGAGAGTGTCCGTTCAGTCTGGACATTCTCTTTCGAAAAAGTGCATTGCTTTTTTGATGAGCTTTTGCAGTGTGGACGCTCTCTTTCACAAGAAGTTTTTTTGGAAGATCTCTTTCAAAAAAAGCTTCTTGCGCAAGAAGCCTGCAGTCTAAATGTAGCCACTGTGTGGAGATAGAAAATTCCCCAAATATATTGTGTGGATTTCTGTCCTGCCCGTTCATGATTCCCTCCCCCAACCCTACACTGTGGCAAGAAAAACCCATTGCAGTTTGTAAGTTCAAATGTTAATATTTCCCTCAACAACTGAGAGTGAATTTAATGCCTGTGGGTTGGCAGGATTCAGGCTAAGGCTGGGAAATGCTCAGATTATGGGCATGTGAATAGCAATGCACATCAAAGTGCTGCACGGAGACAACTCCATGTGGATGCTGCGGATGGGAATTGAAAGGTTCCTAGTTTGCATTCACATGCTCCTATCTGAAGAGGACTATCTTAGATCAGTCAGCTGCAACTTCCCTGCGGAGGTACAGAGCAGCACTTTGGGGTGTATGGCAAATCACACCCCATAGGCCCAACTATGAGACCAGACAAATTCTGAGCAAACATCCTCCAGGCAGTTCTGTGGAAAAATCCCTCCCTGCCACTCTGCCCTCCCCCTGGCCACACAGGAAAGACATTTCCAAACACCAATCCACACTGTATGTGCTCAGTGAGCTCCAATTGCATAGAAACCAAAATCCACAGTGAGCCCATGAGCCCTGGGACCAGACCTGACCCTTTGTATGCAGAAGAGCAGGAAATCCAGAGCCACCCAGGCCCACAGAGATTTTCTCAGCTAAACTCCTGCCAACCAGTGACCCTAAAGTTACACACTTGGGCAGACCAGCGCTACAGGGTATTGCACAGCACAGAAATAGGGGACCTGAGGCCAGGTGACAGGCTGTAGCAGCACAGGCCTCGCTCTACGGGATACGTGTTTTGTGGTGATGCTCCCACCCCTCATTCCCTGTGCTGCTGTCATGGGGAGGCGCTGTACTCTGGGGCAATTGGTGAGCTCTGTCTCAAGGCTCCTCCGTGACCTTGTTTGTTGTTCATTAACTGCAGTATTCTTTGACACATCCTGCCTGTTCTGAGACCCTTAAGTCGCTGGGTGCATCGATGCTGCAGCTGGGAATGAACTCACCAGCACTGGGAGCTGACAAGCTGGCTGCAGTAGAGCCAGTGCGCTAATAATATCGCAGGGGCTCAGGGCAGTTGCCAAGTAGCTATCAGGGATCTGAACTGGATTGTATTGAGCAGCAGGCCAAGCCCTAAACATGCCACCCCCTGACTATCCTGCTGCTCATAACGCTGTAGGGCTACATCTACACTGGCGCATTCTCACGCAAAAGCTCTTTTGCGGAAGAGTTCTTCTGCAAAAACTCTTCCAGAAGAGAGCGTCTACACTGGCATGTGCTTTTGCGCAAGAGCATCCATGCCAGTGTAGACGCTCTCTTGCGCAGGAAAGCTCTGATGGCCAAGAAATTCATGTGGCCTGTCTACACTGGCCTCTTGCACAAGAACAGTTGCGCAAAAGGGCTTATTCCTGAGCAGGAGCGTCAGAGTTCTGGCGCAAGAAGCCCTGATTTCATACATTACAACATCAGTTTACCTGAGCAAGAACACGCGGCCAGTGTAGACAGGCAGCAAGTTTTTGCGCAAGAGTGACCGCTTTTGCGCGAGATCGCGCCAGTGTAGACACAGCCTAGCACAAGTAAAGATCACAGGAATCTGCTTGCCTAACCTGGGAAGCTCGGACCCGATTGCAGGCGAGAGGTAGCTCAGTTTGAACTGTCCGATGGTGCTGTGTTTACAGTCTGCAACACTGAACCAACATTTGTCTCCTCTTCTGTCCACAGACCTTGAGAAGCTGCAGCAGGAGCTTGGTAAGTCCATCCCCCTTCCCACTGGAGCCCCTGGGCAGAAGTAAGTCCCCATCCACACACGATGCCAATCAGATGCAGAAGCACCAATAGAGCAAGGCAGAGCTCAGTGGTGAGGTCGGGTGAAACTCTGACTCACACCAGTTACCCCAGTTGAATGATGGTACTGGGAGCTCTCTGCAGCAGATCCAGTGTTACCTGCTGTCATCTCTGGATTGACAGAGAGGTATTACTTGGCCTGTGACTATCCAGAGCCAACTACGCATTGTAATGAACTAGGTGAAAGAGGCAGCTGCTTCTGACCCATGACAGCTGCAATGTCCTAAGTGCCATTAACCAGAATGACCTCATGAGCAAAAGACCAGACTCGGGCTCCCATTTCCACGCTGTGTAGCCAAGGCTGGATATCAGCTCTGAGCTCTAACCCTCTGCACCTCCTTCCCCTGGTTACACCTGGAGTGTGTAGTTTGATGCTCCAAAGGAGAGTTAGTAACATAGACAAGACATTCTGCTTCGACAGAAGGGCTATGAATGTCAGAGCTGTATCAGGTTCCAGATGGAGGTCTGCCATCAAGGTTAAGTGTTTTGCACATCCTCAGCGTCCTGCATATTGTTGCGTATCACTGATTGCCACCCCACTCCTTTAGAAGCTACTGGCTGCTGATGCTGGATTGGGAATCATAGAATCATAGAACACTAGAACTGGAAGGGACCTTGGGAGGTCATCAAGTCCAGTCCCCTGCCCTCATGGCAGGACCAATCTCTGTCTATATCACCCTTGCTAGATGTCTATCCAACCTGTTCTTAAATATCTCCAGAGATGGAGATTCCACAACCTCCCTAGGCAACTTATTACAGTATTGAATCACCCTGAGAGTTAGGAAGTTTTTCCTAATGACCAACCTAAATCTCCCTTGCTGCAGTTTAAGCCCATTGCTTCTTGTCCTATCCTCAGAGGCCAAGGAGAATAATTTTTCTCCCTCCTCCTTATTACACCATTTTAGATACTGGAAAACTGCTATCATGTTCCCTCTCAGTCTTCTCTTTTCTAAAGGGTGTGGGAGTGTGGCTGTGGGTGTCTGTAACTAACTGCAGTTGTGATGGGGTGCACGGCATCACCCGTGTCTCTGTCACTAACTCTTTTCTGTTCTTCATTTCAGACACTGAGAAGAAGGAGAAGGAGGATCTGCAATTAGGTACTGGGCCAACCCACTCAGTAACGTGTGTCTGGGCTTTCACCCCGTGACAAGTTGAGTCACCTTCATGGCCATTTCCCCGTGCCCCAGGAAGAAACAAGCACTGAAAAAGTAGCAGTTCACATTTCAGCACCATCCTTACACTTGATAGTGAATTTATGCGTGTGGGAGGGAAGGTCTCAGGCTGTGTCTGCTTTGCCCAGTGGCTCTTGGGGTGGTAAATAGCAACTTGCACTGAAGTGCTGCACCCTATCAACCTCATGTGAGTGCTGTGAGTGTGAATTCAAAGGTCCCCTGGTCGCAGTATATTGTCCTATTTGAAGAGAGCCCTGTAAATGTGAAGTAGGTTCTGTTTCCTGCACGTGCACTCACACACACACACACACACACATGCATGCACACATATACGCACACACTCACACACACAGCAGCATGTTGGGCGTCCTGCCAATCAGAGCTCTTTAGGGCAGTATAATAGGCTTGCGCAGATGAGATCTTAAGCATGGCTGAGCAAACTTCCTCCACACCATTGAGTGGAAACATCTCAGTTCTGACCTGCAAAATATCTGCTGTCCCAATTCTCAGCTCCCTCTTGCACTCTGGGTGAGCTCAGTGAGGTGTGTTATAACAGGATCCACAACCCACAGCTTTCCCATTGGAGACAAGACAGGTCCAGACCCACCATTCCAGGGGTGGGCAATAAATCTAGGGCCACAAAGCCCACGGTGCCCTTCCCTGCTAAGCTTCTGCCAGTCCGTGACCCTGATCTACACACTTGTACAGGTCAGAACCTCAGAGGGATTGCACAGTGCAGAATTAGAAGGCCTGAGGCCAGGTGGCAGTCTGCAGCAGGGCAGGCCTCTTTCTATGGGATGCATGTTTTGTGGTGATGCTCCCACCTCTCATTGCCTTTATTGCTGTCACCGGGAGGCACTGTACTCTAGGGCAATTGGTGAGCTCTGTTTCAGGGCTGCTCTGTGACCTTGTCTGTTGTTCATTAATAACAATCTTCTCTGACACATCCTGCCTGTTCCTGCCCATTCTGAGACCGTTAAGTTGCTGGGTGCATCGATGGTGCAGCTGAGAACAAGCTCACCAGCACTGGGAGCTGATAAGCTGGCTTCAGTAGAGCCAGTGCGCTAATAATATCGCTGTGGCTGGGATACTGGGAGCAGGGGCTAACGGCGGTTGCCAAGTAGCTATCGGGGGTCTGAACGAGATTGTATTGAGCAGCAGGCCAAGCCCTAAACATGCCACCCCCTGACTATCCTGCTACTTGTAACACCAGTCTAGCATGAGTGAAGCTCACAGGAATCTGCCTCCCTGATCTGGGAAACCCGTATCTGATTGCAGGCGAGAGGTAGCTCAGTTTGGAATAGTCCCATGGCGCTGTGCTTACAGCCAGAGAGACTGAACTGATGTTTGTCTCCTCTTCTGTACACAGACCTTGAGAAGCTGCAGCAGGAGCTTGGTAAGTCCATCCACCTTCCCATTGGAACTCCTGGGCAGAAGTAAGTCCCCATCCACACATGATGCCGATCAGATGCAGAAGCACCAATAGCGCAAGGCAGAGCTCAGTGGTGAGGTCGGGTGAAACTCTGACTCACACCAGTTACCCCAGTTGAATGATGGTACTGGGAGCTCTCTGCAGCAGATCCAGTGTTACCTGCTGTCATCTCTGGATTGACAGAGAGGTATTACTTGGCCTGTGACTATCCAGAGCCAACTACGCATTGTAATGAACTAGGTGAAAGAGGCAGCTGCTTCTGACCCATGACAGCTGCAATGTCCTAAGTGCCATTAACCAGAATGACCTCATGAGCGAAAGACCAGACTCGGGCTCCCATTTCCACGCTGTGTAGCCCAGGCTGGATCCTAGCTCTGAGCTCTAATCCTCTGCACCTCCTTCCCCTGGTTACACCTGGAGGGTATGTCTAGACTACATGGCTCCGTCGACGGAGCCATGTAGATGTGTTTACTAGAAATAGCCAAATGAAGCCGTGATTTAAATAATTGCAGCTTCATTTACATCAAAATGGCTGCCGCGCTCTGCCGACCAGCTGTTGATCAGTTGTTTGTCGGCAGAGTGGGGCAGTCTAGACGCGCCGCAGTTGACAAGGGAAGCCTTTGTTGACTGCTCCGGTAAACCTCGTTTCACGGCTTCACGGCTTCATTTGGCTATGTCTAGTAAACTCATCTGCATGTCTCTGTCGACGGAGCCATGTAGTCTAGACCAGGGGTTCTTAACCAGTGAGGTGCGCCTCCCCAGGGGAGGTGTGAAGGGGATACAGGGGAGGTGTGAGGTGCCTCCCAGAAAATTTATCGCAATTGCCTTCTCACTGGATAAAATTCTAAAGTTTAGATTTCTTCATAATTAATATTATGAATTAAAATTATAAACATTATTTTCTTATTAACTTCTAGAGATTGGCACACTACAATAGCAGTGCGAATCAATCAGGCCTATGTGATGACACACTACAATAACAGGACGCGAGCATTGCTGACTTTCATCTTCAAATATTACATACATTTGTTAGGAAAAGGTTCAAAGTAAAAAGCTCATATTACTCATTTAGGCATTGTAACAGGGTTCACTCACCCCACAGCGCCACCAGCCGTCGGACTTGGGAATTAGCTCGGACGGCTGCATCCAGCATCCAGCTGGTTCGCCAGGTCCCAGGGTTCAGGCAGGCCTCGGGGTTCAAGCCAGGCCTTCAGCTCAGGCCGGTCCTCCGAATCAACAGGCACCAGTAGAGCCTTGGGTTCCTCTAGGTCAGAGGGTAGCCCTACTGGCCGGCTTGGCCAGGCCTCAGCGGCCCAGGCAGGGAAGCCTTCGCTGGCCTGAGGGAAGGCGGCTGTGGGAGGCCCAGACCAGGTCTCAGCCTCATCAGCCAGGAGCTCTGGGCAGGCCTCTGTCTCCCTCAGAGGCTGGGCCCTGACTGAGCTCCCTGGCAGAGTTCTTATAGTCCTAGCCACGCCCCTTAGCTTCCTGTCAGCTGAGGGGGAGGGGCTAGGCTGTGCACAAAATGCAAGGAGGAGTAACGGTAGTTCGAATTAGGAGCTTTAATTTGAATTACCTAGTCCGTGCCGCGTGTAGCCGCGGCCAGGCAGTTCGAACTACGGGGCATTTAAAAATGGCGGCGCCCGGGAACATGCAAAGAAAGCCCGGGATATTTTAATCCCGGGCTTCATTTGCAAGTTTGAATGACTACATTAGCCACCCTAGTTCAAACTAGGGTGGCTAGTGTAGACATACCCTCCTTTAGAAGCTCCTGGCTGCTGATGCTGGATTGGGAATCATAGAATCATAGAACACTAGAACTGGAAGGGACCTTGGGAGATCATCAAGTCCAGTCCCCTGCCCTCATGGCAGGACCAATCTCTGTCTATATCACCCTTGCTAGATGTCTGTCCAACCTGCTCTTGAATATCTCCAGAGATGGAGATTCCACAACCAACCCCCCTCAGCAATTTATTACCGTGTTTAACCACCCTGAGAGTTAGGAAGTTTTTCCTAATGTCCACCCTAAATCTCCCTTGCTGCAGTTTAAGCCCATTGCTTCTTGTCCTATCCTCAGAGGCCAAGAAGAACAATTTTTCTCCCTCTTCCTTGTTACACCATTTTAGATACTGGAAAACTGCTATCATGTCCCCTCTCAGTCTTCTCTTTTCTAAAGGGTGTGGGAGTGTGGCTGTGGGTGTCTGTAACTAACTGCAGTTGTGATGGGGTGCACAGCATCACCCGTGTCTCTGTCACTAACTCTTTTCTGTTCTTCATTTCAGACACTGAGAAGAAGGAGAAGGAGGATCTGCAATCAGGTACTGGGCCAACCCGCTCAATAACGTGTGTCTGGGCTTTCGCCCCATGACAAGGTGGAAATCTCCCCACATGGGCTGTAACCACTTAAGTCACCTTCATGGCCGTTTCCCTGTGCCCCAGGAAGAAACAAACACTGAAAAAGTAGCAGTTCACATTTCAGCACCATCCTTACCCTTGATAGTGAATTTATGCGTGTGGGAGGGAAGGTCTCAGACTGTGTCTGCTTTGCCCAGTGGCTCCTGGGGAAGTAAATAGCAACTTGCACTGAAGTGCTGCACCCTATCAACCTCATGTGGGCGCTGTGAGTGTGAATTCAAAGGTCCCTTGGTCACAGTGTATTGTCCTATTTGAAGAGAGCCCTGTAAATGCGAATTAGTTTCTGCTTCCTGCACGTGCATACACATGCTCATGCGCACACACACACACGCACTCGCACACACACACACACACAGCAGTGCTTTGAGCATCTTGCTAATCAAAGCCCTGTGGGCCGTACTATAGGATTGTGCTGACGAGATCTGAGGCATGGGCTGAGCAAACTTCCTCCAAGCTGTTGTGGGGAAACATCTCAGCTCTGACCTGCAAAATATCTGCTGCCTCAGTTCTTAGTTCCCTATTGCACTCTGGGGGTATGTTTCCACTGCCACCCTAGTTCGAACTAGGGTGGTTAATGTAGGCATTCGAACTTGCAAATGAATCCTGGGATTTAAATATCCCGGGCTTCATTTGCATGTTCCCGGGCGGGCACCATTTTTAAATGCCCCATAGTTCGAACTACCTGCCCGCGGCTACACGTGGCACGGACCAGGGAGTTCGAATTAAAGCTCCTAATTCGAACTACTGTTAAACCTCGTGCCAGGACAGGCTGAAGCAGCACAGGCTTCACTCTACTGGATATGGGTCCTGGCGTGATGCTTCCTGCCCTCATTCCCAGCAGAGCAATCACCTCAGGGCAATTTGTGGGCTCTGTTTATGGGCTAAGCTGAGACCTCGTCTGTTGTTCAGTAACAACACTTTTGTTTGACCTGTGCTGTCAGTTCTGGCATCCCCTGGCTCTTTGGGTTTTTCTGCCCTGCAGCTGAGAGGGACGTTCTCAGTCTCAAGCAGCCAGACACAGGCTAGTGCTTCTGGAGCCAGTGCTCTAACATAGCAGCGTGGGTGGGTGCAGACCCAAGGACCTAAGTGGGATGATACTTGAGCAGCTGACCCAAGCTGCTGTCCATGCTACTCCCACTGCCCTGTGGCTTTCAGCGCTTTAGCTCAAGCAAAGCCAGCACATGTCTGCCTGCCCAGACTGGGAGGCTCCCTCCCAGCTGTAGAACAGATGTGGCCAGACCTGGGAAGAACCCCATGTCCCTGCGTTTGGAACAACCCCCACTGATCCCATGTCGGTCTCCTTTTCTTCTCTCCCCAGAATGCCAGAAGTTGCGCAAAAGCCTGGGTAAATTAATCCACCACCCCATTAGAGTCCCTGGGTAAAGGGCCTAAGCCACACACCGTGCTGAGCAGAGACAGAAGGAACAACAGTGCAGGGAATGGCTGAGTGAAGGGTTTGGGCTGAAATCAGAGCTTAAAGGACAAGGCACGTCCTTGGGGCACATGAAGGAAACTGCTCAGCCATTTGCTACTCTGGGTTCAGGGCCTGCTATTGTCTCTGCTCCTCACAAAGGGAATTGTCACTATGGGTATGTCTAGATTACATGCCTCTGCTGACAGAAGCATGTAAATTAGACTACCCGACATAATCAATGAAGCAGGGATTTAAATATGCCCAGCTTCATTAAAATAAAAATGGCCATTGCGTTGTGCCGGCTCAGCTGATTGTCGGCACAACGCGGCAGTCAAGATGCAGATCGGTCGACAAGGAAAATCTTTGTTGACCGATCCACGTCTTGACTCGCGTGCTGTGCCGACAATCAGCTGATCCGGCACAACATGGCGGCCATTTTTATTTTAATGAAGCCGGGGATATTTAAATCCCCGCTTCACTGACTATGTAGGGTAGTCTAATTTACATGCCTCTGTCAGCAGAAGCATGTAATCTAGACATACCCTATCAGTGCTTCTTGGCAAGCTCTTCCTTTTAGAGCTACATGGGGAATGATTTCGTTTAGATTAAATATTTAAATAAGAGGCACAGAAGGTGGCTGCTGCTTTTGAATGGCATCAGATTGTGAAATGAAACAGTGGGTGAAAAACCTCAGTGGGTCACTCACCTTTCAGTGGGTTCTTCCTCCACTGTCTGAGCTGCTCTACAGAAGCCCTGGCCGCTCCCTTGCTGCAGCTGTATTTGCCCCTTACCACCAACTCTGCTCACCCCGGTTATTATGGGTAACAGAGCATCACCCAGTTCCTGCTTCTACCTCTAAGTCTTTCTCCTCTCCATTTCAGGTACTCAAGGGAAGACCCTTGAAGCAGGTACTTGACTAACCCCTGGTTAATGTGTTTCTGTGCTTTCAGAGTGTGGAGAGATAGAAAATTCCCCAAATACATTGTGTGGATTTTTGTAATCCCCCTTCATGGACCCCCCCACCGCCCCCTCCCTTCTGCCACTTCGGGAAGGAAAAAACACTGCAACACCTGAAGTTCAAATTTCAATATTCTCCTTAACAATTGACAGTGAATTCAGTGTCTGAGGGTTGGCAGGACTCAGGCTAAGTCTGCACTGGGAAAAGGTTCAGATTACAGCGAGTGAATAGCAATGCACATCAAAGCGCTGCACAGAGACAACTCTATGTGGAGGCTGTGGATGGGAATTGAAAGATTCCTAGTTTGCATTGACATGCTCCTATCTGAAGAGGACTATCTTAGGGCAGTCAGCTGCAACTTCCCTGCGGAGGTACAGAGCAGCACTGTGGGGTGTATGGCAATTCACACCCTGTAAGCCCAACTATGAGACCAGACAAATTCCGAGCAAACTTCCTCCAGACAGTTCTGTGGATACATCCCTCCCCGCCACCCTGCCCTCCCCCTGGCCACACAGGAAAGACATTTCCAAACACCAGTCCACACTGTATGTGCTCAGTGAGCTCCAATTGCATAGAAACCAAAATCCACAGTGAGCCCATGAGCCCTGGGACAAGACATGACCCCTTGTATGTAGAGGAGCAGGAAATCCAGAGCCACCCAGGCCCACAGAGATTTTCTCAGCTAAATTGCTGCCAGCCAGTGACCCTGAGCCAGTGACACTTGGGCAGACCAGCACCACTGGGGATTGCACAGCACAGAAATAGGAGACCTGAGGCCAGGTGACAGGCTGCAGCAGGGGAGGCATCTCTCTATGGGATACATGTTTTGTGATGATGCTCCCACCCCTCATTCCCTGTGCTGCTGTCATGGGAAGGCGCTGTACTCTGGGGCAATTGGTGAGCTCTGTCTCAGGGCTGCTCCATGACCTTGTCATTCATTAACACCCATCTTCTCTGACATGTCCTGCCCAATCTGAGACTCTTAAGTCGCTGGATGCATCGATGCTGCAGCTGGGAAAGAGCTAATAATATCGCTGTGGCTGGGATACTGGGAGCAGGGGCTCAGGGCAGTTGCCAAGTAGCTATTGAGGATCTGAACTGGATTGTATTGAGCAGCAGGCCAAGCCCTAAACATGCCACCCCCTGGCTATCCTGCTACTCTTAACATGAGCACAAGTAAAGCTCACAAGAATCTGCCTGCCTAACCTGGGAAGCTCAGTCCTGATTGCAGGCGAGAGGGTTTGGACAATCCCATGGCGCTGTGCTTACAGCCAGCGAGACTGAACCAACGTTTGTCTCCTCTTCTGTCCACAGACCTTGAGAAGCTGCAGCAGGAGCTTGGTAAGTCCATCCACCTTCCCACTGGAACTCCTGGGCAGAAGTAAGTCCCCATGCACACATGATGCCGATCAGATGCAGAAGCACCAATAGCGCAAAGCAGAGCTCAGTGGTGAGGTCGGGTGAAAATCTGACTCACACCAGTTACCTCAGTCGCATGGCGGTACTGGGAGCTCTCTGCAGCAGATGCAGTGTTACCTGCTGTCCAAATACCAATCCACTTGGTATGTGCTCAGTGAGCTAGATTTGGAAAGGAACCACAAGCCACTGTGTGCCCACAAGCCCAGGGACAAGACCTGAGCCCTTGTATATAGCGGTGGGCAGCAAATCCAGCATGGCACAGCCCCACAGGTCCCTTCTACAGCTAAACTCCTGCCAACCATGGGCCCTAGAGTTACACACTTTTGCAGACCAGCACCACCCAGGGACTGCACGGTATAGAAATGAGAGGTCTGAGGCGAGGTGACAGGCTGCAGCAGAGGAGGCCTCCCTCTATGGGATATGTGTTTTGTGTTGATGCTCCCACCCCTCATTCCATGTGCTGCTGTCATGGGGAGGCTCTTTACCCTGGGGCAGTTGGTGAGGTCTGTCTCAGGGCTGCTCTGTGACCTTTTTCTTCACTAACAAAAGTCTTCTCTGACATATCCTGCCTGTTCTGCTGGGGTAGGCTGAATGGGGGCCTCCTTAGCAATCAGTATTGTGCTGTAACTAGTTATAGGTGTCCTTAATCCCTCCCTCATGGTTCTATAGGTTGAACCTCTGTGGTCCAGGTCTCTCTTGTTTGGCAGCATCTGTGGTCTGGAAAGATCAGTGATGCTGCAGGACTAGAGAACCCCAGCTGCTCAGAGAGGACCCTGCTGTCAGGGCCAGTGGATCAGCAAATCCTGTGGGGCACCAGCACTGGCAGGGCAGGGAAGCTGGGGGAGGGGGAGGGACTAGTGGTCATGGGGAAGTGGAGCCCACAGCCAGTGGGGCTGTCAAGAGTTCTCTGGAGGGGCTGGGGAGAGGAGCCCAGCTGGGAGGCTAGCACTCCCTCTCTCCCCTCCCTGACCAACCTTGGTCCTGCAAACTCTTTTGTCCAGGACCACTCAGGTTCTGAGGATGCCAGCCCAGTGAGGTCCAACCTGTAATAGCCCTGCTGTGCCAGCCCAGGGCTGGCTCTACACATGGCCCTACCCCACTTTAATTCAAGGCATGTTTTGTAATCTAATTAGGTAAACTGTGTGTATAGACAAGTGTGTGTATAGACAAGAGTAAGGAGTGAGAGACTCCCCCACATGTCCTTCATGCTGGTGCATATCACTCACAGTCAGCCCCGCTCCTGACAGATTTTCACTGGGGCTGGGAGTGCAGCTGGGTTGGCTGTGACAAACCCCAGTCATCATGGAGTGTGCAGCAGCACAGTGTATGTCTCTGGGCCTAATGATTTTTCTCTTTCCCATTTCAGAAACTGAGAAGAAGACCTTGAAATCAGGTATTTGGTAAACCACTAGTAAACATATGTCTTTGCTTTCATGCCATAATAAGATGGAAAATCACCACATGTGCTGTATGTACTTCAGTCACCGTGGTTATCTGCCCTTGTCCTGGAAAAAACCAAACCCTGCAGACTTTGCAATTCACACTTTGGTACCCTCCTTAACAACAGTGACGTTAATGCATATGAGATGGCAGGACTCTGGCTACATCTACGTTGCCCAACAGTTCAGATTACGCTGGTGTGAATAAGCAATACACAGTAAGGGGCTGCACTGTCAGAACCCCGTATGAATGCTGTGGCTCTGAACTAAAAGGTTTTTAGTTTCCATTTCCATTCCACTACATTACATTATACAGTCCTATCTGAAGAGGACCAGCTAGGTACTGTTCATTGGGCAATTACAACACAGCACTTTGGTTGGGGCTGCCAATCACATCCCTATATGCGGAACAAAACGTAGTGTGGCCGACAGACTCACCAGGTCCCTGGGCAAGATGGGAGGAGGGAGAACGCTACACTCCTGGAAGAGCTTGGGGGGAGGAGGGGTCTCAGGAGGAAGGGGTGGGATTGGCGATAGCCCCAACCCTCAAGCAGCCTCAGTGTCACCCAGAGCATAGAGCTGCAAGGGTGGCACCTGCAATGACAGGCAACACACAGAACTGCATGGCGGTGCCTCTGCTTAGGAGCCAGAGGGAGATGTTGCTGCTTCCTGAGAACCATCTGAGAAAAGCCCCAGCCTTGAGCCACCCCCATTCTGCACCCCAAAATACTGCCCCACCCCAGAGTCCTCATCTCCCTGATTTTGGTGAAGATATGAGGCTGAAGGTATGGCAAGGGTTTTTTATTTTCTGCAAATAGAAAGTCAGGAACCCTACATCACCCACAGCTTCCCTGCTATCCCAGCCCTTAGCTCCCCAGTTCTGTGCTGTGTTCTCCCATCCTTATCTAGGTGTGGGCCTTGATTGAACAGTCTCCAAACACTTGTGCTTGGGATAGGCTTTGTGAGGTGCAGACTGATAGGCCCCACCATCCACATTGTCTGCAGTGTGGGTGGAATGCCAGGGACAACAGCCCCAGTTAGTCATCCAGGGTCTCTGAATGGATTTGTATCGGAACAGCTAGCCCAAGCTGCTGCATGTGCTACCACCAGCCACCCCACTACATTCAGCAGGCTGGTTTGAGCAAAGATAACAATCAGTTGTCTGTCTGCCCAAACTGGGAAGTAAACTCCCAGCTGCAGTGTAGACATATCCAAAATTTGGATCAGGCCCATTTGATTGTGCTTCAAACAACCCCCCACTGAACATATGATGGTCTCTTTCTCTTCTTTCCTCAGGCCACCAGGAGCTGCAAGAATTGCTTGGTAAGATAATTCATGCCAGTAGAGCCCCTGGGCAGAGGCTCAGGCATGGTGCTGAGCAGAGACAGAGGCACCAAAGCTGCAGGATAGGGCTGAGTGAACAGTTTTAGCCAATATCTAGGCTACCAATTTGGACAATGTAGGCTAGAAAGTGGGCCACATGAATGGCCCTCCATCTCAGTGGGCTGCAAGATTGTTGTAATTAAGATGGTTTCTCAGGACAGGGTAGCTTCATACCTAGAATTTGCGGGATGTGCAGATTGAACCGTAGCAGCACTTTCTTTGGATGCAGAGGGAGCGCACTGCTTGCATGGTCAGTGCTCTGTGCAATCAGCACCCACCTCATTTCATGTGCCCTTGCTTTGATTGTGTGTCACTTTAATAAAGCTGCTAAGAAAAAACCCCTACAAATAGACAGAAACCAGATGAATCTGGCAACCCCGCGTTTGGGCATTGGTAAACAAAATGTCTTGAAGGCCACGCGTGAGCCCTGGGCTGAAGGTTGTCCATCACTGTATTGGAGTTATCCCAGTCCCACCACAGCACTGTGAGCTCTCTGCAGTACATCCAGAGTTACCTGCTCTCATGTCTGGTTCGACACAGTTGTCATCTGTCCTTTGACAATCTCCATCCCTAAAGGTTTTTAAGTCCCAGCTTGACAAAGCCCAGGCTGGGATGATTTAGTTGGGATTGGTCCTGTTTTGGGTAGGGGGCTGGACTCGCTGAGGTCTCTTCCAGCCCTGGGATTCTATGACATTTCTCTGATGGAGCAGAAGGGATCCAGCCAACTACTGTAGATACCAGCTGCAGTGCAGGCTCTTCTAGGCCATTTCCGAGAACATGGAGATGAACAAGAGACCAGACTCAGGCTCACATTTCCATGCTTTGTAGCCAAGGCCACATCCTAGTTACACTTGGGGTGCAGAGCTCTGATGCTCCAAAGGGCTGTCAGTAACACTGAGAGGGATTTCCTCAGGCAAACAAGGGCTGAGAATGTCAGTGCTGTATTGGGGGCTTCCATCAAGGTTAGATGTTTTGTTAAATCCAGGGCTCTTGCACGTTAGTATGTTTTACTCAATGACAGTATAGCTTATATCAAAGTTGCTGGCTCCTACACTGTGGGGTGTTTGTACCTAACTCCAGTCATTATGGGGCACTTCTCTAATTCTTTTCTCCTCCCTATTTCAGGTAATGAGAGGAAGGTAGCGGAATCAGGTACTTGGCTAAACCTCCTAGTAAATGTGTGTGGGTGTTTTCATACTATAACATAGGAAAATATTCTAGATATCTAGATCTAGATTCTAGATGTATGGACCTTAGGTATCTTTGTGATCACCCCCCTGCCCCACCCTGGGAAGTAGAAATTAGGGCAGAGTTTTCTGCTCGGATTTCAGTATCACCCTTAACAACAGAGTGAATTAAACATGTGTGGGATGATGGGACCTAGGCTAAGTCTACACTGCCCAGAGGTTCTGACTGTGGGGATGTGAGCAGCAGTATGCACAAAAGTGCTGCCCTGAAATCATCCTTGTGTGGATGCTGTGGGTGTAAATGCAAAGGTTCCTAGTTCACATTAACATGTTGCTATTTAAAGAGGTCCATGTTAGTGTGAATTAGGTACTGTTTAGTGCACACCAGTCACATCCACACAGGGCAGCTACAGCATGCTAGACCAGGATGTGGGTGGTCAGGCCTAGTGGTGGGAATAGGAATCAGGTATCAGGAGGTAGGCAGGAATGAGTGGTGAGTGACTGGCATAAGGGGAGGCTGAGCATGTGTTTTGAAAGCTACCCTTGTGCATGAACTGTGGTCCTGCTCCCTGCTCTGCCTTGAGGCCTACCCCTGTGCAGAATCGTCCCCTAGCAACTCCTCTCCTGCCACGGGACCCTCCAAAGCATGTCACTCAGCATGGTCACCCCAGTTCACCATTCCCAAGGGACGGCTTTGTCACTGAGTATGTGGAGTTATGCTCTCTGTGGTGGTCTCCATACCACTTATAGTCTGCTCTTGTTTATTCAAGGTGTTTCCTCCCTCATGGGCCTGATAAATCTGCTGTTCTAGGTCTGAGGTAATCAGAGTCATAGAGAACATAGATAATTGTAGGTGGACTCGGGGGTGGTACTTGTAGTTGACAGAAAAAGGTCTTTGACTCACGGAGTAATGGACTGAGTTGTTATATGCAAACTCTGAAGGGAAGGGACAAGCCATGTAAAATGGCAGCTACAGTGTGAGGATCTGTTTGGTGCTTTCCTTTTGGCTGCTGGACTTGGGAGGGTGAGCAGAGAAAAGACGCGTGTGGAGTCCCGTCAGGTGCAAGGCTTTATATCCAAATCAGGCCATGAATTGAGACCCCACCCTAATCAGAAGTGATACTTTCTAGAAGGCTGGGCAGGTGGACTCATGGTTTACACATTGGTGGGCAGGCCTTTATTATACCTCCTCAGTGCTGAAGAGGGCCATTTTTAGAAAGTGTCGTCACCTTTCAGGGCTGTTGTAAATATTTTAGACTCTTGTAATTCTACAATAAAATCTACAGTGATAGGCTGTCCAAGGGCTGAAGAAGACTGTAAGACAGTGTTTCTTAAACTTTTTAAAATCAAGGATTTTTTTTTATGTGGAACACCAAGGGGTGTTTTTTGTTGAGAAAAAGGATGGGGGGAAGTTGTTGAGAAATTCCCCCCCCCAGCCAGTTTGCCCTTTTAAGGGAAGAACAGGCATTGCCCTTTTAAGGTGGCCATTTTGAAGTTTGTTCTCAGCGGTACACTTCCGACTGCCTTGCGGCGGAACACAATTTAAGAAACACTGCTGTAAGGTATGTGTCATCTTGGCATATGCACGATTATCACGGGAGATAATGCATGGCTGCATTATGCAGCATATCCATGGCCATGAAATATTAATTGTTAGGTCTTAAAGCTCCCCAAGTATCCCACTCGAGAAAATTCACAGTATTCCTAAAGGCTATATTCTTTTTGCTGGGCCTGGTCCCCTCCTGGGAGCTGTGCAGTTGTTTGTGGTTAATGGCTTGCTCCTAGGCCTAATTCCTAAGGCAGACACAGAGCATATCTTTGGGAGTATATCCAGATGACAAGTTATGGAATAGGGTATTGACCTTGTCATTTTTGGTTCTGATGCAATGTGAAGAGGAAATCACATCTTGAGAACAGAAAGGGACATTGGAGTTGCAGTTGGTTTAAAGACTTTTGCTCTGAATAAGCAACGTTCCTTGTAAACTGAGCACTTAGGATATGTCTACACTTGTACCCTCTTTCGAGGGAGGGATGCAAATGTAGACATTCGAAATTGTAAATGAAGCTGGGATTTAAATATCCCGTGCTCCATTTGCATAATCGCATTATAGCGCTATTTCGCAATTGCGCTATTTCGTGAAAAAAATGGGGTTATTTCGAGGGACAACCCTTCCCTCGAAATAACCCTTAAACCTCATTTTTTGAGGAGTAAGGGTTATTTTGAGGGAAGGGTTTTCCCTCAAAATATCCCCGTTGGTTTTTTTTTGCGAAATAGCGCTATAACACGATTATGCAAACGAAGTGCGGGATATTTAAATCCCGGCTACATTTGCAATTTCAAATGTCTACATTTGCATCCCTTCCTCGAAAGAGGATGCAAGCGTAGACATAGCTTTAGATAACTAGGAGAGATTCAAATGCTGCCCAGCTCACTAGCAGAGTGCCAATAGCCTCCCACAGCCAAGAGCATGTGTTTCTACTGTTGGTGTACATCCACACATGCTTTGGTTCACAAAACAAAATGTATCATGCACACAGAGGGAAAATTAGAGGGAACACTGCTAATGGGTATTTCATGTTCCTATCAGCAAAGATGTGATGAACATGAGCTGCAGATAAGAGGGTAGTGTCCTGCCCCGTGCGTTTTAACCTAGGGCAGCCTGCACTATTCAAGCTTGATGCAGATCATGCAATAGAACTGACATGGCTTAGAGAACAACTTCATTATTTGACTGCAATAAGCTATTGGCCTCCAAAAAGGGAGCCCCAATCTCAGGCTTCCTCAGTAGGAGGTTAATAACAAGGTTCATCTTTGCATGATTAGTAAGACAGGACTGAGGACACCTCATGAACAGTAGATGACATTTGTTGTTAAAATCCCGAACACCACTAGTTGCTAGGAGTTACCATCAAACCATTCAGACCGATGTATTGGAGAACAGGTCTCCAAAGGCTGGAATGCTGCATTTTCTGCACATAGTTGTCTTAACCAGCTATTACAGGAGCTAGTATCTGAGGTCAGTTGGGAAACCTAGGCCTGCAGCACTTGCTGTCACTAGCACAGACAAGTCTAAAGGCAGTGGGATCATTTGAGCATCTCTGGTGCTGCAGATGTTGCAGGATATAATCTCACAGCACTGGGCCACTCCCAGGGGCAGACTGGCAATCAAAATAGGCCCGGGAAATGGGTTGAGAACAGCCATCCCCATGACATCATCCCTGCATGCCCCTCCCCCTTTCCCTGCGTCCAGAGCCAGCTCAAGGTTTTTTGCTGCCCCAAGCAATAAATTTTTTGGCCGCCCCCCCGCCCCTTTTTTTGTCCGGGGAGGGTGCGTGTGCAAATGCAGCTCATGCGGCTTGCTGGGGGTGTGCGCACAAATGCAGCTTGTGCAGCTTTCTGGGGGGTGGGGCGCGTGCTCCGGGGGGAGCCCAAACCTTGGGGCATTTTCATCTCGTAGGAGAGCGCCAGGGACTCCCCACATGAGGACAATGGGAGGGCAGGTTCATCCACAGCAAGTCAATTAAAGACTTCAAAAGCATGTAACTGTTCACATCACCTACTGCTGGAGTCCCAGTCCCACTCCTCACTCTGCAAAGGGATTTTATTATTAGAAGCCTTATAATCACTCAGATTCCAACCCCAACACGTAAGCTGTCCAACTCTTGGTGTCCATGGACAAGAATCAGCCTCACTATACAATGAAACAGTTCAAAGGGATTAAGAGACCTTTTGTTTCAACTCCCCAGCTCAACTGTCCGGAACAAGTCAGGCACCAGACAACAAAACCCCACTAGCCTGGGACCTATTCCATGAGCGCAGCCCTATGGTTTCTCCTTCAGGGATGGACCAAACAGCCTCTGAAGCAGGATGGATTGATTGAAATAGCTTTGATTTAAATCTCTAATTTTAATCATGATTTAAACCGGCAAGCAGAAAACCTTGGTTTAAATGAGCAATTAATCATTTAAATTATATTTTTAAAATGTTTTCCTAAAGGATGGTTGAGTCTTATTGATTAGCAACCTTTAAAACATGTTGATTTACAACTAAATATAAACTTTATGCCAAATTTAGTGCTTCTATTTACTAACCAGGAGAATACATTCAGTACAGCTACCAACTAAATAAATGCCCAAATAATTGTGTAACTTACATGTAATCAGATTCTTAATTTTTACATTTTTATTCTATTACAAAATGGTGTATAATAGGAACACTTAAGAGATTTAAGGGTTTTACCCCATTTATTATTTGCTAAGTGGTGGCTACTTTTTTTAAAACATATGATTTGCATCGACTTCTGTCTGGACGGAAATTCTATTTAAAATAAACAAATCCCTTGGCACCTGCACCTACCCTCACCCCTGCACCCTCCTGGTGCCTCCCCCTTCCCTCACTGCCTCTGCCCCCTTTGCCCTCTTTTTCCCTGATGCCCACCCCCTCACCACCCTCTGCCTCTGTTCCCCTCATGCCCCTGTGCCCTCACACATGACTTGCTCCATCCCCACCTTGCTCATGCCCACCCCTTCTTTCAAGCCTTCTCCCAGCACCTGCCCCTCCCCTCTCTAGCCCCCAATGCCCTTACCCTCTCCTCTCCCAGCATCACCCTGTCCCCCCTCCCACTGACACCTCCCCTCCTGCCCTTTTCCTCATTGTCTCCACTTTGCCCCCTGGCATTTGTCTCTCCTCCACCCTGTCCCTCGGTGCCTTCCCTTTTCTTCTCCTGACCTGCCCTCCTCCCCTCAGCACAAGCCCCTTCCTCTCCCATCCCTTCCCCCTATTTTTACCCCTTCTCCTCCCCCACCTTCTGCCTTTCAGTTTGCGGGGCTGGAGTCTGTGATCGGGCCCCAGAAGTGCCCGCAGCCCTGGCCCCAGCTTCTTCTAGGGCTCCAGACCATGTGCCGGGCCTGGAGTTTGGCCGCACGGTGCTAATTTTACTGAAGTCCCTGCACCAGCTTTGGCTCCCATTAGCAGGAACATGGGGGTGGGCAGAAGTCCCCACGCACCAGACCCTCCATGCGGAGCATGGCTGTGTAAGCGGGTCCGCACCAGAGGCGTTGTGAGGGTGTTTTGCGCCCAGGGGCAAAGGTCAAATTTGTTACTGTGGGTCGTATTATATCCTTTTATAGAAACTTTGTATACTTTTACAGAACATAGAAACTTTGTATTAAGCCTTTTTAAATAGAAATCTTGTATCTTGTAGACTTTGTACCCCCCCCCCCTTTGCAAAACTGATTTTTCTGTTGAGTGAATGAGGTGTGAATGGATAAGGCATGAAAGAAAAGCATCTCTGGGCACCTGCAATGGTTGGAGAAAGGTGGAAACCCGATTCAAGAACAATAAGAATAATGGGACCTGTGAAGTGGGCTCATTGAAAGAAGGCTGGACTTATGGATGCCTTGGGAGTAAGCAGCAAGCAAGCGCCTACTTTTGGAAGGTCCCTCTTTGAAGGTGAATGGGGGAGCATTGCCCCCCCATGCACTCACCCCTCCTCCCCCAGAGCAAGGCATCCCCAATGCCGGGGGGAGCATTCCCTCAATCAAATCCTCCACCCCCAAGCCAAGCACCGGAGGAACATACCTTGAAAACCACTGTTCCTCCCACCCAGCTGGCTGCTTCAGCTCACAGTTTGGAGCTTGCAGCAGCACTTAGCCATCTGGTATCTCCCGCACCCAAGAGCAGCGTGCGCTGTCTGTTCCCACCCCAGACCAGTGCCCTCTCTAGCATGGCACCCGAGGGGCGGGGGCAACTGCCCCCTCCTTCTCTATGTCTCTGGAGTGGGGAGGGGCGGAGGGGAGAAAGTGCCATGCAGAGCCAGAACTCCGGCAGCTGCTCCCAGGAGTGGCTTGCCGGGTTTATCCCCCTCCTCCTCCAGCAGCTGCCAGCCGGCCCTTCGGCCGATGGCCCACCGGGGAATTCCCGGTATCCCGCCGGGCCAGTCTGCCCCGGCCACTCCTGTTCACAGAAGTGTGATGTGGGAAGTTAGTTGTAGAGGTTAGAAAAGGGAAACAAGAGATCAGAGTTGAGACAATGTGGAAGAGCAGACACAGAGACAGAGATCAGTCAGGCAGCAGAAGTAATTAGCCCAAGGGAAGCAACACTAAATAGGTGAGCTCCAGCTGCACATGTGAGTTTCTTCAGTAGAATCAGGCAACCAATCAGGGCTCCCAGAGTACCATAGATCAGCTCCTAGGATGGGAGTCCTTTGTCAGAGCTGAGCTTCTTGGCTCAGCTTGTAAGGGAAGAGAGAGGCATTCTGTACTTCTCTAGTTGACCCTTCTCAATGTTTCCAGTTCACCTGGTCCTTGTTCCTGGCATCTGAGCCTGGGCAGGGATCAGACAGGGCAGGCCACTGCTTCCTTTGGGACACCTGTGCCCAATGACACTATGCATAGAAGCACCCACACTCATTCTTGATGGTCTCCTTCCTTCTTTCCCCAGAACGCCAATTCCTGCATAAAAAGAACGGTAAGTTCATCCACCTCCCTTTAGAGAATCCCTGGGCAGAGGCTCCCAGCCTCACATGCTGCTGAGCAGATCCAGAAGCACCGACATTGCAAGTCAGGGCTGAGAGAACAGTTTGGGCTGAAATCAGAGTCCTATTTGTCACTCCAGTCCCCCTCGGTGCTGTTGTTCTGATGCAGGGAAGGGAGCCAGATGCTTTCTATTGATGGCTGCTGCAGCGCAGGCTCTTCTGGGCCACTCCTTAGAATGTGGCTCATATGTCCATGCTTTATTACCGAGGCCAAATCCCAGATGTGAGCCCTGATCACTTGCACGTCCATCCTTGAGTTGTACCCGGAGTGCGGAGCTCTGATGCCCCAAAGGGCCGTCAGGAGCACAGAAAAGGATTTCCCCTGAGACAGAAGGGCTGGGAATGTCAGAGCTGTATCAGGATCCAGACCCACATCTGCCCTCATGGTTAGATGCTTTGCAAATCCCAGGTCTGCTGTGTGTTGGTGTCCGTCACTAACCACCAGTCCTTCTCCTTTCAGAGCTGGTGATTCTTGCCTTGGGGCGAGGACTATGGCTATGGGGTGGAGTAACTAACTCCAGTCAGTCTGAGGCACAGCATTTTACAGCACGTCTTTGTGTTTAATTCTTTTCTCTTCTCCATTTCAGCGTCTCAAGAGAGTAAGATCCAAAGGCTGGAAACAGGTACTTGGATAATCCCTGGTAAATGTGTCTCTGTGCTTTCACACCCTTGAGTTCCTTCCTTAGCCCTGGCTCTTTTGGCATCCCTCTGCCCATTCCACTGCTTCCTTGATATCCCAAGCTTCAGTCCTGTCCTGTTTTTCCCCCTTCTCGTGCAGCCCTCAAATAAACAGAGCCTCCAAACAAGAGTTAGCATGTTTCTAGTTTCAAATAGAGGACACTGCCACAGAAGGGGGCAACAGAAGGAGGCGGTGATAACTCAGTGCTGCCCAGGGTTCTGTATGGTGTCCTCCACATAGCATGACTTTGCACACAAAACACATGCCAGGTCACTGGTAGGGGCTCACTTGGCATGATCAGTAGGGTAGGACTGAGGACTCATTATGAACAGAGGGCAATATTGGTTAGAATCTAGAATCTACCAGAGTTACTGGGAATTGCCCCCGAGCCATTCCAGCAGATGTATCAGAAAATAGGGCTGTGTGGCTGATCTCTGGAGTCTAGCATTTTCCACACACAACTCTCTGACTTGCTCCTTCAATAGCTGGTTCTACAAGGTCAGCTGGAGAAACTGGCCATGACCGCTTGTCTGCTTGAGGGTAGGAAGTGTGTCTGGTGTTCCAGAGAGCAGCACGTGGGTAGCTGGATCTCTTCTCCCAACATTGTGGCCTGCATGGAGCATACACACTGTAAAATGTAGGACATGGGAGATCCAGTGTAGTGGCCTATATAAGAATCAAAAGCCAGGAACCAGGTCAGGTCAGTACACAAAGAGTTCAGACAGTGTAGAAGGGCAGGAGAATCTGGTGTCAGGAAGCAGTAGGTCAGGTTACCAGGAGATCAGTCAGAGAGCAGGAGTCCTTTGCAGAGGGGAGGCAGTGCTAATCAGGGAAAAAACAGTTACAGGTGAGTGCCTTTAATAGAAGCAGGCAACCAATCAGCACACCTTGACTACGTCTACATTGCAGGCTTCTTGTGGAAGAACGGCTGTTCTTGTGCAAAAACTTGTAGAGCTTCTACACTGCACGTGCATTCTTGCTCAAGTAAATTTACAGTAAAGCATCGGAAAACAGGGCTTCTTGCACAAGAGTTATTCCTCTCCCCATGAGGAATAAGCCCTCTTGTGCAAGATCTCTTCCACAAGAAGGCAGTGTGGATGGGCAACAGGGGTTTCCTGTGCAAGAAAGCCCTATGGCTAAAATGGCTATCAGAGCTTTCTTGCGCAAGAGAACGTCCACACTGCCATGGACACTCTTGCGCAAAAGCACATCTCTTCCACAAAAGCACATGGCAGTGTGGACGTGCTCTTGTGGAAGACCTTTTGCACAAGAACTCTTGTGCAAAACAGTTCTTGCGCAAAAAGCCTGCAGTGTAGATGAAGCCCATGAGTACCACAGATCAGCTGTTAGGACTGGAGTCCTCTGTCAGAGCGGAGCTTTGTGTTCTGGGACTGTTCACGAGTCACTGGATGGGAATGATGTGATACATGAGGGGGTGGCACATGGAGTCATATGCCCCACAGGTATATCCAAGATCCAAGCTGCTTTTGCAGGGCTTGTTTGGCACAGCTTGATGGAGCTGAGAGGGACACTTGTACTTCTCCTGCTGCCCCTTCCATCTGACACTTTACCAGCTTGCTTTGGCAGATGGGCCCAACTGGGGAGTAGACTGGACAGGCTACTGCTGCCTCCCCAGCCATGCACTGCATTGGGAATGGCTGTATCCCACTCTAGGCACAGTTGCCAGGGAGATAGGACAAGCAAGCCAGATATGTGCTAGGGGAGAGGCAGAGCTTTCCTCATACAGGTACTTCTGATGAGGAGATCACGGTGGTCTCAGGCTGGGGACAGATTGATGCCTGATGGGAGAAGTGCTGGGAGCTGGTTCCCTCTGCTAAGCTTGAGTCAGAAAAATTGCTGTCTCCCCTCCCCCATTGAGGTATCTGCAAGTGTACAAGAGCTCCAGGGTGAAACTGTCATTAGGAGCCTGTGCTGCCCCACCCCCCCCAACTTCTTAAGGCTGAGGCTGGCCTGACCCAGAGCCTTGTGCTTCCCTGTGGTCCCAGGCAGTGAGGCCAATAGCCTTGCCAGAGTCCAACCCCCTTATCCATGGGCCTTCCCTGCACCCCAGAAGGGACAGGGCCTTGGGCAGAAGTGGTGGACCTGGGGCTAGCCTTTTCTAGGCACCCCAAAGCACCACCAAGAGTTGCTGCGCCTCCCCCAGGCAGCTCTCAGCACTGACTAGAGTGCATTGTATTGTGCTCCAGCAGTGATTTAGAGGGCTGGGAGCTCCAGGCTCTTTGAATTGATGGCCCTGGGGAAGTTGTCCCCTTTCTTCCTTCACCATTGGCAGGTCTGGTCCCAAGCCTTCAGGCTCTCCCCAGGGACATCATGTGGGATGGTATGGAGCCCTGTGAATTTTAGCACACGGATTGGAGCAGAACTAGCTGGGGCTTGCCTGCCCAAACTGGGGAGCTCACTCCCAGCAGTTGAAGCAGCCCTATATGTCACTGTGCTTGGAACTACCCACACTGATCCATGATGGTCTACTCTCCTTCTCTCCCCAGAATGCCAGCAGCTGCGTAAAACAAAAGGTAAGTTCATCGACCTGTCCGCAGTGCAGAACAGATCCAGAAGCATTGATACTGTAAGGCAGGGCTGAATGAACAGTTTGGGTGAAAATCCTAGTCACATTAGTTACCTCAGTCTCATGGTAGCACTGGGAACTCTCCAGCAGACAGAGGGTTACCTCCTCTCAGGTCTGGATACACAGAAAAGTGTCATCTGGTCTTTCACAGTTTAATGCCAACCTCATTGTTCTCATGCAGGGGAAGGGAGCCAGAGGCTTTCTATAAATGGCTACTGCAGTGCAGCTTTTCGGGGCCACTCCTTAGAATGTGGCTCATGTTTTCATGCTTTGTCACCAAGGCTAGACCCCAGATGTGAGGCCCAATCTTCTGCACATCCATTCCTCAGTTGTACCGGGAGTGCAAAACACTGATGCACAGAAGGACTGTTAGTAATACAGAAAAGAAATTCTGCTGAGAATCTCAGGGTATGTCTACACTGCCACCCTAGTTCGAACTAGGGTGGCTAATGTAGGCATTCGAACTTGCAAATGAAGCCAGGGATTTAAATATCCCGGGCTTCATTTGCATGTTCCCGGGCGCCACCATTTTTAAATGCCCCGTAGTTCGAACTACCTGCCCACGGCTACACATGGCACGGACTAGGTAGTTCGAATTAAAGCTCCTAATTTGAACTACCATTATTCCTCCTGCAAGGAGATTTAACGGTAGTTCGAATTAGGAGCTTTAATTCGAACTAGCTAGTCCGTGCCGCGTGTAGCCGCAGGCAGGTAGTTCGTAGTACGGGGCATTTAAAAATGGCGGCACCCAGGAACATGCAAATGAAGCCCGGGATATTTAAATCCCGAGCTTCATTTGCAAGTTTGAATGCCTACATTAGCCACCCTAGTTCAAACTAGGGTGGCAGTGTAGACATACCCTCAGAGCTGAATCAGGATCCAAATCCATGGTTTTTCATCAGGGTCAGATGCTTTTCCAATCTCAGGACTCCTGTGTGTCAGTGCATATCACTAATAGCCAACCTTGCTCCTAGCAAAGCTGCTGGCTCCTGCTCTGGTGACAGGGTTGTGGTTGTGGGTGTCTGGAACTAAGCACAGTCATTCTGGGACAGTTGGCCTTATACAGCACACGTCTCTGAATCTAAGTTGTTTTTTTTTTTTCTCTTCCCTGTTTTAGAGCTTCAGGAGAATACGATCAAGCAGCAGAAATCAGGTACCTGGATAATCCCTGGTAAATGTGTGCCTGTGCCTTCATGCTATATATAACATGAAAGAAAACTCAACACACACAGAGTATGGACTTCAGTTACCTGTGTGATCATCTCCTTCTGCCCAGGAAATATTCAGTCACTGCATTCTTTGCATCTCTCATTTCAGTATCATCCTTAATTTTGCAGAGTGAATTGAGTGCACATAGATCAGCAGGACATAATGATGAGCTGGGCAAACTTCCTCTGGCCTTCCAGACATCAGCTGTTCCATCTTCCTTCATGCTATACAGGGCTCTGAGTGGTGTACTTTTCTCAGTGTGACCTGGGAAGGGAACGGGAAATGAACTGTGAAGGGGTCCCCCTTGGATAAGCACTGCCACTGCCTATACCCCCCTGCTTCCCCTAGCACAGTAACCTTAGCAACATGGCTGGGGTAGCAGAGCCTGCAGCTCAAGGTTGCCAGCTGCATATATACTCAGGGAGTCCAAGAACCTGTGCACTGCATCAGTCTAAGTCACTGCACATACTGCCCCAGCTACCCTGCTGCTTTTGGCCTGTTGGCTCTCTGGCCCCACAGCCCTCCCACAGACTCTCAATATGATATGCAGCAAGTGGTGGCACCTGCCAACCGTACAATTGCAGGGAACTCTGAGGAAGCAAGGGGCCTTTTGAAAGCCAGATCCCACACGCCAAGCAATAGCTGCTCTGCCTTGTGCAGTGCTGCCCAGGGCTCTGGATGGTATCGTCCACACAGCATGATATCACAGACACCACACATTGCAGGTCACTGGCAGGGGCCCCAGAACCGAGGTATGCAGGAGGTGCCCATCTGACAAACTGCCACTGCCTTAAGCATTCTGCTCTCTTAGCCTGAGGCAGGATTCTTCCCCAGTCCTAGCTCCCTGGCACCCCTCAGTCTCTATCCACAGCTTCCCTGCTAGCCCAGGCTCTCAGTCCTGCCCTGTTTCCCCCTTCAAGTCTAGGCCTGGACTTTGAATGAACAGAGCCTCCCATGCTCTGTAAGGGCTCTGCGCTGTGCACTCTCATGAGCCCATCACCCACATTTTTCCACATGGGTGGAGAGAGAGACAGTAAATCCAGTGCTAGACATCCCCTCAAACTGCCTTTCCACCTAAGCTCGTGCCAAGCACTCACCCTGGAGTTACACACTTGTGTGCACCAGCACCACACAGGAATTGCACGACACGCAAACAGGAGGTGTGAGGCCTGGTGACAAGCTGCAGCAGGGCGGGCCTCACTCTGTGGGATACATGTGACACTACCTCCCCTCAATCTTTGCAGGACCAGCAATGGGTTGGGGGCTGTGCCCAAGAGTAATTTGTGGACTCTGTGTAAGAGCTGCTGTGGGACCGTGTCTGTTGTTTATTAGCAGCACCTTTATCTGACCCGTGCTGTCAGTTCTCAGACCCAGGGCTCATTGGCTCTGCGGCTGGGAGTGAGTTTCCCAGCTCAGGGAAAGAGACACATGCTAACACTGCTTCACCTAGTGCCCGACCATAGCAGCACAGCTGGGGTAGCAGGACCTTCATCTCAGGGTGCCGTCCATATATCCATAGAGTCCGAGGAGTTTTTCAAGTCACTGTCTCAGCTGCCCTGCTACTTTTGATGCAGTGTCTTGAGCAGTGCTATAGCTCACCCAGATGCAGTGCGGGTGAGCCCACACCCTAGAATAAGCCAGTATCACTGTGTTCAGAATTATGCACACTGACCCCATAATGATCTCCTTGTCTTCTGTTTCAGAATGCCAGGAGTTGCAAGAGAAGCTGGGTATGTTCATTCACCTCCCCGTTACAGCCCCCAGATAGAGGCTCCCAGTCTCACACGGTGCTGAGCAGATCACAAACACCAATGCCACAGGGCAGAACAGAGCGGTCAGTTTGGGTGAAAATTGAAGTCCCGGTAGAGTCACCTCAGTCCCATGGCTGCACTGGGAGCTCTTACAGCAGACACAGGGTTACCTGCTCGCGTGTCTGGTTACACAGACAGACGTCAGCTGGCTTTTGACAATCTAATGACAGTCACATTGCTGTGATGCAGGACGAAGAAAACAGCCAATTTTTATAGATGACTGCAGCAGTGCAGGCTCTTCTGGTTTCTTTCCCAGAATGTGGAGGTGAATAAGAGACTAGACTCAGACTCACGTTTTTATGCTTTGTACCGAAGGCCAAATCCCAGATGAGCCGCCGTCACCTGCACGTCCATCCCCTAATTTTACTCAAAAGGGCTGTTACTGACATAGAAAATAAATTCCCCTGAGTCAGAAGGGATGGGAATTTCAGAGCTGTATTGGGATCCAGACCCATGGCTTCCATTAAGGTTAAATGCTTTGCCAATCCCAGAATGGGTGTGTGTTGGTGCCCATCAGTGACTGCTACCCCCACTGCTATAAAAGATGCAGGCTCCTATAGTGGGGATGAGAGTGTGACTGAAGGTGTCTGTACCTAGCCCCAGTCATTATAGGGTACAGGGCACCACACAGTGCACCTCTGTGTCTAACCCTTTTCTCCTCCCTATTTCAGAATCTCAGTGGAATGAGATCAAGCAGCTGAAATCAGGTACCTGGATAATCCCTAGTAAACATGTCCCTGCTTTTACATGATAGGAAACTCACCACACACAAAATATGGACTGCATTCACTTTTGTGATCATCTCCTTCTGCCCTGGAACTATTCAAACACTGCAACATTTGCAGCTCACATTTCAGTATCGTCCTTAATGATGGAGAGGGAATATAGTAGGGCATATAGATTAGTGGGATTTAATGAGGCTCTGGGCAAACTTCCTCCATGCAATTACACAACTACATCTCAATTCTGACCTGCAAAATCTCTGCTAGCTCAATGCTGGTCTTCCCATGTATACACAGCTCTGCCAGGGCCCCTTAACACCAACCTGCAGGCCCCTGCTATCTGGCCCTGAACTGTCCAGATCCACAGGTCTTCCACTAATCTTCAACCCTGACCTGCAACCAGCACTTGCATTAGATACCTGCAAGCTGCACAATTGCAGGGAATCCGAAGGGGCCCCTGAAAATCAGATCTGGCCCTCCAGCCATCAGCTGTTCCATCTTGCTCAGTGCTGCACAGGGCTCTGAAAGGTGTCTTCAGCCCAGCATGACCTTGCACATACCACCTATTGCAGGTAACTTGGAGGGGCCCTGGAACTGAGCTGTGCACAAACAAACCCTGCTATTGCCTTCAGTCCATTGCTATTTCAGCCCTAGTAGTCCCCTCTTGTTCCCTAGCCACCAGCCATATCTCTGTTAGCATTCCTCAGCTGCTACCCACAGCTTCTCTGCTATCCTGGTTCTCAGCTCTGTCCTGTTTTTCCCCATTCATAGTAGATGTGCGTGCTCACCATGTGCAGCAGTACTGGAAGTTTTTCTACTAACAGTACCTGTGGACAAGTGACTCTTGCAGTGGCGCCTCTCTGGCATAGTATGCTCTCCCCACTCTCGTTTCCTTCTTGTCACCAGTTATGGTGCATTGGAATACATCTTGTTGCCTCTCCCCAGGTAGCACCATTCCAGAAGTAGTAGGTGTTGATTGCTCGCCATAATCCACTGCAAATCCACCATCTGCAGCCAGTCCAGAGGCAGCTGAGCTCAGAAGGAGTTCAGGACTTTAACTCTGCATTCATGTTCCTGGGATCGGCATCACTCTCAGTGTGCAACCTCATCGTCAGTCCTGTGGTATCACTGGCCTCCTTGGTGTCTCTCCAATGAAGGCCTCAATCCAATTGATCCTGGATTAACAGCTTCATTTGAAGGACTAGGGGATGGCACATGCCTCTTTAAAAATGCACCTGGCATTTCTGCCTTCCATCATCTGGTGCAGGGGCACATGGTATTCTTCCATAATATGATGGGCAGGTTCCCCCAAGGACTGGAACACCTTTTTCCCCAGGTCAAACCACTGGTCCCACCATGGGATTTGAATGTGGTCCCATCTAGGCTCATGAGCCCTCCATTTGACCCCTGGTCACCTACTCCTGGTCTCATCTGTCCTGGGAGGTAACATTCCTTGTGGTGATAACATCAGCTAGATGGGTTTCTGAACTTTGAGCCTTGACCTCATAGCTGCCGTATACAGTTTTCCAGGATGAGGTCAAACTTCGCCCATGTCCGTCTTTCCTACCAAAGGTGGTATCAATCTTACATTTGAGCCAGGACATTTTCCTGCCAGTTCTCTATCCCAAACTCACTCCCCTAATGAGGAGTAAAACCTTCACTCACTATATGTGCATCAGGCCCTAGTTTTCTACCTGGACAGGACTAGTCCATTTTGGAAATGCACCCAGCAGTTCATCTCTATGGCTGAGTGCTTGAGGGGTCAGCTAGTATATACCCAAAGAATTTCAAACTGGATCACTTCATGTATCTGCTCTTGGTATGACCTGGCTGGCATTCCCCTTCTTCCTGTTGGCTTACTTGACTAAGGGACTGGCTTCAGCAGTGGCATTCCTGGCCCAGGTTCCCATCCAGAACATCAGGCAGCTACGTGGTTCTCTGCACACGTTTGCTGCTCATTATACCATTGTCTCCAAAGCTAGAGAGAATGTGGGATTCAGCAGGTCAGTCCTGCAACCTTTTCATTCTTGACTTCTACCCACCTCTGAGTGATAGTCACCTATTTTGGAATGCACGTGAGCAAGCTCTCAAAAAAAAGGCAATGACCTGTTCTGTAACTGATGTTCTTCAGGGTGTGTTGCTCATGTGCATTCTACACCCCATCCTCCTTCCACACTTTTAGAGTTGTCTAGCAAGAAGAACTGAGGGTGAGGATAGCATGCAGCACCCCTTATAGCATACCGGGGAGATGTCACTACAGGAGTCAGGAGAGGTACTCCCCTAAGGGTACTTCTTAGAAAAAGCTTCTGGCACCAGTGCACATAGTAAGCATGCACACCAAGTCTGGAATGGACATGAGTAACACATCTTGAAGAATACCAGTTCCGGAACAGGTAACTGGTTTTTACTCTTTGTAAGGGCTCTCTACTGTACACTATGATGGGCCCCACCCCTGACTCTTTTCCACTAGGGGCTGAGGAGTGGGATAGTAAATCCAGGGCCACTCAGTTCCTGGGATCTCTTCTCCTGTTAAGTTCCTGCCAACCACTGATCGTAGAGTTACACACTTTTGTAAATCAGCACCACAAAGGGATCTGCAGAGCTGAAGCCTTAATTCTGGGCACTTCCTACAGGGCTGAAGCCCAGAGGTATGGGACTTAATCTCAGAGGCCCAGCCTTGGTACTACCTGTAAGTCAGAAGCCCTGAGCCAGAGGCATAGTTGGGGATATGGAGGGCAATGCCCCTCCGCCCCAACTGCAGCACAAGAGTGTGGCAGCCCTAGGGATAGTTCCACCCTCTCATTTCCTCTCCCAGCCCACTGATCAATTCCACGCTTTGATGCCAAGGCCAGGCCCCAGATCTGAGCTCCGTCCATCCCCTAGTTACACATGGAGGCTATGTCTACACTGCCAGTTTTTTGTGGCAGAAGATATGCAAATCACATGCTCATTTGCATATCTTCAGCCGATCCTTTTTGCGGAAAAGATATTGCCAATAAAAAGCCCTGTGTAGATGGGGCCATTTGTTGTCAAAACCCTCTTTTGTGCAAGATTCCTTATTCCTCAAAAAAAGAGGTTTACAGGATCATGCGCAAAAGGGGGTTTTGCCGACAAATGGCCCCGTCAACACGGGGCTTTTTAGCAGCAAAACCTCTTCCACAAAAGGGATCGGCAGAAGATAGGCAAATGAGTGAGCGATTTGCATACCTTCTGCTGCAAAAAAACGGCAGTGTAGACATAGCCGGAGTGCAGAGCTTTGATGCCGCAAAAGTCTGTTAGTAACACAGCCAAGGAATTCCCCTTAAATGGAAGTGCTGAGAATGTCAGAGCTGTATCGGGATTCAGACCCACTTTCATCAAGGTTAGATGCTTTGCCAATCCCAGAGCATCTGCATGCTGACATATCTCACTAACCACCAGTCTCGCTCCTATCAAAGCTGCTGGCTCCAGCACTGGGCTGGCAGTCTGTGGGTGTCTGTAGCTAACCCTAGTTGTTATAGGGCACACAGTATCACACTATATGTCTCTATATCTAACTTTTTTCTCATCCCCCTTTCAGAGAAGGAGAAGGAAAAGATGGAGACTAAGAAGGCAAAAGAAACAGGTACTTCAATAATCCCTAGTAGAAGTAGGGGCATGGGGCTGAAGTGGGAAGGTGTGGGGCTGAAACCCAGATTCTTCTTCAAGTGATGTCCCTGTGGGTGCTCCACTCTGGGGTGCTGGTGCATCCTCATGCCAACGACTGGAGATTCTTCGAGCAGTGCCCTGCCACACCGTATGTGTGCAATAGCATTTCTTCATGCTGTTGGTGTCCGTTAGGTGTGCATGTGGCATGGCATCTCAATTCCTTCACTATCGTCCTTCAGTCGCACTTTCTTCAACCTAAATTAGCATAAAAATTAAATGTCCTCAGTTTTTCAAGTTATCCAAGTTTTTCATTAAAAAAACCCCCAAAACAAACACCATCTCCCCACCTTCATTCTTCTCTTTGTTGCTCTCCTGCCTCAACATGCCTGGCTCACCAGGATTTAAGAGAAGCGACTCTTGTTGTGAGGCCATGACAGCGTTGGATGGCAACTGCTCAAACCTCACTGCGAGAGCAAGGTGAGCTTGTGCCAATAGACTAAAGACCTTCCTATATGAGAGCTCTCCACAACCTACTTGCAAAGACCCTCCGTCATAGCCTAAACAGAATGAAAAGGCCAGAGGTATGGACAGAAGTCTCTATCTCCTCTAACGGGGAAAATGAAGGCCAGGGTTTCCCCAGCTAAGTCACTGCCCTCAGTACTGAGCTCATCCAGAGTGAGCGTAGGCAACAGACTCGGCATCTCCAGCACATCACTGATGAAACAGAGTGTGTCTCCCAAATGGGAACATTCAGATCACAGACACAAACCTATGGCACCATTCGCATCATTGGCACCATTGGTACCATCATCCAACGTGCTGGTTAAGCCACACAAATTGGCACCAAAGATGACACGAGAGATGGCACCTAAGAGGTCCTATATCAATATGCCCCTGCCGAGGGCACCGTCACCAACACCATCTGTGGCATTGCCATCAGTGCAGACTAGCACAATTTTGTGGCACCAAATTGCCTGGAACATCATCAATCTGAGGAAGAAGTTTCCCTCCTAGAGGGGGAAGACAGATTTCCCCCCCCGCACACAATTTGTCCTCCTCCCCAGACAAAGCTATAATTCCCTCTATTCCTCCTCCAACAGATGATATTAAACAATTTCAGGAGTAGTTCATGAGAGTAGCGACAGTGCAGGAATTGGACATCCAGGAGGTCCAAGAGAAACATCATAGATTCTTGCTCATCCTTCAACCAACTATATCTTCCAGGATGGCGCTTCCCATGAGGCTATTCTGTACCCTGCCAATACCATTTGGCAAACACCTGCATCTGTCATGGCTACGAACAAAAAATCAGACAGAAAATACTTCATGCCAGCCAAAGGGATGGATTTTTTTTCTTTTCCCATTCCCCTCCTAACTCCCTGGTCATATATTCAGTTCAACATAAGGTGAAGCACCCAAACTTCAGGTCCACTCCCCAGGACAAAGATCATAAGCAGCTAGACATACTGGGCAGAAAGGTCTATTCATCGGCCACTCTACAATTGTGAGTAGTTAATTACTCAGCAATGTTAGCTGACTATGATTATACCAACTACTCGAAGCTTCAAGAGCTCTCACAATTCCTCCCAGAGCAGCAATGACCCTAGCTTGAGACATCATCCAGGAGGGCCACACCATTGCCCGCACCGCCCTGCAATTGGCAATGGATGTAGCTGACACTGCGGCCTGCAATTGTAATGCACAGAGCATCATGGTTCCAGGAGTTGGGAATCCCTAGAGAGCTACCACTTAAAGTTGAGGATCTTCCTTTCAACAGAACCAACTTGTTTGTGGACAAGACACATGAAGTCCTGCATTCTATGAAGGCCTGTCGAACAACCCTGAGAACCTGGAGAATGTACACGCCTCCCAACAAGAGACAAAGGTACAACAACTATACAAGACCCAGAGAGTCATACATACAGGCACCCAGCTATGACTTCAAACAAAGGCATAGGCAACAGAGGCACCAACAGCAGCCAGGACAACACTACCCAAGCACAGATTCAATGCTCTCACAGATCTCATATTTTTGGCGCATATAATGTCAGTCACAACAGTGTGCAAATGCCTCAAAATCTTAGGCCACATGGTAGCCTCCACGTATGTGGTGAGACAAGCCAGGCTACACATAAGATGCCTTCAGGCATGATTGGCCACTGATTATGTCCCCTCCAAGGACTCTCTACGCTGGACAGTCACTATACCGGAACATGTTTTAACCTCCTTACACTGGTGGACACAACTACAGAAAATGTTGCATGGAGTACCCTTCCAACAACCTGTTCTCATGGTTACCATTGCAATTGACACCTCACTTATGGAATGGGGGGGGGAACACCTCATCACTCATACAGTACAGGGCAAGTTGTCTCACCACAAACAGACTCCCCACATCAACCTCCTCAAGCTGACGGTGGTACAATCCATGTGCTGCTGCTTTCCACCATTCATCACATTGAAGATAATCACCATCAAGACAGACAATAGAGCATGTATGTATTGCATCAACCGTCAGGGTGGAGCCCAATCCAACTTCTTCTGTACAGAAGCTATGGAACTGGTGCATCACGCGTCACATCAACCCCGTTGCAACCTACCTACTCAGGGGGCTCAACATCATGATGGACAACCTCAGCTGTATTTTTTCGGACCAACACAGTGGGAGTTAGACATGAAGGCCCTCTGAAGGTGTTCCTCAAGTGGGGCCAGCCCAACATAAATCTCTTTGCAACCAAATTCAGCTGCAAATGTCACCTATTCAGCTCTGGGCAAAGGATCTCTAGGAGATGCTTTCCTCCTAAAATTGGTTGTCCCCCTCCGATATGCAGTCCCACCACTACCTCTGATTCACTGAATAATTCCAAAAATCAAACAAAATCAAGCTCG
The DNA here is from genome assembly GCA_032595735.1 of Pelochelys cantorii. NCBI lineage: Eukaryota > Metazoa > Chordata > Testudines > Trionychidae > Pelochelys > Pelochelys cantorii. Next base: position 3,428,361 of record CM064351.1, read on the forward strand.
GGTAATTCTAGTCACTCCATCATGGTCCAGGAAGATCCGGTTCCCTTATCTGCAGAGGTTAGCAATTTCTGATCCCCACATATTCCCTCCACGTCACGATTTGCAGTCTCAATACCACAGTAAGGGTATGTTTAGACTACATGGCTCTGTCAACAGAGCCATGTAGATAAGCTTACTAGACATAGGGAAATGAAGCCGCGATTTAAATAATCACGGCTTCATTTAAATTTAAATGGCTGCCGTGCTCTGTCGACCAGCTGATGATCAGCTGTTTGTCGGCAGATCGGGGCAGTCTAGACATGCCGCAGTCAAAAAGGAAGCCTTTGTCGACTAGCGCAGGTATGCCTCGTGAAACCAGGTTTACCTGCGCCGGTCAACAAAGGCTTCCTTGTCGACCGCGGTGCGCTAGTCAGCAATGCATACACTTGATATACACAGGGTGTTCTCCTTTTATTTACATCAAACAAAACTATTCAGATCTTCTCCTAAGCTTTTTGTTTCAATAGCGAACCATAACAAATGTCAAGCCATCTCATCACAGACATTCTCCCAGTGGATCTCCTAACTGTATTAGACACTGTTACAATTCTTCCTCCACTAATCCTCCTACAGTCATTCAAGTGCACTCACTGGGGCTGGAGCTGCCTTAGTAGCCTTTTTAGGCAATGTTCCAGTTGTCGATAGTTCTTGAGCTATCACATGGCCATCAGATCAAACACTATACACTATACACTAAATCACGGTCCACTATCGGATCTCAAAGTCATCAAGGCGGCCCTCTTCACTGCTTTTCTAGAATCATAGAGCTGGAAGAGATCTGAGAAGGTCATCAAGTCCAGCCCCCTGCCCAAGGCAGGACCAATCCCAACTAAATCAACCCAGCCAGGGCTTTGTCAAGCCGAGACTTAAAAATCTCTAGGGATGGAGACTCCACTACTTCCCTAGGTAACCCATTCCAGTGCTTCACCACTCTCCTAGTGAAATAGTTTTTCCTAATATCCAACCTGAACCTCTCCCACTGCAACTTGAGACCACTCTTCCTTGTTCTGCCATGTGTCACTACTGAGAACAGCCTTTCTCCATCCTCTTTGGAACCTCCCTTCAGGAAGTTGAAGGCTGCTATCAAATCTCCCCTCACTCTTCGCTTCAGCAGACTAAACAGACCCAAGTCCCTCAGCCTCTCCTCATAGGTCATGTGCTCCAGCCCCCTAATCATTTTGGTTGCCCTCCGCTGGACCCTCTCCAATGCGTCCACATCCTTTTTGTAGTGTGGCGCCCAGAACTGGACACAATACTCCAGATGTAGCCTCACAAGAGTCGAATAAAGGGGAGTAATCACATCTCTGGATCTGCTGGCACTGCTCCTCCTAATGCAACTTAATATGCCATTAGCCTTCTTGGCTACAAGGGCACACTGTTGACTCATATCTAGCTTCTCATCCACTGTAATCCCAAGGTCCTTTTCTGCAGAACTACTACTTAACTGGTTGGTCCCCAGCCTGTAACAATGCTTGGGATTCTTCTGTCGCAAGTGCAGGACTCTGTACTTTTCCTTGTTGAACCTCATCAGATTTCTTGTGGCCCAATCCCCCAATTTGTCTAAGTCACTCTGGACCCTATCCCTGCCCTTCAGTGTATCTACCTCTCCCCCTAGCTTAGTGTTGTCTGCAAATTTGCTGAGGGTGCAATCCATCCCCTCATCCAGGTCATTAATAAAGATATTGAACAAAACCGGGCCTAGAATGGAACCTAAGGGCACTCCGCTAGAAACCGACCGCCATCCTGACATCGAGCCGTTGATCACTACCCACTGGTCCCGACCTTCTAGCCACATCTGAAGCCCCTACTTCCTTAATACAGACACCTTTAAAATCACGTAATGTGGAGCACCAACAGAGACATCTCTCCTGAAGAAGTTACTCAACTGTGCAGTACCTGAAGTTCTTCAAGATGAGTGTTCCTTTGGGTGCTCCATTACCCTGGCTTACTCTCCCCTACTTCAGTGTTTTTTTTTTTCTCATTAGTGGATTTTCTCCGAGAAAGAGAAGGAAACTGGGGGGATGGGGCTCATACATGATGCCAGGACACTGAGGGAATACAGCCAACTCCAAGCATGTGTGGCCCAGGGACATTTTTCTGAAGACTCTCATCTATGGTGCAGGGCTACACCAACATCTACTGTGGAGCACCCACACAGAAACTCACCTTGAAGATTATTAGTGCACAGGTGAATAAACTCCTCTTCCTCATGCCAACTGCAGGGATCTGAGTCAAGACCAGCTGGCCTGGTCCTCCAGGAGATGTCAAACGACAACTATTTCTAAGGGAAATATCCTGAGTCCCTCTTCCACCCTCCGGGCCATGAATTTTATATAGACCGTCAATGGGGAACTCAGAGAGAGAAACGGTGAGAACAAGACATGACCCAGGCTCACATTTTCATGCTTTTGTACCGAGGCCACATCCCATATGGAAGATCCATCCATTCCTCTCTCCCTTCCTCCCCCAGTTACACTCGGAGTGCATAGCTCTAGGGCTCCAAAGTGCTTTTAGTAACACAGACAAGCAATTCCTCTGAGATGGAAGGCTTGGGAATGTCAGAGCTTTATGGGGATCCTGACCCATCTCTTCCATCTTGGTTAGATGCTTTGCTACCTCTGCTCCTGTCAAATCTGTTGTCCCCAGCACTGGGCTGGAAGTGTGGGGATGTTGGATGCTAACCCAGGTTGTTCCCAGGCACAAAACTACATGCAGCGCATCACTGTCTAATTCCATTCTCTTTCCCCTTTCAGAGGAGGAGGAAGAAATAGAGACTAAACCATCACCTCTCCATTCCCCTTCACCAGGACTGATGAATGGTGCAATGGAGCTGGCAGCCTCAGCAGCGTTTCATCCTGTACTGCCCTTGGATGAAGCTGCTTCGCATTTCCCAGGCCCCATCCCTTCCTCCATCCCTCTATCCCTCCCTCCTTCCCTGATTTCCTCGATCCATCCATCCCTTCCTCTCTTCCTCCATCCATCCATCTTCCTCTCTCCTTCCTTTCTTTTTCTCTCTCCTTCTTTCCCTTCCTTCCTCCCTCCTTCCATCCTTTCATCCATTCCTCCCTCCCTCCCTCCTTTCCTCGATCCATCCGTCCATCCGTTCCTTCTTTCATCCATCCATCCATCCATCCCTTCCTCCATCCCTCCCTCCATCCCCCAGTTACACTTGGAGTGCGTAGCTCTAGTGCTCCAAAGTGCTCTTAGTAACACAGGCAAGGAATTCCTCTGAGGCAGAAGGCTTGGGAATGTCAGAGGTGCTTGGGGATCCAGACCCATCTCTTCCATCTTGGTTACGTGCTTGGCAGATCCCAAGGTTCTAGTATGTTGTTGTGTTTCACGAACAGATATTTCCTCTCCCGTTACATCTGCTGTCCCCAGCAGTGGGCTGCAAGTGTGGCTGTGGGGATGTCAGGGGCTAACCCAAGTTGTTTCCCAGCACAAAATTAACTGCAGCGCATCATTGTCTAATTCCATTCTCTTTCCCCTTTCAGAGAAGAAGGAGGAGGAAGAGACAGAGACTGAAAAGGAGGTGACAGAAACAGGTAATTGCCTAATCCCTAGTGACGGTGGGGGGCATGGGTCTGAAACAGGGAGGCCCTAATGGAGGGCCTGCTGAGGGGAGGTGGGGATAAAGATAGCAATCTCTTCCTCATGCCTACCCAGAGGGACCAGCTGGCCTGCCCCTCCAGGAGGAGTGAAACTACAACTGTGTCCAGGGGCCGTCCCCTGAGTTCCTCTCCCACCCACCTGGGCCCTGGATTTTATATAGCATGTCAAAGGGGGAACTCAGAGAGAGAAAGGGTGAGAACGAGACGTGACCCAGGCTCACAGTTCCATGCTTTTTTGTCAAGGCCACATCTCAGTTGGGAGATCCATCCATCCTTCCCTCCGTTCCTCAATCCATCCATCCATCCCTCCCTTCCTTCCTCCCTTCCTCCATCCATACATCCATACAGCCATCAATCCATCCATCCCTTCCTTCCTTCCTCTCTTCCTCCATCCATCCATTTCTCCCTTCCTCGATCCATCCCTTCCTTCCTCCATCCATTCATTCATTCATCCATCTATCCATCCTTTCCTCCCTTCCTCCGTTCCTCAGTCCATCCATCCTTTCCTTCCTTCCTCCATCCATCTATCCATCCATCCCTTCCTTCCTCCCTTCCTCCATGCATCCCTCCATCCATCCCTTCCTTCCTTCCTCTCTTCCTCCATTCATCCATCCATCCATCCATCCTTTCCTCCCTTCCTCGATCCATCCATATGCCTTTCTCCCTCCCTCTTTTCTTCCCTCCTTTTTTCCCTTCCTTCTTTCTTCCCTCTTTCCCTCCATCCCCCAGTTACACGTGGAGTGCATAGCTCTAGTCCTCCAAAGTGCTCTTAGTAACACAGGCAAGGAATTCCTCTGAGGCAGAAGGCTTGGGAATGTCAGAGGTGCTTGGGGATCCAGACCCATCTCTTCCATCTTGGTTACGTGCTTGGCAGATCCCAAGGTTCTAGTATGTTGTTGTGTTTCACGAACAGATATTTCCTCTCCCGTTACATCTGCTGTCCCCAGCAGTGGGCTGCAAGTGTGGCTGTGGGGATGTCAGGGGCTAACCCAAGTTGTTTCCCAGCACAAAATTAACTGCAGCGCATCATTGTCTAATTCCATTCTCTTTCCCCTTTCAGAGAAGAAGGAGGAGGAAGAGACAGAGACTGAAAAGGAGGTGACAGAAACAGGTAATTGCCTAATCCCTAGTGACGGTGGGGGGCATGGGTCTGAAACAGGGAGGCCCTAATGGAGGGCCTGCTGAGGGGAGGTGGGGATAAAGATAGCAATCTCTTCCTCATGCCTACCCAGAGGGACCAGCTGGCCTGCCCCTCCAGGAGGAGTGAAACTACAACTGTGTCCAGGGGCCGTCCCCTGAGTTCCTCTCCCACCCACCTGGGCCCTGGATTTTATATAGCATGTCAAAGGGGGAACTCAGAGAGAGAAAGGGTGAGAACGAGACGTGACCCAGGCTCACAGTTCCATGCTTTTTTGTCAAGGCCACATCTCAGTTGGGAGATCCATCCATCCTTCCCTCCGTTCCTCAATCCATCCATCCATCCCTCCCTTCCTTCCTCCCTTCCTCCATCCATACATCCATACAGCCATCAATCCATCCATCCCTTCCTTCCTTCCTCTCTTCCTCCATCCATCCATTTCTCCCTTCCTCGATCCATCCCTTCCTTCCTCCATCCATTCATTCATTCATCCATCTATCCATCCTTTCCTCCCTTCCTCCGTTCCTCAGTCCATCCATCCTTTCCTTCCTTCCTCCATCCATCTATCCATCCATCCCTTCCTTCCTCCCTTCCTCCATGCATCCCTCCATCCATCCCTTCCTTCCTTCCTCTCTTCCTCCATCCATCCATTCATCCATCCATCCATCCATCCTTTCCTCCCTTCCTCGATCCATCCATATGCCTTTCTCCCTCCCTCTTTTCTTCCCTCCTTTTTTCCCTTCCTTCTTTCTTCCCTCTTTCCCTCCATCCCCCAGTTACACGTGGAGTGCATAGCTCTAGTCCTCCAAAGTGCTCTTAGTAACACAGGCAAGGAATTCCTCTGAGGCAGAAGGCTTGGGAATGTCAGAGGTGCTTGGGGATCCAGACCCATCTCTTCCATCTTGGTTACGTGCTTGGCAGATCCCAAGGTTCTAGTATGTTGTTGTGTTTCACTAACAGATATTTCCTCTCCCGTTACATCTGCTGTCCCCAGCACTGGGCTGCAAGTGTGGCTGTGGGGATGTCAGGGGCTAACCCAAGTTGTTTCCCAGCACAAAACTAAATGCAGCGCATCATTGTCTAATTCCATTCTCTTTCCCCTTTCAGAGAAGAAGGAGGAGGAAGAGACAGAGACTGAAAAGGAGGTGACAGAAACAGGTAATTGCCTAATCCCTAGTGACGGTGGGGGGCATGGGTCTGAAACAGGGAGGCCCTAATGGAGGGCCTGCTGAGGGGAGGTGGGGATAAAGATAGCAATCTCTTCCTCATGCCTACCCAGAGGGACCAGCTGGCCTGCCCCTCTAGGAGGAGTGAAACTACAACTGTGTCCAGGGGCCGTCCCCTGAGTTCCTCTCCCACCCACCTGGGCCCTGGATTTTATATAGCATGTCAAAGGGGGAACTGAGAGAGAGAAAGGGTGAGAACGAGACGTGACCCAGGCTCACAGTTCCATGCTTTTTTGTCAAGGCCACGTCTCAGTTGGGAGATCCATCCATCCTTCCCTCCGTTCCTCAATCCATCCATCCATCCCTCCCTTCCTTCCTCCCTTCCTCCATACATACATCCATACAGCCATCAATCCATCCATCCCTTCCTTCCTCCATCCATTCATTCATTCATCCATCTATGCATCCTTTCCTCCCTTCCTCCATTCCTCAGTCCATCCATCCTTTCCTTCCTTCCTCCATCCATCTATCCATCCATCCCTTCCTTCCTCCCTTCCTCCATGCATCCCTCCATCCATCCCTTCCTTCCTTCCTCTCTTCCTCCATCCATCCATTCATCCATCCATCCATCCATCCTTTCCTCCCTTCCTCGATCCATCCATATGCCTTTCTCCCTCCCTCTTTTCTTCCCTCCTTTTTTCCCTTCCTTCTTTCTTCCCTCCTTCCCTCCATCCCCCAGTTACACGTGGAGTGCATAGCTCTAGTCCTCCAAAGTGCTCTTAGTAACACAGGCAAGGAATTCCTCTGAGACAGAAGGCTTGGGAATGTCAGAGGTGCTTGGGGATCCAGACCGATCTCCTCCATCTTGGTTACGTGCTTGGCAGATCCCAAGGTTCTAGTATGTTGTTGTGTTTCACTAACAGATATTTCCTCTCCCGTTACATCTGCTGTCCCCAGCACTGGGCTGCAAGTGTGGCTGTGGGGATGTCAGGTGCTAACCCAAGTTGTTTCCCAGCACAAAATTAACTGCAGCGCATCATTGTCTAATTCCATTCTCTTTCCCCTTTCAGAGAAGAAGGAGGAGGAAGAGACAGAGACTGAAAAGGAGGTGACAGAAACAGGTAATTGCCTAATCCCTAGTGACGGTGGGGGGCATGGGTCTGAAACAGGGAGGCCCTAAGGGAGGGCCTGCTGAGGGGAGGTGGGGATAAAGATAGCAATCTCTTCCTCATGCCTACCCAGAGGGACCAGCTGGCCTGCCCCTCTAGGAGGAGTAAAAGTACAGCTGTGTCCAGGGGCCGTCCCCTGAGTTCCTCTCCCACCCACCTGGGCCCTGGATTTTATGTAGCACGTCAAAGGGGGAACTCAGAGGGTATGTCTACACTAGCCACCCTAGTTCTAACTAGGGTGGCTAATGGAGGCATTCAAACTTGCAAATGAAGCCCGGGATTTAAATATCCTGGGCTTCATTTGCATGTTCCCGGGCGCCGCCATTTTTAAGTGCCCCGTAGTTCGAACTACCTGCCCGCGGCTACACGTGGCACGGACTGAGTACTTCAAATTAAAGCCCCTAATTCGAACTTCCATTACTCCTCCTGCAATGAGGAGTAACGGTAGTTCGAATTAGGAGCTTTATTTCAAACTACCTTGTCTGTGCCGCGTATAGCCACGGGCGGGTAGTTCGTAGTACGGGGCATTTAAAAATGGTGGCGCCCGGGAACATGCAAATGAAGCCCAGGATACTTAAATCCCGGGCTTAATTTGGAAGTTCGAATGCCTCCATTAGCCACCCTAGTTAGAACTAGGGGGCAGTGTAGACATACCCAGAGAGAGAAAGGGTGAGAACGAGATGTGACCCAGGCTCACAGTTCCATACTTTTTTGCCAAGGCCACATCCCAGATGGGAGATCCATCCATCCTTCCCTCCCTTCCTCTGTTCCTCAGTCCATCCGTCCTTTCCTTCCTTCCTCCATCCATCTATCCATCCATCTATCCATCCATCCCTTCCTTCCTCCCTTCCTCCATGCATCCATCCATCCATCCCTTCCTTCTTTCCTCTCTTCCTCCATCCATCCATTCATTCATCCATTCATCCATTCTTTCCTCCCTTCCTCGATCCATCCATATGCCTTTCTCCCTCCCTCTTTTCTTCCCTCCTTTTTTCCCTTCCTTCTTTCTTCCCTCCCTCCCTCCATCCCCCAGTTACACATGGAGTGCATAGCTCTAGTGCTCCAAAGTGCTTTTAGTAACACAGGCAAGAAATTCCTCTGAGACAAAAGGCTTGGGAATGTCAGAGGTGCTTGGGGATCCAGACCGATCTCCTCCATCTTGGTTACGTGCTTGGCAGATCCCAAGGTTCTAGTATGTTGTTGTGTTTCACTAACAGATATTTCCTCTCCTGTTGCATCTGCTGTCCCCAGCACTGGGCTGCAAGTGTGGCTGTGGGGATGTCAGGTGCTAACCCAAGTTGTTTCCCAGCACAAAACTAAATGCAGCGCATCATTGTCTAATTCCATTCTCTTTCCCCTTTTAGAGAAGGAGGAGGAGGAAGAGACAGAGACTGAAAAGGAGGTGACAGAAACAGGTAATTGCCTAATCCCTAGTGACGGTGGGGGGCATGGGTCTGAAAAAGGGAGGCCCTCAGGGAGGGCCTGCTGAGGTGAGGTGAGGATAAAGATAGCAATCTCTTCCTCACTCCTACCCAGAGGGACCAGCTGGCCTGCCCCTCCAGGAGGAGTAAAACTACAACTGTGTCCAGGGGCCTTCCCCTGAGTCCCTCTCCCACCCACCTGGGCCCTGGATTTTATATAGCACGTCAAAGGGGGAACTCAGAGAGAGAAAGGGTGAGAATGAGACGTGACCCTGGCTCACAGTTCCATGCTTTTTTGCCAAGGCCACATCTCAGATGGGAGATCCATCCATCCTTCCCTCCGTTCCTCAATCCATCCATCCATCCATCCCTTCCTTACTCCATCCATCCATCTATCCATCCCTTCCTTCCTTCCTTCCTCCATCCATCCATCTATCCATCCATCCCTCCCTTCCTTCCTCCATCCATCCCTCCCTCCCTTCCTTCCTCCATCCGTCCATCCCTTCCTTCCTTCCTTCCTTCATCCATCCATCCATCCCTTCCTTCCTCCATCCATCCATCTATCCATCCATCCATCCATCCCTTCCTTCCTCCATCCATCCATCCCTCCCTTCCTTCCTCCAGCCAGCCATCCTTTCCTTCCTCCATCCATCCATCCCTTCCTTCCATCCTTCCTCCATCCATCCATCCATCCATCCATCCATCCCTTCCTTCCTCCATCCATCCATCTATCCATCCATCCATCCCTTCCTTCCTCCATCCATCCATCCCTCCCTTCCTTCCTCCAGCCATCCATCCCTTCCTTCCTTCCTTCCTCCATCCATCCCTTCCTTCCTCCATCCATCCATCCCTCCCTTCCTTCCTCCATCCATCCATCCCTCCCTTCCTTCCTCCATCCATCCATCCCTTCCTTCCTTCCTTCCTCCATCCATCCATCCATCCATCCCTTCCTTCCTCCATCCATCCATCTATCCATCCATTCCTCCCTTCCTTCCTCCATCCATCCATCCCTCCCTTCCTTCCTCCATCCATCCATCCCTTCCTTCCTCCCTTCCTCGATCCATCCCTTCCTCCATCCATTGGTTACGTGCTTAGCAGATCCTAGGGTTCTAGTATGTTGTTGGGTTTCACTAACAGCTATTTCCACTGCTGTCACATCTGTTGTCCCCAGCAATGAGCTGGAAGTGTGGCTTTGAGGATGTTAGGTTCTAACCCAAGTTGTTACCAGGTATAAAAGTACATACAGTGCATCACTGTCTAATTCTGTTCTCTTTCCCCTTTCTGGGTGTGTCTATACCACAAGCTTCTTTTAAAAGAAGCTTTTTCAGAAGATATCTTCTGAAAAATATTATTCCAAAAGAGAACATCTGCACTGGAAAAGCACATTGAAAAAACGATCTGCTTTTTCGAAAGAGAGTGTTCACACTGAATGGACGCTATCTCGCACTTAAGCTGTGATTATTATGGACGAAGTGCCTTCCAGAGCACCTGTGCTTTTTCCTGGAGGTCTCTTCTTCCAAAAGAACTCCCTCTTCCCCGTCCACAGATGCCTTTTTCTGAAAGAGCTCTTTCAGAAGAGGCTTCTTCCTCATAGAATGAGGTTTACCAATGTCGGAAAAACCCTGCTGTGCTTTCAATTTTCTTTTGAAAGAATGCAGTTGCAGTGTGGACATAAGTGAAGTTTTTTCGGGAAAATGGTCGTTTTTCCAAAAAAGCCCTGCAGTGTAGATGCACACTCAGGGTGTGTCTAGACTTCACCTCTCTGTTGACAGAGAGATGTAAATTAGGCACTGTGACAGAGCAGGTTAAAGGACTTGGTGGAAGGGGAGAGAGGCTGTTCTGGCAGAGGGAACAACAGCAATCCTGGCTAATTAGGGGCAGCTGAGGCAGGGCGACTGCAAATCAATGAAGGGCCAGGTGAAGCTGATTGGGGCTGCCACGGGGCCTCTTTACAAACCGTCCCTGTGTGGGAGGGAGGGAGAGAGAGAAGGAACATGGAGAGGAGTAAACAACCCAGTGTTAAGGAGACTCAGAGTGGAGGAGCAGGAGGAACCACCGGCCCTGCTAAAGGCTACAGGGTGAGGTGAGGAGTGGAGCAAGGAGTGTTGGAGGGCTCCCTTACCCCCATCCCCCGGGGCAAGAGGAGGGATTTCTGGTCAGCTGTGACTGGCCCAGGGCTTCAGCCCAATACACCCTCCTTTATGCTAAGGGCCAGGAAGGCCCAGGGACAAAAACTCTGCAGGCGAGGGCCCTGCTGCAGCCCTCAAAGGGTGGGACAGTGGACAGAACAGTGGTCAGGGTCTCAGGAGGGAGACTGACCCTGCCACAGGCACATCGAAAGTGCAAATGAAGCCGGGATTTAAATATCCCGTGCTTCATTTGCATAAAAATGGCCACCGCTTTTTTTCAAAATGGAGTTTTTTCGAAAAAAAAAAAAAAAAGGCAGCCTAGACGCGGATCTATCGAAAAATAAACCCTTTTTCAAAAGATCCTGTAAGCCCATGTTTATGCAAATGAAGCACGGGATATTTAAATCCCAGCTTCATTTGCACTTTCGATGTACCTAATCTACATTTCTCTGTCGACAGAGGGATGCAATCTAGAGGTAGCCTCAGAGAATAAGGAGAAAGAAACAGACTAAAAAGAAGGTGAATGAACCATGTACTTGCCTAATCCCTAGTGACAGTGGGCGGCATGGGGCTGAAGAGGTGCAGCTGAAACTCAGATTCCCCACTGCTGAGGCCCTGCAGTTTTTATGGCATGTTGAGCAGGGGCTCAGAGAGAGGGTGTGAGAACCCCTCCTGGCATGTAGGCACTTTTCCAAAATGTGGACATCAGCAGGAATCCATACTCAGGCTGATGTGTCCATGCTTTGTTGTGAATGCTAGACCCTAAATCAGAGCCCTAATTATCTGATCTCCATGTCCATCCCTTACTTACACCTGAAATGCATAACTTTGATGCTGCAAAGTACTGTTACTAACACTGAGAAGGAATTCCCCTTAAACAGAAGAGCAGATCCAGACCCACATTTTTCATGATGTTTAGATGCTTTGCAAATCCCATGCCTGCTGTGTGTTGGTGCATATCTCTATTCCCCATTCCTGTCAAAGGTTCTAGTTCCTGCTCAGGGTCTAGGCATGTGGCTGTGGGGGTGTCTTTACCCAAACCCATTATGAGGCACACAGCATCACACCATGAATCACTGTGTGTATCTCTTCTCTTCCCCACTTCAGAGAAGGAGGAGCAGAACAGGCTTGCGAAATGAGAGACCTGAATGCAGTATTCGGCCTGTCCAACTCATGAAAGACCTCCCCTGGCAGCCTCTGCTTGAACCAAAGCTGTTCAGAAGAAAGACTTGCAAATAGATATAAAAAGGCAGGGGAAGGCACACCTAGAATACTCTGTCAACAATTACAGGACTAAGAAAATGCCCCCATTTTGCTTTGCATCAAAGATGAGTCAGGGAAGCATCTCCATTAGCTTATAGAATGAAGAACAGCAATTCCAAGTACAGAACCACCCTGAACTCTGGGACCAAGAAAGCAGGAAAGCACTGCATGATGGGGAATCTCTGCTCCAGATGTTAACGATTCCATTCTGGCACACACTCCAGGCCCAGCAAACTCTCTGGTTTGGAACCGCTCAGATCCTGAGGGTGCCGGACCAGGGGATTCCAACCTGCACTGAAACTGCCTAATGGCATTATGAGCTCCCTCAAAGGAACACTGCCTATAGCCATGAATGATCTGTTCCTGTTGTCTAGCCTGAACAAAACAACTTTGTTATACTCCCTTGAATCATCAGTTTACCCATAAACAAATCTAGTGTTCTCCCTTGAACTATTGTTCTTCTTCGAGGAGTGTCCCTGTGGGTGTTCCACCGTAGGTCTTTGGGGTGCCGCTGCACACCTAGTTGGAGATTTACAGTAGTAGTGCCCTCTGGTAGGCTGCGCACGTGAGGTCCCTTCAGTTCCTCCTCTGCCGCCACTGGCGTCAGTCAGAACTGCAGTTGCTCTCCATCTTTCTAAAGCAAAAATTGAAATTTTGAAAATGTCCTTGTTAATCTGGAAAGTGAGATAAGGGACCTGCTGGAGGCAGGAAGATGGGGCGGGTTGCAGCGTGGCTTAGGGGTTAGGGCATTCACCTGGGGAGCGCAGGGTGTTGGGCTTGAGTGCTGCCCCCTCTGCCTCACAGAAGTTTACCACCTGGGATGCCTGGTTCCCCAGGATTCAGACATTGCCTCTCTTGCAGGCTATTTATTCCCATCTCAAATGGCTATTCCCAGTGTGTGCACTGTTTGGGTCAGGCACATGCTACTGCACAGTGCCAGCATTGCAGGCAGTTAATGGCTCACACACAAAAGGCACAGGAGCTTCAACTGAAACTTCTCTTGCTCAAAAATATGGTGAGACCTCCCTCAGATCCAGAGCACTCCTCTCCTGTGCCAGCTGTCCCCCCGTTCATGTCTGAAAAGGCCATGTCTGCCAGCTCTATCTTGAGAGGCTCTTCCTCCGAGCAATCTAGGGCGAGATCTCATTCCTCAGGGAAAGGTGACTCTTCCTCAAAAAAACAGGAGCAAGCACCCAAAGTACCCCCTGCTCTTACCCCTGATAGGGCTCCAGATAGGGAGGTTCTGGGACTGCCCAACACCAATGGTTCCCAAGGGTCCAAAGACTTAACAAAACCAAAAACTAGGTATTAGGAAAAGCTAAGTTGAAATTGGCGCCCTTGGCACTGTCAACACACGCATTGGTGCTGATGAAAGATAAGACCAAGCCGTCTTCTACTGAGGCACCATTGGCACCAAAGAAGCCTAAGCCTCACATGGCACCTTCAGTACCTATGCCGCCCCCAGCACTAAAATGGCATAAGCATGTGGCACTGACGGTTCCCTATTCAGCACCGTTGGCACTGCAGGTAGCAGTGATAGTTCCATCTCTCTTGCCATAGGCACTGCAGATTCTGGTACTGGGCCCATTCACCACCACGGAGGAGCTCAGGGAATCATCAGCACTCACAATTCCTCTGTCTGACACCGATGGCCTACATCTGGCAGCTTTCTACACTCAGCTACACCGGGCTCTGCACCGCCATTATCTAGTAATGAAGGGTATATCTACACTAGCTCCCTAGTTCGAAACATTCCATGAGGTGTAACAGTTAACTTGAACTAAGGACTTAGTTCGAGTTAACGTTTGACTGCCGCGTGTAGCCGCGGGCAGTTAGTTCGGACTAGGGGGATTTTAAAATGGCGCTCGGACGGGAAGATGCAAATAAAGCCCGGGATATTTAAATCCCGGGCTTCATTTGCAACTTCAAATGCCTACATTAGCCTCCCTAGTTCGAACTAGGGGGCTAGTGTAGACATACCCGAAGACAAGGAGCCCTTGGTCGGCATCCATACTCCAGCAAGGTGGTCAAATCTAGTATCCATCCCTCCAGATCCTTCACCTCTGGGCATGGTTCCTCAGTGGCTCTCCTTAATAGAAGCAACATTTACAGATCAAGTCAAACAGATCTTAATAAGTAGTTGCAGAGTAACAACAAGGAGGAGTAACAGTTAATTCGAACTAAGGGGTTTATCTCGGAATCCCGCTTCTCTGCCGTGTGTAGACGCGGGCAGTTACTTCGGGCTAGTCAGTTTCCAAAATGGCGACTGGCCAGGATTATGCTAATCAAGCGCGGGATATTTAAATCCCGTGCTTCATTAGCAATTTCGGTTGCCCTCATTAGACTCCCTAGTTCGAACTTGGGGGCTCGTGTAGATGTACCCTCAGACATTTGCAGAGCTATAACTTGATCATCTGCACACACCTTTGCCAGATGTGTGGCACTAAATGTGAAACAGGTCCAACACAGCATTTAGCTGAAGCACCCACCTCCTATTATGGGTACTGCTCTATAGTCACCTAAGGTGGAGTACCCACAGGGATACTCCTCAAAGAAGATAAGGTTACTCACCCTCTGCAGTAATGAAGGTTCTTCGAGATGGCTGTCCCTGTGGGTGCTCCACCACCCGCCCTTCCTCCCCTCTGCTTTGGTCATGTTGATTTCTTCTTCCGGGGCAGAGAAGGAACTGAGGGGACATTTGGTTGCACATGCATGGTAGCAGCATCGTGTGTGCTGCCTGCCTTGTGTGCGCAGCCTACCAGAGGGCACTGCTACTGTAAATCTCTAACGAGGCACCCCAAAGACCTAAGGTGGAGCACCCACAGGACCAGCCATCTTGAAGAACTTTAATTACTGCACAGGGTGACTAACCTTCTCTTCTTTCTCTACAAAAACCCTTACCCATGCTCAGTAAGGATTCTGATTCCTGGATATAACATCTGCATCAGTTCCATTGGGAAGTCATCTTCTCGCTGATCATGCTGGGGGCTCTGCCTGACTCCAGCACTCCAAGCCCTCAGCCAATATCACTACCTGGGAACCCTCATCAATTCAAGCTTTATGAAGTAGGAAGACACCCCCCCCCTTTCTTTCTTTAGGTATAGCCTTGTGTCCCTGACTTGTGTCATCAGCTATACTTTGCTAAACCTAACTTTTATAATCAAAATTAATTTAAATTTAATAGCATAACTGGATCCCCCCCCCCCCATTGTATGGTTACTACCTGGAAATAAATAACTTTGATGTTTAAGATGTTTGATGTCTCTCACTCGCTAACTCTCTCCCTCCCCTTGTGGATCTCAGACAGAACCTGTGTTGAACTACTAGGGCACATAGCCATGGGCTCTTTTATCATAAAGTATACAAGACTCCCCTTGTGTTATTTTCAAGGGTGACTCAGAATGGTATACATCCTGAGAAGACACAGTTTAAACAAACTCCTATAAATACCTACAAGGGTCAAAAAATCACTTGACTGGCAGACAGAGCCTCACAATGCATATGCAGGAGTCCCCTTCATTCATCAACTCCCCCCCCATCATTGGTATTAACAACAGATGCATTCCTTAGGGGATAGACGGCCCATCTGGACACCTACACCTTTCATGGAAAATGGTCCCTTCTTGAATCCACACTTCATATCAACTTACTAGAGATCAGAGCAGTCAGAAATGCCTGTTCACACTTTCCTACCAATGATCAAAAACAAACATGTAAAGCTTACAAAGGACAACATTACAAGTAAGTTCAACATAAACTTCCAGGGAGGTACAAGATCACAATGGAAGTGAAACTATAGTGCATTTGACTGGAGATTAGCATCTCAACAACCGATCTTCCAGGCCTACAGAACACTTTAGCAGATATTATCAGTAGAAAATTTTCCCAAGATCATTAATGGGAAGTAGATGCTACCATCCTTCACAACATATTCATACATTGAGGAACTCCAAAGAAAGACCTGTTCACCACAGCCAGGAACAAGAAATGCTCCCAGTTTTGCTCTTGAGATTGGGAGAAATCTGATGTGGTGTGACTTTGTGATTAAGTAACATTTTATCACTAAATTCAGTTTGTATGAGTAAGAAGTTATACTTGAGTGTCCAATAGGACTATCTGTGACTGCAAGACAATATTGATACTGTGATCCATGAGTTCATATTTTTTACTGGATTGGTGAAATCTAATGATAGGACACAGTACAAGTCTGGGGTGTCTACACTCTTTTCTGAGACTCTACTCACATTTCAGAGGCTATACCTAGACTGCATTTTCTTTTGCATTGGAAAAGCAATCTGCTTTTTCAAAATATAGTGTCCACATTGATTGGATGCTATCTCACATTTCACTTGTGATTACTGTGGACAGAATGGCCACCAGGGCTCTTGTGCTTTTTCCTGGAGGCATATTCTTTTGGGGAAAAAAAAAACCCGCTTCCCCATCCATACATACCTTTTTCCGAAAGAGCTCTTTTGGAAAAGGCGTTCTTCCTCTTACAAACAGGTTTACCTCTGTCGGAAAAAACCCCTCTGTTCTTTCACTTTTCTTTCGAAAGAATGCAATAGCAGTGTGGATGTAAGTGAAGTTTTTTCGGAAAAATGGCCATTTTTTAAAAAAACCCTCTGCAGTGTAGATCCATCCTGAGTTGTGCCAGACACCATGACACCCCCTTTCATGATCTTCTGTAAAAATAAGATCATATTGCAACCATACCTGTAATTTCTACCAAAAATACCTTCAGCCTTTCACATACATCAACTTATCCATCTCCCTGAATTCTTTCCTAACCCATATCTGGAGAAAGAGGAGGCAACACTGTACAAACTCAAGCTTTAGCCTTCTATTTGGAAAGGACCAAGCCTTTCAAAAAATTTCCAAGGCTATTCCTCTCCACTGCAGACAGATTTAAGGAATCCCCAAAATCTAAGCAGATTCTCTAGATGGATATCAGATTGCATTAACTAGTGCTCTTGCACACATAACTTACCGCCTTCAGAAGCCTGAACATACTTTACAAAGTCTCTGTCCACTTCCATAGCTTTCCTCAATAACATTCTGATCCCAGGAATATGCAAAGTGGCAGCTTGGGCATCTGCTTATACATTTGCTGAGCATTATGCGATCACTCATTACTCAGCATCTGATGTGATATTTGCCGTGACTAGATTACCATCAACATGGGACTCAGCCTGGAGTCCCACCCCTCTAGAGTCACTTAGGGTGCGTCTAGACTACATGGCTCCATCAACGGAGCCACGTAAAGCAGTTTACTCGACACAGTCCATGAAAGGGGATTTAAATAATCCCCACTTCAGTAAAATAAAAATGGCTGCCGCACTGTGCTGACAATCAGCTGAGCCGGCACAGCGCGGCAGTCTAGATGTGGTGCGGTCAACAAGGGAAGCCTTTGTCGAATGCTCTGGTAAACCTCATTTCACGAGGCATACCGGAGCGGTCGACAAAGGCTTCCCTTGTCGTCCGCACCGCATCTAGACTGCCGCGCTGTGCCGGCTCAGCTGATAGTCAGCACAGCGCGGCAGCCATTTTTATTTTACTGAAGTGGGGATTATTTAAATCCCCTTTCATGGACTGTGTCGAGTAAATTACTTTACGTGGCTCCGTCGATGGAGCCATGTAGTCTAGACATACCCATAGAGTGGAGCCCACATACGGACACTACTTGAAGAGGTTACTCATCTTGTGCAGTTTGTGTCCTATGAGTGCTTCACTACTCACCCTACTCCCCTCTGTGTTGGAATCATATATATAGTAGCCCAATGTCTGTGACTCTGTAATGCTGTAGTGTTACAGAGGCACCTCTGCGGGCGCTGTTGCCTTGCGCCGTGGCACTCGGCTGAGTTCTGCACCGCTCAGCCAGGCCGCCACGGGGGAGCAAGCAGCGCAAGTGGTCGTTTAGGCTCCACGCTCCCTGTGCTGCTTGAGGAGCGTGGAGCCCAAACAGCCACTTGCACTGCTTGCCCCCGCACGGGGAGTGCAGAGCCCAAACAGCCGTTTGGGCTCCACGGTCCCCCGAATGAGAGGTAGGAGGGGGAGGAGAAGAGAAAGGGAAAGTGAGAGGCAGGAGGGGGAGAAGAGAGAGACAGAGAGAGAGGCAGGAGGTGGAGGAGAGGTGAGAGAGAGGGGGGGAGACAGGAGGAGGAGGAGGAGAGAGAGAGAGACGGACATGGAGGAGAGTCCCGAAAAATCCTGTTGTATGACGGGTTATTGGCTAGTTCTTATATAATTGCTCTGTAGCACTGAAGGAACAGGAGGGCACAGAACAATATAACACCAAACTGAGCGAGCATATGAGGTGGGGAAAGTGCATATGTGGGCCAAATGGACACTTGTAACAAAAATCTCCAATCTGAGACATAGGGATGCCTCAAACATTATGCTGCAGTTTGTCCAGAACCTAGCCAGGAGCTAGCAGTTCAAGGAAGAATGTGAGGGGGACACATTACAGACATGCAGGAACCCATTGAATGGAGCAATTGGCAGCAATCAGGCTTGGTGGCAGTGGAGTGCCAATTGTGGTCCCAGGAAAAAAGCACAGGCTGGTGGAACCTCAGAATTATGCAGACAAAGGACAACAATTAGTGGCTTCAAAACTTTCGCATGTGTGAGGCAACTTTCATGGAACTTTGTGAATTACTTTCCCTCACCCTGATGGACAGCAATACGAGAATGAGACCTGCTCTGACAGCTGAGAAGTGAGTAGCAATAGCCCTGTGGAAAGCTTGCAACACCTGACAGCTAACAGTCTGTTGGGAATCAATTCGGAGTGGGGAAATCTACAGTGGGGGCTGTGATAAACGTAGTCAAGGCCATCAGAACCCTTCTGCTATGAAGGGTAGATTCTGGAAAGTATGCAGGACACAGAGGATAATTTTACCACAATACAGTTTTCTAACTGTGGTAAGGAGGTAGTGGGGTGCATAGCCCTATCTTGGCACCGGACAACCTTGTCAAAGAGTACATAAACCACAAGGGATATTTCTCAATGGTTTTGCAGGTCCTGATGAATCACAAGGCCTGTTTCATCAACATCAACGTGAGATGGTTGGGAAAGGTGCATGATGTGCACATCTAGTCAGAAAGTGGCAAGATGGAACTTTTTTCCCCGATGGGAAAATTACCATTGGAGACATTGAAATGCAAATAGTGATCCTTGGAGACCCAGCCTATCCCTTGCTCCTGTAGCTTATGAAGCCGTACACAGGAAGCCTAGAAAGCAGTACGGAGCAGTTCAGAATACAGACTGAGCAAGTACAGAATGGTAGTAGAGTGTGCCTCTAAAAACATTTTTTTGCAGTTTATTGACTAGGTTAGACCTTAGCAAAAGCAATACAGCGGAGTCCGGATTAACCGACACCCAGTAATCTGACACTCCGCTTTATCGAACCCTGCAGCTCCCGGGGACTTTGTCCCTGGGAGCTGCAGGGTCGGATACAGCGCGGGCCGGGAGAACGGCCCCGCTTGCTGCCCTGTTGTTCTCTAGGAGCAGCTGCTGCTGCTTCATCCCCAGCAGGAGCGGCATCATCTGTTCCGTTGCTCTCTACAGTAGAGTCCGTATCATCCAACATATTTGGTAATCCGACCATGTGTCGGTCCCGTTTAGGTCAGATGATAGGGACTCTCCTGTACTCCCATTGTTGCTGCTGCTTGCTCTGTGCTCCATAATATATGTGAAAGTAAGCGGGGAAGTCTTTGGTGGGGGTAAGGGTCGAGGCAGATTGCTTAGTACAGGGGTGGGGAACATCTTTTGGGTTGGGGCTGCTGACCCACAGAAAAATCAGGCCACACAGAAGTGAAGAGTAAATAAATAAATAGACCAAAAAAACCCAAACCCACACCTACGTGGCACTGACTAAGAAGCAGAAAGACAGAAAGTCATTCCCCTTGCACACCAGAGCCTAAGGAGGCCCAGGTTAGTAGATTTTGTGTGCTCCAGCGTGGGGCAGCAGGGAGGGCTGGGTTCCCCAATCATAGAATCCTAGGGCTGGAAGAGACCTCAGGAGGCCATCGAGTCCACCCTCTGCCCAAAGCAGGACCAGCCCCAACTAAATCAACCCAGTCAGAGCTTGGATGGACAGAGGCTGGTCTTTCAGAGATTGAGTTGGGGAGGGAGGTAAGTCAGCAGGCTGCATGCCCTCCAGGGTGTGCTGTAAGACTACATCAACCTGTTTCTCCCCACTGTTTCAATGACAGAATTATAGAAAGGCTCCATAAGGATGTCACCCATACACTTAATAGGGACCTATCTCTTTAAGAGACCCCTGTGGGGGAGGTAGGAGTGAGTTGAGTGTCACTGTTGCTGGGCTGATTCAGCACTCCATCCAGAAGCTTCTGGAGTTGGGTCCAGTAGTTTGGGGTCAGACTTCATGAGCAAGCAGGCAGGACAGATGCTTTTCTAAGGCCTGTGTGAGCTGGAGGAAGCTAAGCCAGGAGCAGAGAGCTGGCTGCTGTTCCTCACTCTGCAGCACTTTGCAGCAGGTAGTGATGTTGTTAACCCTCTACCGGGATCGCAGGCAATGCTACTTAGAGCTAGGAGAACCTGGGAAGGGAAATAACTTCTCTGTTAATTGTCTGCTTTAAATGCTGTTTTGATTTTAATCAAACTTTTCTAGTTCACTTCCTCAGTCGTGTGATTCTTCGGCTTCTCTGTAAATGTAGCAATGGGGAAAAGAGTCATTTCTAGTTTGTTGTTCTCAGGGTTTTTTTTATTTTCTTGTAATGGGGTTTCTTTAAGTTTGTTCACTTGTGAGCTAACTGACTAGTTAATCAGTGAGCCGGCTGCCTAATAGTGACCATAGCAGAGGAAGAGTCTGCCTGGACTCCAGCTGAGGATTCCCTACAAGCAAGTGGAGAGAGACTTTAGACTCAGCATGTGGTGCAGATTTGATATGAGAGGCACAAACTGAGACTTTGGTGATCTAAGCTCTTGGGATCTCTCAGTCTTTTCTTACTGTGTTTGTGTGTACTGAACTTTTCAAATTTCACCAGGGCCATCCTTAGGCATACGCAGAGTACGCAGTTGCGTAGGGCACCACTCTTTCTGGGGCACCACTCTGCCGGGATGAGGGACTCCGGCGAGGAGGCCGGCAAGCTGACCCCAGCTGGAGAAGGTACTAGGCTGGGGGAAGGGAACCTGTCAACCTGGGTGGCAGCAGATGGGCGGAGCCGGAGCTGCACTGGGGGCGGAGTCACATGTGGCACGCCGGAGGGGGCGGTGCCATGTCGGTGTGGCGTTGCAGCGCCATTTTTAAAAACGGCCAGCCCATGGCTTGGGGAAGGAGACGTACCAAGCGGGGTGTGGGGGAGCAGAGCCTGGCTAGAGGTGGGACGGTCATCTTGTGATGGGCTGGGACTGCAAACGCCGAGCGGCCCAGCTCCAGGTCTGGCACGTGGTCTGGAGCCCGGGCTGTGGGGACTTCTGGGCCCGATCGCAGCAGACTCCAGCCCTGCAAACTGGAAGGCAGAAGGGAGGGGAAGGGGAAAGTAGGGAGAAGGGGTGGGAGAGGAAGGGGCTTGTGCTGATGGGAGGGGGGCAGGTCAGGAGAAGAAAGGGGCAGGCACCAAGGGACAGGGGTGGAGGAGAGACAAATGTGGGGGGGGAGGACAAGTGCAGACAATGAGGAAAAGGGCAGGAGGGGAGGTGTCAGTGGGAGGGGGGACAGGGTGATGCTGGGAGAGGAGAGGGTAAGGGCATTGGGGGCTAGAGGAGGGAGGGGGAGGTGCTGGGAGAAGGCTTGAAAGAAGGGGTGGGCATGAGGAAGGTGGGGATGGAGCAAGTCATGTGTGAGGGCACAGGGGAATGAGAGGAATGGGGGCGGAGGGTGGTGAGGGGGTGGGCATCAGGGGAAAAGAGGGCAAAGGGGGTAGGGGCAGTGAGGGAAGGGGGAGGCACCAGGAAGGTGCAGGGCTAAGGGAAGGTGCAGGTGCCAGGAGACTCTGGGGGTGAAGCAGAAGGGCAGCCACCTGCAGGGGAGGGACCAGCACCAGAGGAGAGAGGCGGGGCAGGTGTGTAGAGGGAGGTGTTAGGAGAGGTGATGAGGAGGGGTAGCTCACATGATCAGAGTGGGGCTACTGGAGGAGTGGGCAGAGGGGGGAGAGAAGGGCTGGTGGAGGGGGGCAGGTCTCAGGAAGGCTGAGGGCAGTGAGAAGGGCAGGATTCAGGACAGCAGAGGAGCGTGAGGAGGTGGGGGGCAGCAGGCACCAGGGGAGCTGATGGAGCAAGGGGAGGAGACATGGAAGCAGAGGGAAAAGATAGAGGTTTATAAGATATTTATTAATCCTGGGTGCCACAAGTGGCACATCCAAACAAGCCACATGAACTCAGTACTGGTGTACAACACAAAATTCATTCTGCTCATGGGAGGAAACTCTTAGGGTATGTCTACACTGGTGCCCTAGTTCGAGCTAGGGTGGCTAATGTAGGCATTCGAACTTGCAAATGAAGCCCGGGATTTAAATATCCCGGGCTTTATTTGCATGTTCCCAGGCGCCACCATTTTTAAATGCCCCGTAGTTCAAACTCCCTGCCCACGGCTACACGCGGCACAGACTAGGTAGTACAAATTAAAGATCCTAATTCGAACTACTGTTACTCCTCCTGCAAGGCAGCAGAAGATGCGATGAGCAGAGCAGTGATGGAGAGGTGTGAGGTGTGGCCAGTAGAGCAGTGACAGTGAGGGGCGACTGATGGAGAGGTTTTTTTGCCATCCCAAGTGCAGGACTCTACACTTGTCCTTGTTGAACCTCACGGAGAGGTGTTCGGTGGCGGTGGCAGTGAGGGGCAACCAATCCAGAGGTGTGAGGAGCGGCCAGCAGAGCAGTGGCAGCGAGGGGCAGCGAATGGCCAGCAGGGTGGTGCCAGAGAGCAGCGAGCAGGTGGATGGCAAGTGACCAGCAGAGTGGGTGAGATGACTCCTCCCTCGCCCCAATGGGTGGTGAACTCCACAGAACTTTGACCTCTGATCTGCCCTGATCAAGGGCTGTGACTGAGTGGGGTGCAGAGAAGCGTTGGTTGAGTGAATGAGACACTTGCGTTGCTGGACTTGAGAGCTTGAGAGGACAAGGACATTGCCCAGCCTACTCGAGCTGGGATGTTTACTTGTGGGTTTGTTTGTGGTGTTTTCCTATGAACACTTTTTGGGGTGTTTTCCAAAATTAATGCCACGTTGCTTCTTTCCCTTTTTATTAAAAGTTTCTCTTCTACACTCAGACTCTGTGTGTGTGAGTGGGGAGCATTGCCTCTCCGAGGCTCCCAGGGATGTTGTGTGAATTTCCCAGGTTACTGAGTGGGAGCTTGAGCCAGTTCTGTGTTGGATGAATGGAGAGGATCCCTAGATATTGAATGTGGCCCTGGTTGCTGCTAGTGCTACCTGGCAGAAGGGTTACACACACATATATGTAGTATCATGAGCTTTCATTGGCAAAACTCACTTCCTCAGATGAGCAGAGACAGGAAGTGGGTTTTGCCCATGAAAGCTCATGATACTATATATATGTATGTATATATAGTCTCTAAGGGTACGTCTAAACTACAGGCTTTTGTCGACAGAAGTTTTGTCAACAGATACTGTCGACAAAGAGCGTCTAGACTACATCCAGTTCTGTCGACAAAGCAAGCCGCTTTGTTGACATGACAGTGTAGATGCAAAGGACAGTGTAGATGTGTGACGGACCAGCGAGGGTCCGCACTGCCGAGGGGGAGGCCCCACCCCCCCTGCGGTGGGGAAGGCGAGCCGGCGCTGCAACCAGCCGGGGCAGCCCCGGCCTCTGGCTCAGCGGGACCAGGGCCAAGCGGAGAAGTGGCACGGCCCCGCTGCATGGGAGGCGGGGCCAAGTCACGCTGGCGCTCCCTGGCGGGATGCCGGGAGAGCACACGGGCAGGCGAGCGAAGGGAGGCTCAGAGGGTGGGGCTTCCGACGCTCCACCCGACGTCCTGGAACGGGACGGCGCAGAGGGGGTGGGGCACCGCCGCTCGGCATCCGCCCCCAGGCCTCTTGAAAAGTGGCCAGGCCAGAGGCAAGAGGGGTGCGCACGGAGGAGGTGGCCCCGTCCTGGTCGAAGGAGGGAGGACCTGCCCCCGCGCTGGAGGAAACAGCGCGGGACCCGCGGGCCACCAGACTGCCCAAGAGGACCAGAGGTGGACCAAGCAGGGGTAAGGCCCCGCGACGGTTCCCTGGGCCAGACCACCCGGGGGGGGGGGGGATAGGAAGCAGCCCGGGGTGGCACGCCTCTGGCGCCCGTGGACGGACGAGTTTTGGGAGTAACCCCTGTCCGTAGTGCAAGGGGAGCATCGCACCCTGCACTTAGGGCCCCGGGCTGGGACCTGGTGGAGAGGGTGGGCCCGGGTCCCCCTTTCCCCACCTGCGCTTATCCCCAGGATTTACGGCCTCGCTAGTAAGCCGGCAATCCAACCCAGACATTACACACCCTTTCTGGACCCCACCCAGGGCACGGGCTAGACTTCAGGGCGGTAGACCCTGCTCAACCCTTGCATAGGGGGACTCATGGGTTTGCTGAACCCCCCTCCCGAATTGGGAGGGGGAGATTGCACCCGAGGACCTGTCCCGAGGGCAGGCGACCCAAGAACCAGACCTAAGTCAGGTGGTGGGTCTGCTGAACCCCCCTTCCGGGTGGGAGGGGGTGGTTGCACCCTTAATACCTGAAGATGCAATAACACCTTCTGTTGACAGAACTCTGTCAACAAAAGGCGTTATTCCTTGTAGAATGAGGTTTACAGCCGTCGACAAAACTGCTGAGTTCTGTTGACGTTATGTTGACAGAACTCTGTGGTAGTGTAGATGCAGGTATAGTTTTGTTGACAAAACCCTGTAGTCTAGACACACCCTAAGGTGCTACAAGACTACTCATTGTTTTTAAATGTTACAGACTAACATGGCTACCCCTCAGGGATTCACACAGTGAGGAGCCAACATAAAAATAAGTTTTGTACTTAAAAATTATGATAATCTGTAAATTATTGTGTGACTCAACTGTAACCGAGTTACTGTTCTGTCTGGATCTGTGTGTTTTATTGTTAAGTGCTTTAACACAATTTTTATAAATCATAGAACCATCGAGCTGGAAAAGACCTCAGAAGGTCATCAAGTCCAGCCCCCTGCCAGGGCTTTGTCAAGCCAAGACTTAAAACCTCTAGGAATGGAGATTCCACCATCTGTCTTACTTCAGAGGCTGGGCCATCCAGACTCTGCTCTCAGGTTCAGAGGGTAACCAAGAAGACACAAATCGCTTAATGGAAATAAATGCAAAGTTGATTAGATATTACAGGTGATATAAAAAGAAAAGGCAAGAGAAGGCTTGCAACATCCCTTTGGCTTGCCGGGGACTCCGACTCAGCAAAGGATGGACCCTGGGCAAGGTCCGAAAGGCACCTCTGTACAGTTCCAGGTCCTTCGGGAAGTCCAAAGGGCATTGGCAACATTAAACAATGTAGAATCATAGAGCTGGAAGAGAACTCAGGAGGTCATCAAGTCCAGCCCTTGCCCAAGGCAGGACCAATCCCAGCTAAATCAGCCCAGCCAGGGCTTTGTCAAGCTGAGACTTAAAAACCTCTAGGGATGGAGATTCCACCACCTCCCTAGGGAATCCATTCCAGTACTTCACCACCCTCCTAGGGAAATAGTTTTTCCTAATATCCAACCTAGACCTCCCCCACTGTAACTTGAGACCATTGCTCCTTGTTCTGCCATCCGTCACTACTGAGAACAGCCTTTCTCCATCCTCTTTGGAACCTCCCTTCAGGAAGTTGAAGGCTGCTATCAAATCCCCCCTCACTCTTCTCTTCTGCAGACTAAACAGACCCAAATCCCTCAGCCTCTCCTCATAGGTCATGTGCTCCAGCCCCCTAATCATTTTGGTTGCCCTCTGCTGGACCCTCTCCAATGCGTCCACATCCTTTTTGTAGTGGGGGGCCCAGAACTGGACACAATACTCCAGGGATGGCCTCACCAGAGCTGAATAAAGGGGAATGATCACTTATCTGGTTCTGCTGGCAATGCTCCTCCTAATGCAACCTAATATGCCATTAGCCTTCTTGGTTACAAGGGCACACTGTTGACTTATATCCAGTACCTTATCTACTGTAAGAGCACTTGCAGAGCCAAAATCTAGTTAGTGAAGATTTTCAGCAATGATTGCACTAGGTTAATCATTTTACAATTAATTAAAAAAGAAAGAAATGAATGAATTTCACTTTTTAGGAATTAACTTTATAATATTTTATAATTATAACATAATAGCGCCATTTTACTAAATAAAAGTTGATTGTTATCATGTATATATAATTTTAGTTACATGTAAATTTAAATAGAAGAAAATTACTTTTAAATAAATTACTTTTCATAGTGAGAAGTAACTGAGCGCTCAAAAAGCTTAAATTGAAATCATCTCAGTTTTCTATAAAAATCTTTGGTCTATTAACTTTAAAGAGATTTCTGAGAAGCTCTGTAATTTTTTTCTCTCTTGTGCGTAGAAATGTTTAACTGCAATTCATGCACACTTCTCTGCTGGATTGTGGAACTACTTAGTACCTAATTCATAAGTATTAAATATATATTTGAAAAACTGTTACAAATAAATGCTAACACTGAGAATAGCAAAATATGGATGGCATTTTCTTTATTATTGCATTTATATAAGAAGTGGGTTGGTGAACCAGACTGGTTAGGACAATCTGACTTAAATTAAATATCATCTAAGGAATAGAATAAAAATGAAAGAAGTTAGTTTTTTCTCCCATTTTTCACAACTAGCCCTTCTGTGCTTCCTGTTGAGTGGTTTGCAGCAGCGCTAACCTGCTGCAAAGTTATTCAGAGCTAGAAGGAACCAGTTGCTTTTTGCTCCTGTGGCTGAGCTTCTCCAGGCCCATGCAGATCACATGACTTTCTGTAAAGCAGCTGCCCTGACTACTTGCTTTCAGTGGTGCTTTTGTGTCCAGCTACAGGAAGCCTATTGAACAGTCACTAAACTCCTACCTGCATTTCAAAATGTGTGGCTGTGCAATGCTAATTGTGCATCTGCTCAGCAATAATACTCCAGATACAACTTATTCCTTTTCCTCCTTTGCTCTAGCTCTACACAGCTATCTCCCCGGGGAGGTTGATAGACTTGCGGGGCCACTGGGCAAAGTGGTTTGGATGGCTCTATGCTCGTGGAAGGGGTGGCACCTCAGGCACAAGGGGCAGGCTCTCTACCCACAGCCAGCCCTCAGAGCTGCACAGAGTGTGCCACAAGGGGCTCCGGCAATGATTTTAAGGGCGTGGGCCAAGGTTCCCTCTAAGTTGCATGGCAGCATGGCCCTGCAACTACTTAACGGGCCCCACCCAGCCAAGAGCTCAGGGCTCTGCATATGGTGCTACCTGGCTGGGGAGGGTCACTTTTCCCTCAGCGAGAGCAGCAGCTCCTTGCTGAAGACAGAGCAGTGTCATCTTAGTGACTTAACCATGATCCTGGCCTTCATTCCTAACTGTGCAGCTCCTCTGCAGGAGGGATGGTTTGTGCAGAAGGAAGGAGCTGGGCTGGGCTGTCTGGCTGTTGCAGTTTACAGGAGGGTGAAGCTCTGAAAGAGCTCGGCGGGGCCCTGGCCTGGGTGACAGCGAGCAGAGCGTTCCAGGCTGCAGAGCAGAGTGACTGACAGCGTCCCAGACAGGAAGACAGGAGGGGCTGAAGGTTGGTGCACCAGTTACCTGGATAAAGACAGTTATTGCAGGGGCTTATTGTGTAGCACTGACCTATGGTGTCTCCCCAACACCTGCACAGAGCTGGGCACTGGTACCGCCCAGAACAAATCCTCTGCCTCCACTGGTCACAGATGCTCAGTAGGGTTCTCCCACTCCCAGCCCGTCTCCCCCTCATGACACGGCTGCTCCCCTCACGAGTCTCCTCCAGCCCGGCAGGCTCAGGCAGGCCCCATTTCTCCAGCACGAAGGTGATGACGGGCGCAGACACCAGGAGCAGCAGGAGTAGGATGCAGCGAACGGCCCAGGCGGCCGGGGACATGAGTGGCCCTGTGACATGGAAAGGGACATTGTGATATCTGCAGAGCAGCGTGTGGTACTGCGGAGCCAGCACAAGGCACAGAGCAGCTGCTGTGTAGTCGGGATCCTGTGTGAGCTCCCAGAGGCCTCGCTCTAATGGTGGGGGATCATGCTGCAAGGGGCACGTGCAAGGGGCTGGGAGGCCCAACTGATGGAGGCTGTTGGGGAGGCTCCTCCCTTTGCCCAGAATAGCCCTGAGGGATGGGAGGAGCGGGGAACGGCCCAGGTTTCCTCAGGATGCACCGGAATTCTCTGCAAAGGTCTCACTGGAGCCAGCGACAGACTGAGCAGCCCAGACCTGATCACCCCTCCCCAGGGTAGCTGGCAATTCACCGTGGGGGTGACCCCACTCTGATCAGAGGGCAGCACGAGGCCTTGGCACCAGCTGTGTGCTCAGGAGAGGGTGGATGTGGGGGAACGGCACCAGCAGAGCCCAGCCCATTCGGGGTGCCTGAGCTGCAGGCTGAGGAGTTACCTGCCTCCAGGGTGAGTTTGGCCCAGACTTTGTGCCCTGGGGGGCAGGGCTGGGGCACAGAGCCGGGCTCTGCTAACCAGGGTGTGACAGAATAATGGCCTGGTACGTATGCAGGTTGTTTGGTACCTCTGCATTTGACCTGGAGTCTCTATGCAGCGGGGGGGGAGAGCTGCGGGGGGGAGGAGGGGGAGAAGGGGGAGCAGAGCTGGGCTGGGATCGCAGGGTCTGATCCAGGAGCCATCGGAGCTGTGGGGTCTGACTCCTGGGCTCTGCTGCTCACCTGCCTGTGCCGGGGGACAAAGGGAATCTGGGCCCATCAGTGCCGCCGGGTGACACTCTCTGTGTGAGAGACACGGCTGTGATGGCTGAGCCCAGCCCTGCACCAGTCCCATGGGACAGGGCTGTACCCTGGGTGGGACCTCCCCAAAGGCATCCTGGAGCCTGGGAGGGACTCTCAGATACAAGTGAGGAGATCCTGCACTATAGGCCAAGTTCTTCCACTGAGTGCTATGATGTTCTCTCAGCACTTCAGAGTCCCAGCCAAAAGCTCATGCCTCCGTAGTGTAGCTGACAGCTGTCATTCACTCTATGTACAGACAATGAAGAAGTGCACATGGGCACTTGATCAGAGCTGCGGATAGACAGTCATATTGTAAACCCCAGTTCCATCCACTGCCTGCCTTTCATCTGGGATGTGCTAGATTTAACTCCTTGGATATGCTGCCATTAATACTACCCACAGTCTCCCCCAGAGCCAAGAAAAGAACTCAGAAGTCCTGAAAGGTAGCCTCTCGCTGTTGTCTCATTAATAGTCATGTAATCCACTGTCATGTCTCCATTTAGGGATAGGTATGTATGGAGGAAAATGATCTACTTTTCTGCTGGTCACCCCGTCCCACAGAGCCATCCACCTCTGGATTCCCTCTCTGCCAGTGTATGGACAATTGTACTCACTCTGCCATTTGCCCCCTTACCGGTGACTCTGAGGTGCTTGGCAGAGCTGAGCTGGGATCTGTTCACCTGGTGGTAGCTGTCCTTGATCTCGTACCCACAGGAGTATTTCCCAGAGCTGCCTTTGGACACCTTACGGTCATAGTTATAGTTGGCCTTCTCCACTGAGCCCATCTGGGACGAAATCTCCTCCCCGTCCTTACAGAGGACGACACGAGCAGCAGGGAGCTGGGAGATCACGGAGCACTGGAACTGCACGGAGTCCCCCTGTCGGGCGGACGTCTGGCTCATGTAGAAAGTGGGGGCAGGGAGATCTCCTGGGAAAGAGAATGGGTCAGAGTGGTCAGTGGGGATATCAGTGGCTCCTGTTTTAGGGTGAGCCCAGGGGACATTTTGTCAAAGGAAGGAGGCTGCCATGGAAGCCGCTTCTAAGATTATGTCTGCACTGCAGTCAACAACCTGTAATTGTATGTTGGCATTTGATTTAATTTTGCCCTATAGATAAGTTCTGACATTTTCAGCTCTTTGGGGGCAGTAACCAGAGAGTCACCTAGGGATGTCGAGCACAAAGGAGCCCTGATTCCTAACTGTGATGTCTAGGGGCATAGTTTAATAGCAGTCTACTGTATCTTTTAGAGAGTTTGTTTTTCTGTTATCAAGAACTCCTCCTAAACGATAAAAGCTAGGACCACCAAATTCAGTATACAGCTGCCTTTTATCAGAATGGAAAGTCAGGTAAGGGTCTGGCTGTGCCAGGGAAATGGGATATGCCTGGAATGGGATTGCTTCTCAGAAAACCAAACAGAAGCAGGACACAATCAGCAAATCAAATACGGACCTCAAAACTGACATAATAGGAATATTGAATAGACTGAACCAAGATGAGCCAGAAAAATAGGATGAACCTGGAATAGGATTGCTTCTCAATAAACCTTACAGAAAAGTGATAAAACGGAGAAATTTGGAGTAGGCTCTGTTTCAGCACAGCTAAAGCAATGCTTATGGTCTGAGAACTAGAAGACAATATTATTGGAAACCAAATTGACCATAGCACCTTTTTGTTACGACATAGTGAATGGTAAGAGTTTATAACAGTGAAGAAAAAAACCCACTTTATGGAATTCCCGTTAAAAATACTAAAAAAAATTAAACAGAATATTTTTTACAATCCCTATTTTAAGAAATCTGAAATAAAAATGTTCATAAAAATAACACTGGATTTTTTAAAAATAAGACCATTGCAATAAAGTATGTACATTTTCTTTTTATTTTCTAAAAGAAACTGCAACCTTTAACTAAGTAAATCTACTAGTTAATAATAATCTTCGGCAACTTTTCTATTAACACAAACAACTCTGGCATGCCAGATAGATAGATAGATCTGAGGACAGACAGATGGACTCACCAGGAGCTGAACAGATCTTCTGGCTGCTGGGACTCAGTGCTGGGAACAGGAAGGTGATGTGTGGTTAGTGCTGGAGATAAAATCTCTGTCCTGGTTTTAATAAATAGGAAACAAATCCTAATTCCTATTTGGGTGAAAAAGCAAACCTGGCAGGATGTTAGATCTAGAGCAGGGCAGATTCGACTGAGCTGGGCTCTTCTTTCTCCTCAGCTCCCTAGTGCTCCAGATTCTCAGCTGGTGTAAACGGGCATTGACTTCAGTGGAGCGACACTGAATTACTGATTCTGGCCCAGTTGCTCTCGTACTCAGTGTTTACACTCATTCCCATTTCTCTCTCAATGCAGAGGATTCACCCACACCCTGGGCCAGAGGTTGTTCTTGGCTCTGTTTTCCACCAACCTGCTACGAATTAGTACAGGCTTCTTGGGTACTCACCAAGAAGCAAGAGGCACAGAGACAAGAGCATCAGGACAGCGAGGGGAACCAATCTGGATGAGAACAGCCCAGCGGTGTCTTCTCTTGACTGCGTCAGGAGGGAAAAAATTCAGTCACTCCCTGCTCCAATCTGCCCCCTTTGCCCTGTCTGCTTCAGCAGAAGGGAAGCTCTGGGTTCTCTCTCTGCTCCAGTCTGCTCCTGCTTGTTCCCTAGGGTTGGATACCCCAGCCAGCCCCTCTCCCTGCTTCCAGGCCCCCTGGAGTCTCTAGGGTTTAGGCAGCAGAGACGCTGCAGCCTCTCTCTGGCCTGCTCTGTCCCCTTCCCCCTCAGCTCTGATATTGGCCACCGCTCCCCATTTCCTGTCCTGCACCGCTTCCCTTACCTTCACTGGCCTCAGCTTCTCTATTTAGGGCTGGAAGACTGAGAACCAAAGGGGCCTGGTTTGCTTGTTTTAGACTAAACATATCACTAAGAAAACACCTCCCGTCCCATCTCACTGCCTGGGGCCAAGACAACTCCTAGCTAAGGCACAACTGGGCCAGGGTGAGAGGTCTCTGGAGGACCTGGGAAGTGAGATGAGCCTGAACCTTTTGCCTCCACTCTGGTCTCCAGTCCCCGGTGAGAAGGACTCAGCTCCCTCCCCCTCTCCTTGTCTCTTCTGCAACTCTCTGATGAACATAACGAAGTTGAGAAGGAGCATCCATGTGACCTCGGGGCAGGAGAGAGCTACAAACCGTGTGATTGAGCAAGTGCGGGAACCAGGGGAAAAGGCCAAAGGAATACTGGGAAAGAAAGAAATTCTTATGACTAGATATAAACACTCTGGGGGAAGCCAGGCAGCAGAAGGCCTCAGAGGAAATCTATAGGGAGTACAAGGCCGAGCAATTTTGCAGAATAATTGATGCAAAAGTGGATTATCTTGGGATGGTAGCTGGGCACATTTCACCTCTGGGATGGAGACTCCTGTACAGTCATCTCTTCCTCCAACCAGCACTAAGCTCTCCCTGGACCTGACCCTGAGTTAGCAGCCTAGCAGGGTGTGGGGGGGTGTCACACGCTGTGATGAAGGATTGAAAAAAACTGCTCTCACAGTGTAATTTTTGGTCTTATGTGTTAACCTGCTCATTCTCACTCTCTCCCCATTTAGCTGCATGAGGTTTCATGGTCGTACATGTAAAGGCCAGAAGGGACCAATGGGCCCATCTAGCCAGAGTGTCTGCCCAGCCCAGGCCAGCGCCTCCCCCAGGGATCCCTGCACTGAGCTGCTACTTCCTGGCTGGGCTAGAGCCTGTCTGGGAGAAAGTAGAAAGAGGATGGATCTGGGGAGTGGAGCACAGGTCCCAGACAGCACCTACAAGGTTTTGCTGCTCCCAGAGGGGAAGGTTCATGTCATTTAGGAAGTAACACTAGAGGATGGGCAGGGGCCAGTCCACTTCCTTTCCAGCCTAGGAAAAGTGAAAGTGGTTCTGGAGTCATCAGCAGGAGGGTAGCTTCCTCTTTCCCCTTCCTCCGTAATAAATAGCCGTGTTGCTCTTACTGAGCTCTTGCCTGTGTCATTGGTCCAGGCACATGGCCTGCGTGGGCCACTCCACCGAGCAGGGAACCTACAGTCCTGCGATGCCAGGACAGCCGTGGGATCAGCTGCTAGCAGGGAAGGGAAATGGCATATGACAGCAGGGAGGAGGGAGACATGTAGCAGGGGCAGGGAGCCCAGGACTAGGAACAATCTGACAAAAATGCTCAGATTTTGTGCCTGAACCATTCATAGAGTCATAGAACACTAGAAATGGAGGGGACCTCGAGAGGTCATCGAGTCCAGTCCCCTGCCCTCACAGCAGGATCCAGTACCGTCTAGACCATCCCTAAGAGGTGTTTGTCTAAACCTGCTCTTAAATATCTCCAGTGATGGAGATTTCACAACCACCCTAGACAATTTATTCCAGTGTTTAACTACCCTGACAAGCAGGAAGTTTTTCCGAATGTCCAACCTAAGCCTCCCTTGCTGCAGTTTAAGCCCATTGCTTCTGGTCCTATCCTCAGAGGCCCAGGAGAACAATTTTTCTCCTTCCTCCTAGTGACACCCTTTTAGATACCTGAAAACCGCTCTCATGTCCCCTCTCAGTCTTCTTTCCAAACTTAACAAGCCCAATTCTTTCAGTCTTCCTTCATAGGTCATGTTCTCTAGACCTTTGATCATTCTTGTTGCTCTTCTCTGGACCTTCTCCAATTTTTCCATATCTTTCCTGAAATGTGGTGCCCAGAACTGGACACAATACTACAGTTGAGGCCTAATCAGTGCAGAGTAGAGCAGAAGAATGACTTCTTCTGTGTTGCTCACAACACTCCTGTTAATTCATCCTAGAATCATGTTTGCTTTTTTTGCAACAGTGTCACACTGTTGACTCATATTTAGCTTGTGGCCCACTATGACCCCTAGATCTCTTTCTTCCTAGACATTTGCTTCCCATGCTATATGTGTGAAACTGATTGTTTCTTCCTAAGTGGAGTGCGTTTACCCCTATTAAACTTCATCCTATTTACCTCAGACCATTTCTCCAGTTTGTCCAGATCATTTTGAATTATAACCCGATCCTCCAAAGCTTTTGTAACCCCTCCCAGCTTCATATAATCTGCAAACTTTATAAGTGTACTCTGTATGCCAATATCTAAATCTTTATGAAGATATTGAACAGAACTGGTCCCAAAACAGACCCCTGCGGAACCCCACTTGTTATGTTCTTCCAGCATGATTGTGAACCGCTAATAACTACTCTCTGAGGGTATGTCTACACTACAGTGCTATTTCAAATTAACTTAATTTGAAATAGTTAATTCTAATTAAGCTAATTTGAAATAACGCATCTAGACACAAAAACTGTTTTGAAATAGCACATCCACATTGAGTGGACCCTGAACCAAAGTTAAGGCTGGCTGGAACTAGTGCCAGCAGGGCATCAGGTTAGGATTTAGTGTGTGGGGCTGCTGCCTGAGGCTAACTGAGCTCTGTGCTTAAAGAAACCCTACCCCCACCCCGGACAGACAGTTCTCAGGGTTCCCCGCTTGCTTGTCTACCTCAATGAGGGACAACAAAGCAGTCCTGTCTTGGAGTGCGCTGAATGCCCGCACTCAGGACACCACAGCACTCGGCCACATGGAGCCAGAGCTGCCCCTGGGCACGCCGGTGCATCTCGTGGGGTCGTTGCCATCAGCCCGGGTGCACTTGCTGCAGACTGCCCTCTGGGGGGTCCATCAGGGGGCTGTCAGGATCCAGGAGGCCCTCAGAGCTTCCTCGGTCCTCCCCACCGGGGGCTCGTGCCCCATTCCTCCCTCACATCCTTCCACTTACCCCTCCATAGCCCCCCTTCCTGATGTCAAATAAAAGGCACGTATGTTCAAAAATAGAAACTGGGTTTATTGAACAAAACTGAGGGTGGGGGATGAACCTCTGGGGAGACTGGGAAAAGGAGGTGGGAGAGGGGAAGAGAGAGGGTGGGAGAGGGGAGGGGGAAACCTGGGAGGAGGGAGCTGGAAGGGGGAAGCAAGGGGAAGAAGGCGGTGGGGAAGCTCAGGGCTCAGGATTGTGGGTCTCACCGGACCAGCCTGACTTTCATGCTAACCTGCTCCTGGGTTCGCATGTGGCCTTTGGTGCCAGGCTGGCAGCTATCCTGCCATAGATGGCTGCATTCCTCTGTCTAGTGCAGAGATCATGGATGTTGGGGGCATCCTCCCCAAGCCTGAAGAAGGTCCATGATCTCCACCGTGGATAAGGAAGGCACCTGCCTTCTCCAGCCCCTGTCAGGCTCCTGTGAGCTGACAGACTGCTCCTGGGGAGCGGTGGAGGGCTGGCTGCCAGTGGCTTGCTGGCTCATATTTTGGGGCCACTGGGTCAGGGGCCCCGGTGGCCACTGCTGGCTCTGGGCTGGCAGGCTTGGAGCTGGCAAAGGCACTGTGGCCAGGGTCTACCCCTTTAATGTCTCTGGGGCTGCGGGAGAGGAGAGTAAGCTTTCCTGGTTGTGCCCAGAGTGGCCACCAGGGCTCTCTGGGAAGGGCTGGAGGCCCCCTATTTCGAATTAAGTGTCTACACAGCACTTAATTCGAAATAGCTATTTCGAATTTGGCATTACTCCTTGTAGAATGAGGTTTACCAAATTTGGAATAAGGGCTCTACTATTTCGAATTTATTTCTAAATAGAGGGTTGCCTGTGTAGACGCTATTAAAGTTAATTCAAAATAACTGTTGTTATTTCAAATTAACTTTGTAGTGTAGACATACCCTTAGAATGGTTATCCAGCCAGTTATGCACCCCCCACCTTATAGTAGCCCCATCTAAGTTGTATTTGCCTAATTTATTGATAAGAAGATCATGTGAGACCTTATCAAATGCCCTACTAAAGTCTAGGTATTCCACGTCCACCTCTTCTCCCTTATCCACAAGATTCGTTATCCTATTAAAGAAAGCTATCAGATTGATTTGACATGATTTGTTCTTTACAAATCCATGCTGGCTGTTACCTCTCACCTTATTTTCTTCCAGATGTTTGCATATGAATTCCTTAATTACTTGCTCCATTATCTTTCCTGGCACAGAAGTTAAACTGGCTGATCTGTAGTTTCCTGGGTTGTTTTTATTTCCCTTTTTATAGATGGGCACTAGATTTGCCCTTTTCCAGTCTTCTGAAATCTCTCGTCTTTCGTGATTTTTCAGAGATGTTAGCTAATGGCTCAGATATGTCCTCTATCAGCTCCTTGAGTATTCTAGGATTTTAGGATTCTAGTATTTACAGAAACTGAAAGGTAGAACAAAATCTAATAAAGTTTACTTTAATTCTGAATAAAACTCTTCACAGAAGGTTTTAATGCAGTTTAATTAATTCACTCAACCTCTCCTCCACAGCTGAGCTTCCCAGCTTCTGATCAGCATCAGCTCAACATTTTACATCAAAACCATTTTTAATAGAAGATAAGATATTAGACTAAACTCATATCTCTGTGTGTGTGTGAGCACAGGCATGTAAGCGTCTGCTTTTCCTGGACATTTTCAAATGTTCATTGGACAACCAAATCTCCTCCCATGCCTGCCTGTGCATGAACCCCTGGGTCTGAAGAGTCTCAGCTGACAGGAACACTTCTCCCTGCCAATGGCCAGGTTTGGGGACACAGAACTGCTTCAGGGCTTCTCTTGTGACACCCTCCCCCCAGCAGCCTCCCTTCCTGGCAGTGAGCAGGGCACTGAGCCAGCTCCCCCATCAGCCTTGAGCAGGGAGTGTCTGGGTTGCACACACATACGCAGAGCCAGACAATTATAAAGCAGCGAAACAGGACGAGCTGGATACATGTAACCCTGCCAGCCTGGCCTGGCTCTCTGCAGTGACAGGGACAGGAATTAGGTTTCTGAGGTGGCGACAGGCAGGAAACTAGCACCCTTCTCCCTCTAGCCAGGTGACAGGGACCAAGGCATGTGGCTCTATAGGGCCTTGTTCAGTAGCTGCATCCTGCCCAGCCAGGGCTGCCCAAAGGAGATGCAGACAAGAGCTGTGAACAGAACTTTTTCCTGAGCTCAAGTGGCAGAGGCCTGTGACCTGGCACGTCCTGGGTCCAGCCCTACTCACCAGCCCCAGTAGAAGCCCCTGTCCACATGGCCATAGAGATTCCAGCTGAGAACTCACTGGGGCTGTTCGACCTTGTGACTCCTGGCCCTCGATTAAGTCACTTGCATGACTTGGCCCTGAACTTTAGACTCCTGTGGCATGTCTACACTCGGACACTATTTTGAAATTACTAAAATCAACTTAATAACTCCCAATTTAACAAATTAGAAAAGGCTCATCCCCACTATGGGGAAGCCTCGAAATTAGTCCAAGGCAGGCTCCCTTGATGTGGATGTGTGACCTTGGATTTAGAGCCCCAGCAAGCACTGGGGAGTAATTAGTTCGAATGACTCTGGGGAGTAGTTATTTTGAAATAGAACCACCAGAGCACCCACAACTATCGTTGTTTCAAAATAATTAGTGTTATTCCCCGAGAAAAGCTGGAGTACAGATTTCAGAATAAGCAGTTTGTTATTTTGAAACAACGGGCTTCGTAGTGCCAAGGCTCAGTTTATAAATTTGACCTTAGGGGTGTTATTTCAAAATAAAGCCCCAGTGTAGATCAGAGGCTGCTGTTTTTGGTGTGTGGAACAGCTTGCTAATGCCCCACAGGTGGTGTTAGCTAGAAAACTAATGATCTTAAAATAAACTGGCTTTCAGGCCCGTCCCCAAACCCACATCTACCATTGGGAGCTATTAGGACTTCCCCCAAAACTAGGACAGACAGTTAAGGTGAACTAACAAGGATTTATTAAATAGTAAACAAGGTAAGTGCAACTATAAACAGGAATAAGATAGGACCCCACACAGGAAATGGAACAAAACAGGTTTGATTGAGACTTAAGGTAGATACAAGGTAAGGACCCAGGTAACCGGAGGAATGTCACGGGGGCAATACCATGTCTCGCAGCTTTAGGACCCTCATGGCAGCGCCTGAATTCTGGATTCCGGACTCGGTCTTAAACATCTGGAACAACAGGATCGGAACTGCTGGATCCTCCTGCAGCTGGATCTGTTTGGCCTAACAAACCCTTTCTCCCTGCGCTGTCGTGGGGGCAAGTGTGTACTGACTGGAGAGGAGTGACGATGGATGTTCACTCCTTGCATGAGACTGTACCTCCCACAGCCCTAAACCTAAACCTACTGGCTGTGTCTAGACTGGCGCGATTGTGCGCCAGAGCTATGCAAATGAGGCTCGGCATGGAATA
This sequence comes from Pelochelys cantorii, assembly GCA_032595735.1. Taxonomy (NCBI): domain Eukaryota; kingdom Metazoa; phylum Chordata; order Testudines; family Trionychidae; genus Pelochelys; species Pelochelys cantorii. The sequence goes on from CM064351.1 coordinate 3,466,431, forward strand.
TCGCCGAGCCTCATTTGCATAACTAATGAGCCGCCATTTTTGCGGAAGAGGCTCTTGCGCAAGACGGAGCTGTCTACACTGCCCCGTCTTGCGCAAGAAAAACCCTCTTGCGCAAAGCCGTTATGTTGATTATTTTCAGGCATAACGGCTTTGCGCAAGTTATGCAAATGAGGCTCGGCGATATTCCACGCTGAGCCTCATTTTCATAGCTCTGGCGCAAGATCGCGCCAGTCTAGACACAGCCACTATGTGTGGACCTGGGATACTGTCTGAATGACTCCTGCACTCTGCCACTCAGATGGGCAGCTCTGGGCAAAGCCAGAGGCAGCACTTAAGTAACGTGCTGTTGCCGGGCAGACTATGATCACATGTCTGCTGGATTTCCCATCAAAACACAGATAGGGCGGGAAAAGGAGGGAGAAGAAGGGTGGCCAAAATGGAGTTCCTGTTGTTGTTTAGGCTCTCAAAATGGCGCCTGTGCCCAAGATGGTGTTTCAGAGAATTTAACCCTACAGTGGGGACAGGAAGGGCAGGTCCTTGGTGGGGAAAGGGGTTGGGTTGGGCGTGGGGAGCAGATCTAGGGGCAGGGGAGGGGCAGTTCTCAGGGCTGCACTGCAAGAGGAATGGGAAGCCCAGAGGCAACAAACTCCTCCCTGTTCCCCATGTCTCCACAGGTAACCAGAAACCTGCCCTGGGTCCCGGCCAGATCCTTGCTGCCAAGTTAATGTTTGACAGACACCCTGGTGCTTTCACTTTCCCTGGGCAGAGTTCACCAACAGCTACAGATCCATTTCCCGCCCCGCCCCAGCATGTCAGCTCAGTTCCTTGGGCACTCAGTGTGGGACCAGGACCCTGGCTCGCTGCCTTGCAACTCCTGGGACATGCTGAGTCCTTAAGGTAGATTTCTTTCTATTATTACCCCCCTTTCTTCACTCTTGAGGGCTCCTCATACTCCTGCCCCCAGAAGCAAATCCCCCCCCCCCCCCCCGCGAGTCACAGATTGTTCCCACCTCCCATCAGTGCTGGACAAAACCTAATAGTAGGCTGAGTCCCTGTTCCCTCCCCACTGCACTGTATGACTGTTTGGGGTTCCTGGGGGCCTTTTTCTGAAGGGTGCACAGGTGGCTGGTGCTTCTCCAAAAGGCAGCTCTGTCTCAGCTGTCCAACTTTTTTGGCAGAACAGAGCATTTGTTCCATTTGCTCTTGCTGATTGATCATTGTCTGGCAAAGGAAAACTGGAGAAATCCAAATTTGCCAAAAAATTTGTGGGGCATGGAAGAACGGGGGAGGGAACAGCAATACTAGCATTGCAGTGGAGGGAGGTTGGGGAAAGCAGCTCAGCTCAGCCAGCCCCACACACTGGGGGTGGAGAGAGCAGGACTTCACACCAGCCACTCCATGTGGGTAGGAGGCAGGGAGGGCTCAGACAGGCCTCACACTTCTGGGGGGAAGGGCACCTCAAGCTGGCCCTGCAGAAGGAGGAGGGCAGCTTTAGGACAACCTGTGGGGCTCTCCATTTTCCCTTTGGAAAAATATGGTCACCCTACTCACAGCTTTACCCCACCCTGCTTCTCTGATGCCTCTAGGAAGTGGAGCTCTGTGACCAGGTGGGGACTGTATTTCCTTTGTTCCCTCTGTTATGTTGCACGTAAGGTTTATTGTCATGTAGTAACCCATGTGTGTGCCTCAGTTTCCCTGGGCACTGCACTAATATCTAGATGGTGATGGGAATTTTGGTTTGTTAGCCTTCCCCAGCTACACAGAGGCTGATGCTTTCTGTCACTGGATCTGGGTCACATCTTTTCCTTAGGAAGCAGGACAAAGGCTGGAGTGGGGTGAATATAGGGCTGGGGGTCGGCCTTTGGATCATGTGAATAAGTTTCAGTTACTTAGGTTGTGGAGTTGGGGGCCAGGGCTCTGGGCTCTGAGCTCCCCTCTCCCCAAGATGGATGGTTCTGACAGTTTCTGGTTTCCGTGCTGACAAATCTGTTCCAAACTATGTCCCTGTCGCCTCATAAACCTTCTGTCCTACCTGCTGCTGAGAGTCACGCCTGGCTGTGGATGGGGGTGCAGGGCCCAGTGACTCTCCAGGCTGCCAGGCCAGAAGTGTGTGTGTCGGGGGGAGGGGATTTGGCTCTGAGTTCGGGCATTCCCTTGTAGTTATTATCAGTATTACAAAAGCACCTCAAGGGCCCAGCTGAGTTTGGAGCCCCATTGGGCCAGGTGCTGCCCAGATCACAACAGAGCTCAAAACTCCTCTGTACTGGGCCTTGCACTGAGCCTGACTGAGATGTAGACCTTGTTGTGCTGGATGGCAGCACAGACCATAACACAGGCCTGGGACCTCATTTTACCATGAACTACAAAATGCACATACAGACAGTGAGAGACCGTCCCTGTCCCACCGAGCTCTCAGCCTGGCACTGGGTGCAGACCTGGCCATGTCTGATGGGACATGATGCTGTGGTAGAACAGGTGTGCACAGGGCACTGAGCGCACAGGCCTGGTCTGAGCCAGAGGGACATGCGGGGTTAGATCCCATATCACCTGTCAGACTCAGCAGGGCCTCAAGCCTCCAGCTCTCACTCTGCCAGCCATGGCAGCCTGGAGTGTCAGCCTGTCCTCACCAGCGCCCCGTGTTTGTCCCACACTGCCGCCAGGCATGGGAACAGCTTCCCCTCAGCGATCACAAAGCTGCCAGCATGCCCTCCTTAATGTCCTCCAGACCATCACCACCGAGGGTTTGTCTGTTTCATCTGTGTGCTGTGCCTGGCCTGACAGTCAGACAGTGAGCTCGCTGAGGCGGGGCTGTTGTTGTCTCGTGTCTGTGCAGCTCTGGGTACAGCAGGACCCTGACCCCTGACTGGAATCCTTCCTTTCTCCCATCATGTAAATAGTGCACCACAGTAGTCACCGGCCAGGTGTGAGGAGCACTGTGCTGAACACAGTTTTGTTCGTGGTGCAGAAAAGGATGTTCCATGGGTGTCATTATGTCTGCTGGTCACGGTGAACCCCTGAAGCCACTTGAGTGTTGTTACTGTGGTAGCACCAGAGACTCAGTCTTGGAGCAAGGGGCCCAGTGTGCCAGGCACTGCACAGACACAGAACAGAATATTGGCTAGTTTCAGCAAAACTTTTGAATAAAAAGAAATACTGCCTGAGAAAAATCCCCATTGTTGCCAGCCTCTCAGAATTCCCCACATCTGCTGTACCCCGCTCTCTGGCATTTGGAGCCCTGCTTTGCACAAGGGCTTACAGGTTATAAAATGGCCCAGAAACCTACTCTCACGTTTTGCTCCCGGGCAGAGCTGGAAATACATTGATAATAAAGAGTGCTTGGCCAGGGGCCAGACTCCAGTCTGTCCTTCCCATGCCCGCTGGGAATTCTGCAGTGGGTGAGGCTGGGTTATCAAAGCAGGGTCCTAAGCTAAATTCTCCCTGCCATTTCACCCCCATATACCTGCCCTCCACCTGTTGAAATGGCAGCAAGAAGATCCACTTTCCCTTCCTAGAGAGACAGGCCAGCACATGGACCCTTTCTCCCCCTAGAAGGGTTGGGGCATCAACAAAAATTTCTTCCCCTTACTGATACTGCATCCCTCGGTAGTGCGGTGTTGGCTGTAGGGATGTATTTGTGCAAGCGTATAATTTAGAAAGGCTCCCTCAGAAGGGATGGGATGAGGAACACAGGAACTGTGAGCCAACCCCTGGGAGCAGGGGTGCAGAACACGGTGTGTCAGGGCCTAGAATTTCATCATCACAGGCCCTCTTTGGTTTGTTTTCAATAGTTTTATTTCTTTTGCATTCCCTGGCTTGTTATTTAATGAGCCCCATGACCATTACAGTGGCACCTGGAGGACATTCCCAGACAGATAGAAGCAAATTACCTTGCAGGAGCAGGGTGAGGGTGCAGGGTCTGGACGGGAGAGGTCAGGGGATGGAGCAACCTGCCCATATACCATGTGTAGTGACACTGCACGAGGACAGTGGGTACCACTGGGGTTCCCTTGGAAGTGGCTCTGCTCTGCTGCAGGCTTACACTGCTCTGGAATCAGGGTGACACCTGCACCAGTGGGTGGTCAGAGACTTGACAAGGGGAGGAAATGTGGGTGGATACATGGCCCGGGATGTAAATTCCTGGTGCCAGGCCTGGGCAGGGGGCAGAGCAGTCTGGGAGGGGTGAATCCTCTCCTGTCTCTGGGGAGATGCTCTGCCTCGTAGCAGAGGGGGATGGGGTCAGACCATGGATGGGGCGTGTTCCCTGCCCTGCCAGACCCCTCACGCGGGCAGGGGGGTTTTAACCATCCCTGCTCTCTCCTGACAGGTCGCTGCCCCAGGTGTTCCCATGGCAATGCAATGGCGGCTCTGTGTGTGCAGCGTGGGGATCCTCCTCCTGGTGCCGTGTGCTCGCTCTGGTAACGTTTGAATCCCCATCATGTCCCTCCTTGTCCCCATATGCGCTGCCCCCTGCTGAAATGGTGCAGGGAGAGCTGAAGCCCTATGACCCCCACCCCTCTCCGACCATCCCAGCCCTGCAGAGTAAAGGGGCCAGGTCCAGGACCCTGGGGGGAGGGGATGACCGGGGCGTGTCCTAGTTCTGGCTCTCAGATCCGTGGCATGTTGCAGCAGGTCACCCAGCTCCTACTGCCCCTGAGAGAGGCTCCCAGAGCCCCTGACAGTGCCAAGGGGCAGCAGATCACGGGCGGGAAGGGGGTGGTGTGTGGAGTGGAGAGCCCCTCCGCCCCCGTGCTTCAGGCTCTTTTTCTCTTCTAACATCAAGCCCTGGGTACGATTCCAAGGTTGCTGTGTCTGGGCACCCAGAGCCCCCTCTGAGTGCCCCGGTACTGACCCCAGCAGGGTCCTGTGCAGCAGGGACAAATGGGCAGGACTCAGTAGGGGGCGCTCTCCCCTCACACTCAATGCTGGTCCCACTGTGGCGCTACAGTAACACCAACAGGTGGAACAGCAGGAACCCAACTTGGGACCACTGGAGCCTCGTGCATGAGCCTCTGACCCATGAGCTAAACGGCAGACTCATTCTCTCTGCAAGGGGTCTCAGTGCCACCAGACGGGACAGTGCACCACACCCAGCAGGTGTGTGGGTTACACTAGCAAGGTCATTTCAGCATTAAACCACCGTGGTTCAATGAGAAATAGAGCAGATAGATTCATAGAGGTCAGGTCCATCAATAGCTGTTAGCCAGGATGGGTAGGAATGGTGTCTGTAGCCTCTGTTTGTTTGGAAATGGGTGATAGGGGAGGGATCATGTGAGGATTGCCTGTTGTGTTCCCTCCCTTTGGGGCATCTGGTATTGGCCACTATCAGCAGACAGGACACTGGGCTGGATGGACTGCTGGTCTGACCCAGTATGGCTGTTCTTATGTTCTGATGACCCTCAGCTCTCATGCTCCTGGTGGTGCTGTGAGGGAGTATGGGATCTTTATCATCATGTTCATCCCATACCCTGGCTCATGTCTTAAGTACATTTGACCTTCCTGAAACTCACCCTGCAGCCTGCAAGGGCTGGTTTTAGTCTCATGGAACTGACTGTGTGTTCAGTGCTGCACCAGGGCAGTGGAAAGGAAGTAACATAACCCCAGACAATACAATACAGACACATCCTGTCCCAGGTGAGGGGCCCTCCTGGGATAATAAACAGCCCTGAGGATGTTATGATTTCGTCTCTCATTTTGGTGGCTCCTAGTTCAAAGGCTGTGTGTCTTTGGGGGGGCGGGGATAAATGATGGGAGATGATTGTGTTCAGCAATGAGAAAAATCCAAACATGAGGGCAGCATAGTCTGGGGCACCATTACCAATGTGAAGGAAAGATATCAGAGGGGCAATATTTAGGAAGGTGGCCCAGGACAAGAGGTAGATGAGATGTAGGTGGGGTCATCATCAATGTTCCCACTAAGACTTTGCATCTGTGAACAGAGTGAGTTTTGACTTGTGCACTAATATTGTGGTCATGTGCACTTGTTCAGTTGTGTGCCAGCATGGCACCTGCCAGTTACCAACAAAATTATATATATATATACAATTTAAATTGTTATGTAAGAAAAAATACTAAACCAAGCGATGATTAACAAGGTGCATAACCCTGCACCCACGCACCCTGAAAACCACCCAGCTGGCCCCTGCCCTCAGTACACACTGTGTGTGCCCCAAGGCTTGTGCCCCGATCAGGACCGCACACAGCCAGCTGGTATCTGTATAGGCCTGGCTAACTGCCTACCCTCACCCACACCCTGTAGTTGTGCCCACCCTAGCAAACCCCCCCATGCCACCAATATATGCCAGGACCATGCTATCTTCCCCCCAAACAGAAACAGCCAGGACCTGGCCCTAAGGCCCACAGTGCAAAAACCACTGCCCAGATACCTGTGCCCAGCCCCACAACTTGCCTGTTCTCTCCCCCCCGCCACTGCCCAGAGACCTGTGTCTGACCCTGCACCTCACCTGTTCTCTCCCCCATCACCCAGAAATCTGTGTCTAACCCCTCACCTCGCCCCTTCCCCCAAACCCCATGAATTTACCCGTGTCTGGTACCTCCCCCCACCACAGACAGTGGGTGCCTTTGCCCTCCATTCAGCTGGCTTATGAGCTGGGCAATTGCTCTCCTTGGCCTCACTGCCTCCCACTCTGGTACCAGCCCTGGTACCTGCTCCGTCACTCTCCCTCCCGGGTTCCCATGTGGCAGTTCCGTCCCCAGCCGCCAGAGCAGTTGCCTACCACTCACCATGTGGGTCCTCTGTCCCCAGCCCATCATGCAGCTGCACAGCTCTTCAGAGGAGGTGGGCAGAGCGGATTTTTTTTGTGCGCCTGCACAAGCGCACAGCTTAAAGGGAAACCTGGTCACCATCCTTCACTTACTGCTCTTTTTCAAATGTTTTTGACAGCTGCTGGGCTACACCCCAGAAGTGGCTTCATTTCAGCAGCAGGTGCAGGAATTTCTGTGTAGTGGTTTAAGCCTGAATATTCTTCATTGGACCTGCAGAGCACAGTGCTCTATGCAAATGCAAGATGTTTTTTTTAATTTCTTGAGCTGTCACATTAAGGGATCCCAGGGAAGCTGCACAAAAAGATTGGAGCTTTCCAGTCACTCTCTGTTTCTTCCTGCAGCTGTGGCTCCAGTGTTCATTGATGTGCTGGGCCCTCGGGGCCAGGGGATCGGGCTGACCTGTCGATCCGCAGGCTGGTTCCCCAAACCTGAACTCCAATGGGTTGGAAAGAATCAGCAGAACCTGGCAATGGAGACTGTGACTGACGTGACTCAGGACAGGGAGAACCTGTACAGTGTTGTGAGTCACGTCACTGTCACAGCAGAAGACAATGGAGACATCATCTGCATTGTGAGGAATGGCCAGGTGGAGGCGGAGCAACAATCTGCCATTCGCCTCTCCAGTGAGTTCCCTCTCCCATCCCCATGCTGAACAGATTGTCGGCAGTTCTCTCCAGAGCTGCTAAGGGCACTAAGTTGTTATTGCTGCCAGCTGTGATGTAGTGGGGGGTACCTTGCTGGTTGCTACGCTGGGCAGTGGGCTGTGAGTGACATTCACTGGCTGCTGTCTGCAGCACGGCCCAGCAGGGCAGGGGATGAGTCATTATGCAAGGGGGCTTCTGAACCTGCCTGAGGAGCTCTTCCCCAGGGAGCGGAACAATGGGAAGAAGGGGGGTGGAGCCCTGGCTGGGGGGGCAGGGCTGGAAGTGAGTTAGTTAGGTTTCTGTCTGGGATCATGGAGGAAGCAGCCTAGGGAAAGGGGCTGGAATTTAGGGGCCCAGTCTCCCCCATCTCAAGGGGGGCTGAGGCATCCTAGGCCTGCCCTGTAACCAGATGACATCTGTGCTGTGCTGTATCCTGGAGAAGCAATAAACTCCCTCTATTCTACTGGCTGGTGGAGTCTGGGGGTGCAGGAGACGGGAAAACCACAACGCGCCGTCACACCAGCGTTGCTTTTCTTAGAGCTCCACAGATGCTGTTGGAGCTGCATATTAATTCAGTGTTATTCCTAAGATAGATCACAGGTTCTGTTTTGTGGTGATTGCATTTGGCCAGGTGTATGGTTGACAAAACATGGTATTTCTGACTGTTGATAAAGGTAACTGCTGAAGTAATAGACTCAGGGCTTGTTTACACTCGAAACAGGGCTTGTTTACACTCGAAACATTACAGAAGCAACAGTGTTAACTCTGTTAACAGACAGGATTCATCCATGGCTGTAGTAAATACACTTTTCTGAGAAGCATAGCAAGGTTGTCAGAATAATTCTTCCATTGAACTCGTGGGCTACGTCTACACTCATGGCTTCTTGCGCAAGTAATATGCAAATGAGGATAAGCGTGGAATATCGCCGAGCCTCATTTGCATACCTAATGAGCCACCATTTTTTTCAGAAGAGGCTCTTGCGCAAGAAGGAGCGTTTACACTGCCCCTTCTTGTGCAAGAAAAACCCTCTTGCGCAATGCCGTTCTTCCTCTCAAGTAATAGGTGTAACGGCATTGCGCAAGAGGGTTTTTCTTGCGCAAGAAGGGGCAGTGTAGACGCTCCTTCTTGCGCAAGAGCCTCTTCTGAAAAAAATGGTGGCTCATTAGGTATGCAAATGAGGCTCGGCGATATTCCACGCTTATCCTCATTTGCATATTACTTGCGCAAGAAGCCGCGAGTGTAGACATAGCCGTGGTGTCTGCACCTGGGGTTAGGTCATCTTCAATACATTGTAAAGGATGTGGTGTTTGTGACAGCTCTGAGTGATGTAATCAACCCAACCTAACTTTGTTATGTAGAGCAGGTCTCAGACTCTGTAAGGGCTTTGACTTACAATTGCATGAAACTGATAAAAAAATTAGCACTGTACAAAATCATTGTAGCCCACATTATATGTAGGAAAATCTGACTAACTGATAGATCTTAAAGTAATTGTAATGTGAATCATCCTGCAAGGGGGATGTCTCTAGTGAGGTCCCACAGTGATCTATTCTGGGCCAATGCTACTCAAGAGCTTTATCAAAGAGCTGAACAGAAAGGTAAAATTTGCAGACAACCCAAGAATTGATGGAGACCTAAATAACAACACAAGTACTATAGACTGGCCTCGCTTGCTTGATAAGGTGGGTTCATGCTATCAACAGTCTGTCATGGATCCACAGGATTAGTTCTCTGGTCAGATAAAAAATTCCTACCATCACACATGCATTTTAACATGGTGAAAGAGCAGCGGTCATGCTTGACAGATGGTAGACTGTAATCGGGAAAGCCATGACTCTGAAGATGAGTTGGATGTGAGCTACCACAGTGATGCTGGAGCTAAGATGGCTCATGCAACCCTGGAATGTATAAACAAGAATATCCAGAAGGAGACAGGAAGTGACATCACCTCCGTCTATGCTGTTAGCCAGACCATTGCTGGATACCATAACCAGCTCCTGTGCCCACGCTTTCAAACAGGATGTTGACAAATTGGAAAGTGCTCAGGAAGGATGAGAGGGCTGGAAACCTGCCTCCTTGTTAGAAATGCAGGAGCTCAAGTTCTGCAACTTATCCAAGGGAAGGTTAAAAGGTGGCGTGCTCACTTTCTGTCAGTACCTACACAGGGAGGAGGATATTTCTGACAGTAGATAGGTCTTTAATCTAGCAGACGAAGGCAGATCAAGAGTTGATGGCTGGAAGTTGAAACTCGACAAATTGAGACTAGAAATCAGCTGCAGATTTTCAACAGTGAGCGGGAATTAATCGTTGGAACAACTGACCTAGGGAACGTGGTGGATTCTGCATCAGTTAGAATCTTTAAACCCAAACTAGGTGTCTCTTTCTATAATCTCTGCTCCAGCTGGAACAGAAGTTCTGGGCTGGATGCAGGGGTCACTGAGGGAGAGTCTCTGACTTGGGTTGTACAGGAGGCCAGACTAGATGGTCATAAAAACCCATCGATGGCCTGAACATCTATGAATCCATGAACTCATAACTCATTGGGACCAACTAGGAAAATAATTGGTCTCTGCTGGATTTTATGTGGACTGGACATGGTAACTGAGAATTGGGAACCATGTGACAGTGAACAGCCAAATAGCCAGCAGGTGCAGGCAGGGCTGGGCAGGCTGAGCACAGAGTCACCGCCTGTTGGCTTGTAGCAACAGGAGGGTTTTGGGCAGGGCAGAGTCAGTTCTTGGTGCTGATGCTGCACTGGCTTCTCTGGCTTCATTAGCTCCCATTTGTGGCTGTGATTTGAGCCTGGAGGGGATGTTACTTCACGATTGTGAACTTTTGGGGATCTCTCAGCCAGCACTCAGCTGTCAAACCATATGGCAAACCTGGTTCTTCAGCTCCAGGTTGGGACCATGCTCCTCACACCCTGCGCTCTCTGTTTGCCAGGTGACATCTTCCCCCAGGTGTCTCCCTGGATGGCTGCATTCTGGGCATTGTTCGCTGTGGTTCTCATCGCTTCTGGAGCTTATGCATACCGTGAATACACAGGTAATGGAGCTGTGTCATTGGCATGTTTAGAGTCTAGCTCTAGCAGGCACTGGGCTGGGACATGGGAGTGTGTCATTGATCAAATATTTGCCTTGGGCTGGTTTTAGGAAATAAAACAAACTAACAAACACACTGGGGTCACGGCCCCACCTGTAATAGCAAACTGCCTAGTTTATCCCCTTCCTTCTCTGTCTCACGGCAATGTCTGATTCTCTGTCTTACAGCAAAACAAAAGGCACCTCAGAAGACACGTGCTGAAGAGGAGGCTCTGTTATCTTCTCGTAGGTCTCCTGCTCTGTTGAGGTGTGTGAGCTGTGTCGCTGCTTGGTGTTATCTGTGGGCTCAGGGCAATGAAAGGGATGCTGCTGGGAGACTCCCCCAGCTCTTCTGCCTGTTGCTGTCTGTCACTAAATGCTAGCCCTTCTCCCGTCAAACTTGCCAGCTCCTACATGAGTGTGGGGAATGCAGCTCTAAGAGATCTGTAAGAAACCCAGGTTATTAGGGAATGTACAAAATCACCCAGCGCATGAGTCAACAGTGTGTCCCTGTAGCCAAGAAGGCTAATGGTATATTAGGTTGCATTAGGAGGAGCATTGCCAGGAGATCTAGAGAAGTGATTATCCCCCTTTATTCAGCTCTGGTGAGGCCACATCTTGAGTATTGTGTCCAGTTCTGGGCCCCCAAATACAGGAAGGATGTGGACGCATTGGAGAGGGTCCAGCGGAGGACAACCAAAATGACGTGGGTACTGGAGCACATGGCCTCTGAGGAGAGGCTGAGGGATTTGGGTTTGTTTAGTTTGCAGAAGAGAAGAGTGAGGGGGCATTTGATAGCAGCCTTCAACTTCCTGGGGGAACCTCCCTTCAGGAAGGATGGAGAAAGGCTGTTCACAGTAGTGATGGATGGCAGAACAAGGAGCAATGGTCTCAAGTTGCAGTAGGGGAGGTCTAGGCTAGATATTAGGAAAAACTATTTCACTAGGAGGGTGGTGAAGCACTGGGATGGGTTCCCTAGGGAGGTGATGGAATCTCCATCCCTAGAGGTTCTTAAGTCCTGGCTTGACCAAGCCCTGGCTGGGTTGATTTAGTTGGGGTTGGTCCTGCCTCAGGCAGGGGGCTGGACTTGATGACTCCTGAGGTCTCTTCCTGCCTTATGAGTCTATGTTTAGTGGTTGCCAACAGTTCTTTATTATAAGGGACACCCCATATTTCTTCCCCTCTTTGCAACAAGACCAGGAGTTACTGACTGCTGCAAAAAGCAGCAAGAAATGCCCCATGTGAATGTAGGTCAGGACTATACTTATTGTCATTGTTGTTAATGTTGTGGGAGGAGGGATGGGGGAAGGGTGTTAAGAAAGCAATCCCCTTTTTTCTGAAATACAATGTTGACAATCCTGTGTCTTTTCTCTTCCCCATTTCAGAGTCTGAGAAGGAAGCCTTGGAAAAAGGTATGTGGGTAAATGATCAGTGAATGTGTGTCTGTTTTCTCATACCATAATAAGACAGGACAATCATCACAAACAATATATGGATTTTCGTCACCTTCATGATCACCTCCTCCTCTGGCCCTCCTCCTCCCCTCCCCCCGGCTTCGGAAATAATTATTGCTCATTTTTGCAGGTTGGATTTCACTGCCATCCTGAACAAGGGAGAGTGAATGTAATGGCTAGCAGGGCTCAGGAGTCATATTACGTGACTGTGAATAGCAACATGCACCAAAGTGCTGTACTGTAACAACCCTGTGGAGATGTTGTTCGTGCACACTACAATGTTCCTACTTTGCGTGAATGTCGTCCTGTTGAAGGAAAATGGCATTAGTGTGAACTAGGTGCTGTGTGGTGCACACTGGCACTATTTTAATGTGCACTTGGGGCATTAGATCACGGCACTTTGATGTGGGCTGCAAACCATACCACTGTAGACTGAATTAAGAGGCTGTGTAGACAAAGCCCAAGCCAGGGGCTGGGCTAAGGTTTTCCTTGTGGTTGTGTGGAGATAGCTCAGTTCTGAAGTGCAAAATCCCTGCTCTCCCATTGCTGAGCTCCCATTATCCACACAGCTCTGCCACAGCCTTTCAGTCCCGCCCATTGCCTTCCCACTATCCCAACTCTGAGCTCCTGACATCACTATCACTGTATCTGAATGACTGCCCCAACTTCCCTGCCATCCCATCCCTGGGTTCCTCAGTCCCGTCCTCTTCTCCCTTTGGGGCTGGTCTAGGCCTCGGGCATAAATGAACAGTCTCCAAACCCTGCTACGCTCCGTACGGGCTCTGTGAGGGTCACTCTGAGAGGTCCCACCATCACTTTGTTCCCATAAGAGCCTGGACAGGACCTGACCTTGTGTGTCTAGGGCTGGACAACAAATCCAGCACTACACTAGTGATGGAAGCAACTATCCGACTATCCAATATCCCCACCCTGGTGGGGGACGAGGGGGAAGGGAATGCTGCTAGAAAGCAGCCCCTGTCCACAGGGGTCCCAGTGGGGACTTGGCTCCCCCGTGGAGAGGAGTTGTTGCCACCAAGCAACCCCTGTTTGTGGCAGCCAGCACTAGCCCCTGTTTGCAATGGACAGGACTGTCCACAATGAACTGGGGTTGCTGGACTATATCAGCAGTGGAGTCAGTCAGAGCCCTGGGCCCCTTTGAATTGCTGTGGGAGCACCAGAGCACTGCTCGACGTGGCTCTGAGGGCCAAGAGGGGGCCCAGCACCTTGGTCTGGGTGGTGCTAAGGACTGACGACTGTTGGACCCATCCCTTCCTCCCTTAACCCCACTTCTTTCGAGGGCACAGAGCCAGCCCCTCCCCCACCTTGCCCCCGGGCCTGTAGTCGCTGTGCCCGCTGTTCTGATGTGACACTCACTCGCCTCATTCCCTGCAATGGCAGCAGCTGGGGTACTGCTCCTAGGCTCTGTTTAGGGCTGATGTGAGACCTTGTCAAGAAGCTGGACAGAGGCAGCAGCCCATGTCCGTACCCAGGGAGTGTAAGTGCATTTGTACTTGAGAAACAACTAGCCTAAGGCCTTGCACATGCTCCCCACGGCTACCTGCTGCTGTAAGGTCACTAACTCTGTGCTGCCTTGCAAACTGGGAGCTCAGTCCTTGCTGCAACGTAGGCACCCACTGCATTTGGAACAGTCCGTGTGTCTGTGCTCGGAATGACTCACACTCAGAACCACCCCGTGTCACTGGGCTTGGGATGACCCAGGCTGAACCCGTGATGGTCTCCCTCTCCTCTCTCCCCAGAACACCAGGCACTGCGTGAGAAGATCGGTAAGTCCATCCACCTCCCCATTAGAGCCCCAGGGCAGAGGCCCCCAGCCACACACGGTGCTGAGCAGGTCCAGAGGCACCAACAGTGCAGGGCAGGGCTGAGAGAACAGTTCAGTCTGAAATCAGAATTAAAGTCACCTCCGTCCCTCAGCAGCAGTGTGAGCCCTTTGCAGAGCTAATGTAGGCAGACCGGTGTCACCCGGCCTTTGACCATCCAAGACCAGTCACACTGTTCTGAGCCAGCCAGAAGGGGACATCCAGTTTTTATAGATGTCTGCTGCAGGTCAGGCTCCTCTGGGCCATTTCCCTTAATGCGCAGAAGAGCAGAGACTAGATTCATGTGGAATGGTGGTGTGGGATGTGGGGTAGGGCTGGGGATGAGCAGCTTAGGGCTGGGGCAGAAGGTTGGGGTACAGGGTGTAAGGGTTCTGGCTGGGGGAGTACAGGCTCTGGGCTGCAATTGAGGATGAGAGGCTCAGAGCTAGGGCAGAAGGCTGGGATGCAGGGGTGTGAGGGCTTTGGCTGGGGATGCAGGGTATGGGGTGAGGCCTGGTTTGGGAGAACTTTGGGGTGTAGGAGGGTGCTCTAGGGATAATGCAAGGAGAGAGGACTCTCTACTTAAAGCAGCACCTGGTCTGGGGGGGCACCTCTCCCCACTGTAGCATCTCTGGGGCCAGGATGAGGTCAGGTGGCTGCAACAGGGACCAAGTCGGAGCTGGGCTGCCCTGGCCGCAAAAGGATCAGGACTGGACTGCCATGGTCACAGCAGGTTGGAGGGCGGGCTGCTTGTTTGGGTCTGGGAATGAGGGTGAGGCACCCCTCAACCAGCCACTGCAAGTCCCTGCCCTCTGCAGCTTTCTGGAGCACTTGCATGGTGCTGAATAGGCAGCTGTGCGGTCACACCACTTATTGGGATCTTAGGTCAGAGTGGGATCAGGTTCCAGGCACAAAACTTCCAAGATTTAGATCCTTGGCAAATCATACCCAGGATTTTTATCCTACCAGTGTCCCTTTAAAATCCTCCATCAGCCCAGCCAAACAGCAGCTTCTCAATGACCAGAATTCTGCTCTGGGTGACTTTGGTGTAAATCCAGATTCATTCCAGTGAATGGAGTCACTGTGGATTTACAGCAGCATCACTGGGAGCCACATTTGGTCCAGTCCTTGATATTAAGAGACAATACAGAGGCTTCCCTGAGAGCAGGTCATTGCTGTGAGCAGAGATCTCTGAGTGAAAGGGCCTGTCTCATTTCATGCAGCCGGAACATTTCTCTTTTGGCAGGGAGGGCTCATGAACCATGTTCAAAGTGATCACAGGGTCAGACAGCAGCACTGAGACCTAAGCTCTCTGCCTAACTGAGGCTAGGGCTATACTGCCGTCTTCTATTGGAAAAAGCTACACAAAATGCAAAGTGCATTTTGCATAGCCTTTTCTGATTCTTTTGTCGGAAGAGGCTTCTCCGACATTTGGCCCACCTAGACTTGGCCAAATGTCGGAAACCCCCCTCTTTTGGAAGCCCCCTTATTCCTCTTGGAAGGAGGAATACAGGGGCTTTGGAAAGAACGTGTTTGCACTTCCACAAAAAAAAGCAGAAGTGCAAACGCGTTCCCTGGACTCGGCGGGCATTTTTCAGGATATCTCTGGTATCCCGAAACCCTCCCGCAGTGTGGACATAGCCTGACAGGGAATAACTCCGTCTCTTTCCATTTCAGACAGGGCTGTCCGAGAGCGAGGTAAGAAGGTGCATTTTCGTGTCACATGTCACATCGCTCATTTTCTTTCTATCTGCCGATTTACCCTATCCCAGAACGGCCTCTCCTGTGGGAGCTAGTGCCCTGTGTTTGTCGGGCCTTGACCATGTTAGTTCCTCTTCCCGTGCAGGTTTCAGACGGGTTCGGAGCTACATGGGTGAGTGGGGCTGGGAGGGGCTGAGCAGAGCGGTGCTGGGTTCAGCAGTATTGGGGTTATGTATCTGGGCGGTCAGAGGTGTTGGGTCCCCCTGGGGCAGGCGGGGCGGAGCAGGAGCTGACTGCAGAGCTTGGGGCTGGATGCCATGTATGGTCCCCAAACATTCTGCCCTGAACTGTAGGCCTCACCCACACGCTGCTCCCTCACAACCCTCTGAAGAAGTGGGCTGTGCCCACGAAAGCTCATGATACCATCTACATGTTTTGTTAGTCTATAAAGTGCTACCAGACCATTTGCTTGCTGTTTTTAACCCTCCCTGAGTTAGTTCTGACACTCCCCATCTCCCATTGGCCCTTCAGCAATGATCTATCCCCACCCCATCAGCTCCCTTGACAGCCCCATTCAGCCCTCACAGTCTTCAGCCCTGGTCACTTTCCATGGGTCCCTAGGAGCTCTGACACCTCTCAGGGAGAGATCCTGGGCAAGGGGACCGAGAGGATTCAAGGATTCCCCCGTCACCTCCTTGGAGCTCCTGGCTGGATCCAGGCTAGTGGTGTCAGGCATCCCATCAGCCACCCCAACCCTGAATACTCTGTCTTTTGCTCCGGCTGTGCTGGCTGGAATCTCTCCCCCGTGGGGTCATTGATTGAACTGGGACTAATGGGATTACTCTGATTTCTCTCCTCAGTTCCTGTCACCCTGGATCAAAGTTGTACACACACCCGACTCCTCATCTCTGTGGGGAGGGAGGGGTTTCCTGATAAGGGAACAGAGGCTTGCAGGTGGTACTGGGAGGTGAAGGTGGGGGACAGCCCAGAGTGGGAGCTGGGAGTGCTGAGTAAGTCTGTGAGGGAGAAAGTGAGAAATCAGAGTCTGGAGAGTTTCCCCGAGGAGGGGTGCTGGTCTATGGGGAGAGCAGTGGGGCGGTATCACCCCATCAAGGCTGACTCTGTGATCCAGAGCTGGGCTGTGAAGCCGACAGTGGTTGGGGTGTTTCTGGATCTAGGACAGGGGAGTCTCTCATTTTACAGTGTCAATTCAATGGCCCTGATCCTGGAGATTCCCATGAGAGGTTTGGGGACATTGTTCCCGTTCGTCAGTCCTGGTCCCACTTCAGGGCAGGACCAGGGGAATCCCCTCAGCATCTGCCCCCCCAGTGGCTGGGATTTCCCCCAGACATTAGGAGTTAGTGGGTCTGTTGTTCAGGGAGATTCCACAGGCCCTGCACAGCCCCATGTCACCCAGGAGTGGGGAAGGGGCAGAAAATGACACAGGGACACCTGGGACCGAAGAAACAGCCCCATTGTATCACTCTGCCCCTGGAAACAAGCCAGTGAATGAAAACAGTGCAGGACCGTCTGTCAGAGAAAGTTTCCAAAAGCTCTGGCCCACAAAGCTACTGCTGAAGAAGAGTCAGGGGGGTCAAACAGAGCAGAAGCATCCTCCACTGGAAACACCCCCCAAAGAGAAGGGCAAAAAGAAACAAGAAAACCCCCAGGTTTGAACCTTCTCTCCCCCACCAAACTCTCCTGTGGGGCAAAGAGAAGTGTGTGAGAAAAACACTCAGAACTTGACTCCAGAAGGGATCTCTGGATCTGACTCTCCTTCCAGGGATACGGAGCCAAAGACTGCACTGGGGGATTCAGAGTCAAACACTGACAGCTGAGAAAGAACCTCATCCAAAGGAAAGAGGGGAAATGGCGACACATCAGAAATGTCCTCCTCCCTGGACTCCAAGGAGAACCATGGTCATGCGTGATAATGCTCTAAACCAGGGCTACTCAGTGCGTGGCCCTTTGTTTGCGGCCTGCGGTGAGGTTTGGGTTTACATGGGGCTCAGCATGCAGCTGGTGGGTGGGATCCGTTGCACGTGGCCTCCACTGGGAACATATTCTACAACAGCGAGGCGCCTCCCAGGTGGGGTGAACAATGAAAGATGCAAGCGGACAAGCTGGCTGAACAGATGGGTACAGGGTATTGGCATTTCTAGTTCCCAGGGAGGAGGTGCCGGGAGCGCTGGGGGTGCCTGTCAGTATGAAAGAAGCTATTTGCATATATTTGCGTGTGTATGCAAACACGTTTAAGTTACAGCCTGTAAAACATAATGTTATTGGGAGATTTCTCTTCTTGAGTCATGACACCAGGCAGCTACATTACCACTGGGGCTACTCATACATAAATGTGCATACACACCGGTCTGGGAGATGCAGAAGGGAGGGGTGTCGCAGTGGTATTACAAATAAAACATAAGTCTCTAGCCTGTGATTGGTGTGGAGCTATAATGTGTCACCCTCAGTGCCCCCATGCTCCGTGTCTGGCCTTACTGCCGGGGGTGCGGCATTGAAACCCTAGGGCCTGGCTGTCAGTGTGTTGAAGGCTGAGCTGGGAGCTCGGCCCCTCCTGCTTCCCCCAAACTCCACCCGTGCCCATCAGCACGGTATGGCCTGTTTCCAAGGTCACACCTGTGGCCCAAGTTCTTCCCTCCCCCCCCAGGTGCTCATGGGTAGAGCTGCCCCAGAAACATCCCTGCAGAGCAATGGGGAGCTATCATAAATGGGGGGGGGGCTTTTTCCTTTGATTTGGAAACCACATTTGCAATGTTTTGACAGACAATTCCAGCCCAGAAAAATGGTTGGTTTTGAAAACAAAAACAGCTGGAAATTTCAGGTTCAGCCCCCTCTCCCCCAACCTTGTTGCCATGTTCAGGGTTGAAAGAAGCAACAGGAGTGACACTGAGCCCTACTGGTTTACGCTAGGGAGTTATTTTGAAATAATAAGTAGAGTGTCCCCACTACCAAGCCCGTTATTTTGAAATCTGTACTCCTGCCTTTCCTCAAGGAATAATGCACATTTCAAAATTGTTATTTCGGGAGTTATTTTGATTTTAGTTATTTTGAAATAATTTCCTGGTGTAGACATTCCCTAAGGGGCTTGGGTTCCCTTTGAGTAACAGGCCCCTCTAGCTACTCAGCCTTGTTGGTCATGTATTTCTCAAATAGCTCCATGTTTCTAGATGGCTGTTGTGGGGAAGGGGATATGCAGCATCAGAACCATCTTCAGGACTCTCCTGTCTCTTAGGCTATGTCTAGACTTCAGGCTTCTTTCAGAAGAAGCTTTTCCTGAAGAGATCTTCCAAAAAAACTTCTTCTGAAAGAGAGCGTCCACACTGCGAAAGCTCATTGAAAAAGAGATCTGCTTTTTCAACAGATAGCATCCACACTGAATGGACGCTATCTCGCATGTTGGAGTGGCCACCAGGGCACCTGTGCTTTTTCTTCTTTCCTCTTCTTTCGAAAGAACTCCCTCTTCCCCATCTCCACGCGCCTTTTTTCAAAAGAGCTCTTTTGCAAAAAGGCTTCTTCCTTGTAGAAAGAGGTTTACCAATGTCAGAAAAAAAAAACCCCTCTGTTCTTTCGATTTTTTTTAAAAAAGAATGCGATTGCAGTGTAGACATAAGTGACATTTTTTGGGAAAAAAGGATGTTTTAAAAAAAATACTCTGTAGTGTAGACATACCCTGAGACTCACCCAGTGGGAGCCCTGGCATCTCTGTATCCATAGAGCTGGGGTCTGGCCAGTTCACAGCCCAGAGAGTGAGTAACCCGTGTTGTTATAATCTGCCTCCTCATATCCCCAGTGCAGCTGGAGGAGCCAGTCTTACCATCCTGTGCTGGGAGTTTTACCTCTTGTTCCTTTATCCCCCTTCCTCCTTTCTGTATTGCAGTCCTCCCACCCCGCTACCAGCCTAGTGGAGGGGAGTGATGAACCTTCTTCTTCCTTCCTCCCCTCACTCCCCGCTTTGGCACTTTTCCCCCTCTCCCAGTTGTTATTCCTGTCCTTCCTTCCCGGCTCATGGCAACAGTTTCTATGGAGGGGTTGCTGTGTGACTCCCCTGCCGCCCCTTCCCCTCCCATCCTCACATCCCCTTCTCCAAATGCTGTCCCCTCTGAGGCTGCCAGGTTGCCCACTAAACAAATGGTGGTGGTGGGTACAGATGGGAACCCTGGGACCCCCGCTGCTCCTGCCCACAGTGCCTCCTGCCACTGTCACTATCAGGAGGGCAGGAAGTGCCAGGGGAACACGAAGGGCAAGAGCCCAGCCTGGAAGGCAAAACCTCCCGTGGCAGCAGCTCTCCCCATTGCTGTGGCCCCAGTGTTAGCTGTGGTTCCCCTCTTTCCCACCCACCCTGTTCCCTTCACCAGGTCTGGGGGCGATGGTGTCCTGGACCCCAGGGTGTACACCCAGGTAGCCGCCACCACCCTGCTTGCTGCCTCCCAATGTTCTTTTACTGCCTCCCGGAATTCCATCCCTGGTGACTGCAGCCCCTTTCCCACCTTGACCATGGGGTCTGCTGCCTACTGGTGTTGGCCTCACCCCACATGGAACCCTACGTGAGGGCCTTGATGTGAGTGGAGGCAGTCTGTGGCCGTGGTGGCAGCCTCTAAGATGTTTGGGAAGGTGGTATACTTCCTGGCATCCAAGGCTGCTGCCCAGGAGGTGGTGGAGAAAGGTTTGGCACTGGGGCGGGAATCCACGTCTCACTCTGGAGGATTTGGGTGTAAGGGTGGTGTTTTCCTCCGTTCCTCCCTTCTTCTCCAACTCTGCCCTACTGCCTTTTCTCTCCACCATGGGGAGGCCCTATCAGTCCTGAGTCCCCATCCTCTGGGCAGTAGAGATCCTGCCCTCCACCATGTCCTTTCCTTCTGTCAGGGCTGGGTGGCAGGTCAGCTCCTCCCTCCCATGCTTCAGGCCATCCAGAGGAGTGAGAGTCTGCTGCTTTTTCTCAGGATATGACTACACTGCCGGCACGGCAAAAGTGCATCGAAAAAGTGATGTGCTTTTTCGCAAAAAAGCATCCACTCTCATAGGATGTTCTCTCGCAAAAAAGGCCACCTGGAACCACTTGAGGCAGGGCTTAAGGTCATCAGTTGTTTCCGAGGGCAGGTGCCTGAGCCTTGCAGAGACACGTGCTTAAAGGGACCTCCCTGCTGCCTCCTTGCGGACCCTCTTTGAGGGACAGCAAAGCTAGAGCTGTGCCTGCTGTGCTTGCCCTGTGCTTTTTGGGGATGTCACAGCTTTTTCCTGTTGAGTGCTACAGTGCCGGAGATGCCCCTGGGCATGCCATGGCTCCACATGGCTGTTCTTGCTGCATTTGCTGCCAGCTGCCTTCCTCTTCCCGGACAGCATGGACCTGGACCCCTCAGCTCCTTCTGGGGACCCTCTCAGTGGCTGTAGCTGCTCGTCTGTGGCAATTGCACCCCACTAGGTGAATGCACAAGGCCACCTTCCTTGAACTCTGTGCCTGGCTTGCACTGGTCATCAGGAGACACGACACCCACCTGTGGCCCATCATCCCCCTGCAGAAGTGGGTCACAATCGCTCTGTGGAAGCCCAGATAGCTCCTGGATGGTGGGCAATCAGTTTGGAGTGGGGAAGTCCACTGCTGGGGCCCTCCTGATGGAGGTAAGGAGCCCTCAGGCTGCAGTCCCTATACGGGATGGGGGAGGGAGACAGTGATGCATAAAGGGGATCCTCGGGAGAGGAGGGTTGGGGACTATAAGGAGTGGAGTGGGGGTGGGGGGAAAGCCCTGTCCCAGAGGGCTTGTGCCGTCCCACCCTCTCACAGCCCTGCTGCTGCTGTGGGGGGGGAAGGGGGATGGGTTCATGGGGTGACTCCTGGGAGGTTGGGGGGGACATAGGTGGGGAGGGAGATGAGCACCTTCCAAGGGCGCAGTCACCCCTCTCTCATTCCCTGTTTGGTGTGTTTGATTGTCTCCTTCTCCAGGTGGTGAGGGCCATCAACTCCCTGCTGCTGCAGAGAGCCAGCTGTCTGGAGGACCTGGATGCAACTGTGGCTGGATTTGCTGCCCTGGATTTCCCCAGCTGCAGGGTAGCCATCGATGGGACACTCATCCTGATCAGAGTGCTGGGCCATCATGTGGCCCAGTTTATTAATAGAAAGGGCTACTTTTCCCTTGTCCTGCAGGCCCTGGTGGACCACTGGGGCCAATTCCCGGACATTTTTGTGTGGTGGTCGGGCAGGGCATATGATGCCCGAGTCTTTAGAAACTCCAGCCTGTGCACTTAGCTGGACACAGGCACCTTTTTCCCCCACTGGGACTTTGCAGTGGGCAACATGCACATGCCACTGTGCATAGTGGGACATGTGGCATATCCACTCATACCCTGGCTGATGAAGTCATACACCAGACACCTCAATCCCAGCAGGGACCTTTTCAAAGCCCACCTTAACCGAGCGAGGATGCATGGTGGAGTATGCCTTCGGACACCTCAAGGCATGCTTCCGCTGACTCCTCCCCCGCCTGGATCTAGGGGAGCAGAATATCCCTGAGGTGGTTGCAGTGTGCTGTGTGCGCCACAATATTGTAGAGCGCAAGGGGGAGCCTTCCTCCCAGGGTGGAGGGCAGACTCCGGCTGCGAGGGCCATGCATAAGACCTCCCCTAGACAGCTGCCACCTGCCAGGCTTATCAGTTGGGGGTGTGCATCTGGGAGGCCCTGAGGGAGAGGTTCTCTCAGGTGCCCCAGTAACCCTCCCCAGGGTCTCCCCCACAGGGACCTCTGCCTTGCTGCTCTCTTCCTTCCCCCTCTCATACCCTCCCCTTGCCCTTTTCCTGATCTCTCAATAAACACACCTGTTTGATTTCATTACGAAATGAGTCTTTTTTTTATTTAAAAGAAAGAAAAGGTGGACAGGGGAGGGGGGACTCTGAACTGGGAGGGGGGATTAGGACTGAGAGGGGGAGTGGGGTGGCTCAAAATCCCACCTCAGGTGCAGGAGATCTCATCTGGGTTCTGTGGGTCTGGGGGCCACAAAGGAATGGGCAAAAGGGGGTGGGGCTAGAGCAGGGTCAGGATTCGCAAGAAGGGGCCATAAGGCATCACTTGGGGAGGAAGCAGTGGCATGGCATTGGGGGCTGGCAGATGGGCAATGGACATAGGAGGGAGGCAGTAGGGTGGAACCCAGAAACAGCAGCAGTGGGAGGTGTGCCACCATGCGGGCCATGATGCTGCACATGGTGTCACGCTGTGTCAGCATTTTTCCCCCAGGCATGCATCCGCCATTCTAAGTCTGAATCAGCCCTGCACACCAAGGTCTGCTGGATGTCCCGGAGGACGCCAATGCGTTGCTGCATCAGGTCTTTCTACAGACTGGCTCGTCTGCGGGTTCCCTGCACTGTGGCAGGTGGCTGCGGTGCTGTAGCTTGGCCCTCTGTCCAAACTGGTCTGGCTGCGGAGAACATTCAAGAGGGCTGTGTGGAGTTCATGCCACCGCTCTTGTGACTAGCCTGCTTCTAGCTGGGTGCACTCCCCTTCTCCCCGGGGACAGGACATGTGTGAGCAGCAGGCTCATGGGCATGTTCAGGGGCTGCCTGCTGTATCTGCATGCCGCACACTCATACTTCATGTGGTTGCACGGACTGCAGTACCATGAGCAGCCAGAATGACACTCACCCCCTGCTCCCTGTGCACCCGCCTCCCCCACATGTGTGTGTGTGTGTGTGTCTGTGTGTGTGTGTGTGTGTGTATGACAACTCACCTGAAGATCCCTCCCAGGCATCTGAGGAGGCCTGTGAGATGTTCTGGCTGGTGATGACTGTTTTCAAGGACAGGGTCAGTCCCTGACTCCTGCTCCTCCTCCTCCAGATGGGGCTGGCCCTGACTCTCTGGTTTCTCCTCAGCACAACCTCCAGGTGGGTAACAACTGGGGTCTGCAGCTCAGAGTCCACTGTGAAGCATGGAGAAGAGGTTTTCCCACCCCCCCAGGATGTGGTAGAGCTCAGCCTAGTAGGGGCAGGTGTAGGGTCCTGTCCCTGAGAGTGCACGGCATTTAATTGCCCTCACATACCCTTGATGGAGCTCCTGCATCTTGCTCCAGACCTGCTCCATGGTCCAGGCAGGATGACCTCGCTTCACCAGTGAGGTGGCCATCTGAGAATAAATTTTGACATTCCACCGCTTGGCCTGGGGATCTTGCAAGGACTCTTCCTTGCCCCACAACTCAAGGAGGGCCTCGAGCTCTGGTCCTGAACACATCAGGACACACCTTTTAGTCCCCCTGGCGGGGGGGTCCTGGGACCCCTGGTACTACTCCCTGGAAGGGCCAGAGGGAGCTTGGGGGGCTTGTGGCTCCACCATGGGTGGCAATGCCAGGGAACCGCAGAGCTGAGTGGTTAGGCACCTGCTCTCTGGCTGGCTTCCTGCCACAAGACTTGTCCAGAGTGCGTGCAGTTTTAAGAGGGGCCAGAAAACAGGGCACCTGTTTTTTTTCCCTAGAGGCCATTTTTTGCACAAAAAACCCTGCTCCCCACCCACCCACACCTTTTCTGTGCAAGAACTCTTGTGAAAAAAGGAGTTATTCCTTGTAGAAAGAGGAATAACCATTATGCAAAACCCCCTCTCTTCTTTCGATTTTCTTGTGCAAAAATGTGCTTGAGCTGTATCCATTCAGAGTTTCACTAGGCAGCATCTGCTGGTTCTCTCAACACCTTGGAGGAGTAGTGGGTTATGTCTGGGGCTCTCTGCTTTGTGTCCCTGTCCGATTCCCTCATCTTAAGCCTTTTGACCTTCACACGCAGCCCTATTATTTCTTTGATTTGTCCTCTGAAAAAAAATACTTTTTATATCCCTCTGGACTGACCTGTTAGAGGATACTTCTGAAGAAACCTGAAAACAGAGAACTCTAAGGACAAAAGAAGCTGTAGACCCCATTTGGAGGAAAAAGCCTCTCTGTCTTGAAGCATTTTACCTGAAATACTGAAATAAGATCTAGGGCAGGGTTTCCCAACCTATGGGTTGGGACCCAAATATGAGTTGCCATTACCTTTCAAAAGGGTCACCAAGCATCTCCCCAGGTGGCTCTGCTCTCCCAGCTCCCCCCTCCCCCATTTTTGAATTGCCTTGGATCACCAAGTCTTCCTGAATTGTCAAAATGGGTCCCCATCCAGAAAAGGTTGGGAACCGCTGCTCTAGGGTGAGGAATAGACTTTGAGAAAATTTCTCTTAGTATATAAGGCTTTGTTGGTGTATTTTGTTCATTTTAGCTTAGTAACTTGCTTTGATCTGTCTGTTTTCACTTGCAACCACTAAAATCCAATTTTTGATACTTAATAAAAACACTTGTATATTATCAAGTCCCGTGTAAATCATTTTTACCTGGTCGGGGTGGGGGGCAGCAATCACTCTGCCTATCTCTCTTTTTCATTGATACAGAGAGCAAGCCTTATGAGCTTTCTCCATGTAAAACTTTTATACAGAGTAAGATGGATTTATGTGGGGTTTTAGTCCCACTGGGGCTGATCTCCTGGGTGCTGGCAAGTCCCTATAGCTGAGCTGTTTCAGCATCTGTGCTGGGGGATGTTATCTCAATTCTGTGACTTTGCTGGGGGAAAGCAGAGCATCTGGCCCAACAGGACAGGTTGGTGGGGAAACCCAGAGAGCAATTAGATGGGCTCAGTGGTGTGATGAGCACACTGGGTGACAGCCACGAGAGGAACTATGTGACTGAACCTATAACTTCCGGGATGACAAGATAAATCTACAGCCAGGCCCTAGGGTTAAATGCAACACACCCAGCAGTAAGGCCAGACACAGCGCACAGGGGCACTGGGGTCACACTTTACAGCTCCACACCATAGTCACAGGCTAAAAATTTACTATTTATTTATTTTCTACCAAAGCTGAGATTCTTCCCAATCCCAGGACTCCAGGAACTGGGGCTTTAAGGAAACAGCAAATACCATGAGACTTGGCAATGCCTGTTCCCTTCCTGCACCCCAACCCCCTGCTATAATTCCCAACAGCGTCTGAATGCCCCGTGTCCTTGTTCCACTAGGAGTTTCTGCAGCATCATCCCTACTCCCTGTGAGCCCAGCCAGTCTTGCCCAGGGGAAGCTGGGGAGTGGGTGCAACCCTCAGGGTGTTGCTCTGTGTCAGACCATCACACTCCGCTCTAATACAAAGAGGGGCTGATCCTCTCAATGACTCCTGGCAGGAGCAGTGTGTGTGTGTCCGCAATGGGAGTGAGTCCCTGCAAGACCCTCCCCCTTTGCATCCCCGGTGACGTAGTGTGGGTACCTTGCTGGTTGCTATGCTGGGCAGTGGGTTGTCAGTGACCTCCACTGGCTGCTGTCTGCAGCATGGCCCAGCAGGGCAGGGGATGAGTCATTATGCAAGGGGGCTTCGAAACTCCTCAGACAGGTATCTCCCATGGAGCGGAACAATGGAAAGGAAGGGGGCGAAGCCAGACCTGGCTGGGGGCAAGGCTGGAAGGGAGTGGGTTTTAGCTGGGCTGTCTGGGATCATGGAGGAGACAGCCTAGGCCGAGAGGGGCTGGAATTTAGGGGCCCAGCATCCCCCATCTCCAGGGGGGCTGAGGCATCCTAGGCCCGGTTCCTGTAACCAGATGACATCTGTGCTGTGCTGTATCCTGGAGAAGCAATAAACTCCCTCTATTCTCCTGGCTGGTGGAGTCTGTCCGTGCCATTACGGGGGTGCAGGAGTTGGGGGACCCCGACGCGCCGCCACATCCCCCAACCAGTGTGTGTGGAATTTCCTACATTGAACAGTCACATTAACACAGTTCCCTCCAGTTAGCACACTCCAGTGTCACATGGGATTGGTTTACAGCAGTGTCGTGCATGGCTGTGGTGTCCACGAAGTTCAGGGAGGGAGGAAATTTCTGAGATGTTGCCATTTCCCCTCTTTCCTTTTCTCTCTCAGCTGCTGGTGTTTGAGTCTGTCTCTCTGGGTTTATTTCTCGGCCCTTTGCCCCACCAGAGAGTTTGGCAGGGTGTGAGTGTGGGTTCAAAACGGGGCGTTTTGGTGTTCCTTTCCCCCCTTGTCTTTCGGGGTGTTTCAAGTGGCAGATGTTCTTGCTCTGTGTGATCCTGTTGCTGCCTCTTCAGGAGCAGCTTCATGGGCAGGAGCTTTTGGAAACTTCCTCTCACAGATGCCCTGTGCTGATTTCTTCCACTGGCTTGTTTCCAGGGGCAGGGCGAGATGCAGACACTGGGGCTGTTTCTCCAGTCCCAGGTGGCCTTGTGTCATTTTCTGCCCCTTCCCCATTTCGGGGAACAGGGGGCTGTGCAGGGCCCGTGGAATCTTCCTGAACAACAGACCCACTAACTCCTAATGTCTGGGGGAAATCCCAGTCCCTGGGGGGGCAGATGCTGAGGGGTTTCCCCTGGTCCTGTTCTGCAGCATGACCAGGGCTGAGGAATGGGAACAATCTCCCAGAATATTCCACAGGAATCTCCAGGATCAGGGCCATTGAATTGACACTGTAAAATGAGAGACTTCCCCCTTCTAGATCCAGAAACACCCCAACCACTGTCGGCTTCACAGCCCAGCTCTGGATCACAGTGTCGGCCTCTCTGGGGTGATAAAGCCCCCCCGATATCCCCATAGACCAGCACCCCTCCTTGGGGAACTCCTCCAGACTTTGCTTCATTACTTTCTCCCTCACAGTCTTATTCAGCACCCCCAGCTCCCACTCTGATCTGTCCCCCACCTCCACCTCCCAGTACCACTGGCAAGCCCCTGCCTCCTTATCATCAAACCCCTGACTCCACATAGCAACGAGGGGCTCAGAGGAGGCAGCCAGCCCTTGGTAAGTGGGCTTGTGCTGGACTGTTCTGCCATCTGGATACAGGTAGAGTTGGGCGTGTTTACAAGTTTGATCCAGAGTGATGGGAACTGAGGAGAGAAATCAGAATAACCCATTAGCCCCAATTCAGTCAGAGACCCCACAGGGGAGAGATTCCAGCCAGCACTGCCAGAGTGGAAGACAGAGTATTAAGGGTTGGGGTGGCTGGTGGGACTGGCCCTGCTCACCTGGATCTGACCTTAGGCTCTGAGGAGCTGCAGGGCTGTGTCTGAGCCTGGTCCCTGAGCAGGGGGTGAGATGGGGGAGCTGGAGCAGGGGATTGGGCTCCCAGTATCCTCGCTCTCCCCCTGCCCAGTGTGTGCCCTGAGACATATTAGGGATCCAGGGGCCCATGGAGGGGCCCAGGAGCGAGGACTCTGCAGGCTGTGGTGGGAGGACTGAGAGGATATCGGTGGAGCTGACAGAGTAGGGGATGAGTCTTTGTTGAGAGGCCAATGGAAGATGGGGGGAGCATGTCAGGACTAACAGAAGGGGTTTGCAAATGAACCACCCAGGAATGTGAGGCTTCCTGCTCAGGACAGCGAGTTCAGGGCCATTCACATCATCCAGCCCCACAGCTCTGCAGCCAGCCCCCCTTCAGCCCCACCTGCCCTTTGGGGACCCCACACTTCTGTCAGCCCAGCTAAGTAGCCCTGATACCACTAACCCCAGAGCAGTGTCTGCTCAGCTTCTCCCAGCCCCACTCACCCATGTAGTTCCGAACTCGCCTGAAACCTGCACGGGAAGAGGAACAAACATGGTCAGGGCCTAGCAAACATGAGGAACTTGCTCTGGCAGGAGCTGCCATTCTGGGAGAGGGTCACTGACAAATACAAAGCAACTGAGAAATGTGAAATGTGACATGGAAACACGTCCTCTTACCTAGCTCTGCAACCTCCCTAGCTGAAATGGAAAGAGACGGAGTTAGTCCCTGTCAGTAAGGCAGAGGGCTCAGTTCTGGGAGCTACTCTGGGACCATATGATCACTTTATATGAGATTTATGGGCCTCACTGCCAAAGAAGAAATCTCCTGGCTGTGTGTAGTGAGAGACAGGCCCTTTCACCCCACACACAAGAGCTCTCTGTAAATAGCAATCACTAGCTCTCAGGGATGCTTTTATATTGTCTCTTAGGTTATGTCTACACTGCACATTTATTTCAGAATAAGCTATGCCAGAATAGTTATTCTGAAATAGCTTATTTCAAAATAGCACATCTACAGGGACGCCTCAGAATTAGTCTGAGGCAGGCTCCCCTCATGTGGACGTGCCATTTCGATTTAGAGCCCCAGAAGTACTGGGGAGGAATAACTTAGAATGGCCCTGGTGAGGGGCTATTCCAAAATAGTAGAAGCGGAGTGTCTACACATGCCCTATTCTGAAATATCTATTTCAGTATAGGCGTTGTTCTTCATAGAATGAGGTTTACAGAAGTCGGAATAAGCCTCCCATTATTTTAAAATTATTTCATAATAATTCTATTGCTGTGCAGATGCTTGCATAGTTATTTTGGAAAAAGGCCATTATTCTGAAAGAACTTTGCTGTGTAGACACACCCTTAGGCTACATCTACACTACAGGTTTTTGCGCAAAAACCAGTGGAGCGTCCACACCTCAAGCATGTTTTGTGCAAGTAAATCAGAAGAACAGAGGGCTTTTGCTGGTAGAGTTATTCCTCTTCCCATGAGGAATGACTTCTTTTTGCGCTACAGTTCTTGTGCAAAAAGGCATGTGTGGACGCTCCAGAGGGGTTTTTGCACAAGAAACCCCTACTGGAAAAAGCATAGGTGCTCTGATGGCCATTCTGTGAATGGCCATAAGAGGTTTCTTGCACAAGAGTGTCCATGCAGTCTGGATGCTCTCTTGTGCAAAAAAGCACATCGCTTTTGCGATGTGCAAAAGGCTTCTTGTGCAAAAACCCTGCAGTATAGACTAAGCCTTAGTGTCAAGGACTGAAGCAAATGTTGCTCTCACTGATGCTGCTGTAAATCCACAATAACTCCAGGTGCTTCACTGCAGTGAATTTGGATTTACACCAGAGTTACCTAGAGCAGAATTGTTGCCTGTGAGAAACTGCTGTTTGGCTGGGGTGACCCTTGCAGGCTGGGGGAATTTTTAAGGGGCACTGGAAGGATCTAAATCCCCGTTGGGATTGGCAAAGCATCTAACCTTGATGGGAGACATGGCTTTAGATCCAAATCCAGCTCTGGAGTCCTCAACACTGCTGTCTAAAGGGAATGACTCATAACCCTTTGATGTATCACAGCTACACACTGCAGGTGTCATTAGGGGACAGTTGGGCCTGGAGATGTCTGGAGGTCAGATCTGGGATCCAGCCTTGGCAATGAATATGGAGCCTCTGCCCAGGGGCTCTAATGGGGATGGAAATTAACTTACCGAGCCTCTCACGCAGCTCCTGGCACGCTGGGGAGAAAAGAGAAGGTGCCATGATGGGTTCCACGTGGGTCGTTCCAAGCACAGTGACATGGGGCCCTGCAAACTGTGGGTGCAGCTGCACTGCAAAAGGAGTGAGTGCCCCAGTTTGGGAACAGCCCAGTGTCTGTTCTGTTCCAACCCATGCACTGACAGCAGAAGGGCAGCTGGGTACCAAATGCAGGGCCTTAGACTGGTGACTCAAGTACAAACCCACTGACACTCCCTGGGGATGCACACAGGTAGCTACCCAGTGCTGTCTCCTCTTCTGCCGTCACATGTCTATTGTCAGCACCCTGGCTCCAGCAGGCCGAGGGTGTGTTTGACTACCTGAGATGGGAAGCTCTCACCCAGCTGCAGAGCAGATGCACCCAGTGAGCCAAGGGTCCCAGAACTGACAGCACGGGTCAGGTTGTTAATGAATAACAGACAAGGTCCCAAATAAGCCTCAAAACAGAACCCAAATATTGCACTTAGGTGCAGCACCCCAGCTACTGCCATTGCTGAGAATGAGGAGAGAGAGCATCACACCAGATGCTCTGCATCCCACAGAGAGAGGCCTGCACTGTGGCAGGCTGCCACACAGCCTCAGACCTCCTATTTTTGTGCTGTGCAATCTCTGTGTGGTGCTGTACTGCACAGCAAGTAGCTGTAGGGTCAGTGGCTGGCAGGAGCTTAGCTGGGGAAGGGCTCTGTGGGGCTGGGTGACACTGAATTTACTGAGCACCCCTAAACATAAGGGGTCAGGTCCTCACCAGGCTCTGAGGGGAACAATGTGGGTGGTGGGGCCCACACAAAGAGGATACTAAGGTTTGGAGGCTCTGCTCATTTGCAGACCAGGCCTAGACTCTCAGGGAAGAGGGAAGAGAACAGGATTGGGGAACCCAGCGCTGGGATGGTCAGGAGGTTGGGGTTAGGATTCAGAGACACCAGTGGTGCTGTAGGGAGCTGAGGCCTAGGCGGTATGGGGAAGCGATGGAGGGTACAGAAGGGTGGTGACAGAGCTGGGTGCAGGCAGGAAGCCCAGCAATGGGGGAGCAGGGATTTTGCATTTCAAAACTGTGTTATAGGCAAACAGGGAGGACATTTGCCCAGCCTCTGACCCTGGGCCTGTCTACACAGCCCCATAATGCAGGCTACGGGGGTGTGATTTGCAGCACTCATTAAAATGCCACATTGTACCTGCCCCAAGTGGATACTGCTGGTGTGCACTAAACAGCACCTTGTTCCCACTAATGCAGACTTCTTTCAACAGGACAATATTCATGCCACCTAGGGACATTGTAGTTTGCACCCCCAGCACCCCATGGGGTTGTTACTTTGGTGTATGTTGCTGTGCATAGCCCGGTAATCTGACTGCTGGGCGGTGTAGACCTACCCTAAGCCCTGCTGTCCACTCTCCCTAGTTCAGGATGACAGTGAAATCTGAACTGCACACTGGGCACTGTTTGTTTATTCACAGAATGTGGGGAGATGGCCATGGAGATGAGTGAAATGCATACAGTGCAACTGGTGATTTTTCTCTCTCTCTATAGTGTGAAAGCCAAGTACCTGTTTCCAAGGTCTTCTTATTGGCTTCTGAAATGGGGAAGAGAAAAGAGACGCACTGTTACAGGGCTGCCAACACTGTATTTCAAAAATGAGGGACAGTTTTCTTAGCAGCCTCCATCTCTCCTACCATATTCTTAGTAGTAACAGGGTGTTGCTCTGGGACCATGCAAAGAATTTGCATGTAGCCAGGAGTATTTATATTTGCCAGGGTTATTGCTTGCTGCTTTCAATCGCACTCAGCATCTCCTGGTCTTGAACAGTGAGAAAAAATAAGGCACATCCCTTCTAATAAGGGGCCGTTGGAAATCCCTAGCACTCCACTGGGTGGTGCTGTGCACTCCCTAACAACTGGGGCTAGTTAGGGACATCCCAGGGCTTCGCTCCCAAACCCAGGGCAGCAACTGGTAATTTCTATAGGAGCAGGGCTGCTGATTAGGTCGCCAACTTTCTAACATTTCAAAACTGGGCACTGCAGCTCCTGTCTGCTCACTTCCCACCCCCACCCCCACCTGCTGCCATCACTTGCTTCCCACTCCTCTGGGGATCACCTGCAGACTGCCCACCTGCCCAATCAGGACATGGTGGGTATGTTAGGGGTTTGGAACTCTCACTAGAAACGCCGACAAGTTTATTCAGGGAGGCTTTTGATGCACTGACACATGTTACTAGATGGTCATTTAGGCATCAGGGAGATAATTTGTTGAAAAGACAATTTCTGTGTGTTTGAAGTACCCAGTAACACTCCTCTGTCCATTGCCCCCTCGTTTCCTGTGTTACAGCTTGAGGCAGAATCCAGGGTAACAGTGACGGGGTGTTGGTGAAACCTTTTAAAATGTTACCCCTTTATAAATCACCTTTTTATATTATTTTAAATTTAGATCTCATGTTTCAAGACTTCGATTTCCCCATCCAGCCCTCCCTGGCCAGAGGAATGGGGTCTACCAGGGACCTGGCAGAGGACAAAGGAGATGAAAGAGGGGGATGCTCAGGGCTCTCCCAGGATGCCCTTGCAGTGAGAACCCCAGTCACCATTCTGGCATGTTCTGTCCAGTCTCTCTCCCTGCTGCTCTCACCCCACGTGCAGGGAGATTCCACTGCAAAAGGCACATTTGCCAACTTGTTGTCATCAAAGTGTATGTGGGGGAGGGGAGGAGTCACTAGGCAGAGACCTCTTGGATCATCCCCTTCATCACACTGAGACCCCAGACACTACCAGTCAGTCACGGAGCTCTCAGAGCACCCAACCTACCAAGTTGTGATAGAAATGTCTCTTTAGATTTTTTCTTCTGCGAGGCCTTTTGCTTGCCTGTGGGACAGAGAATCAGACATTGCCGTGAGACAGGGAAGGAAGGGTCACACTGAGCAATTCACTAATATAGGTGGGGCTGGGACCCCCCAGAGTGTTTGTAAATTTGGCTTTGTTCCTCAAACCAATCCAAGGTCAATATCTGAACAATAAGATGCTCTCAGGCCCCAGCCCTGGGCCCCAAAGGGCCAGGCTCGAAACATGCCAATAACACAGCCCCATTACCTGTGTATTCATGGTATGCACACGGTACAGCAGCAATGAGAACCAGAGCGAACAATGCCCAGAATGCAGCCAACCAGGGAGATGCGCGGGGGAAGACATCACCTGGCAAACAGGGAGTGCAGGGTGTGAGGAGCACAGACCCATCCTGAACCTGGAGAACAGGGTTAGGTACTTGGATTGACAGCTGAGTCTCGGCTCAGAGATGCCCAGAAATTCCCAGAACTAAAGGGAACCTCCTTTCCAAGCATAGGCAGTGGGTGAAGCTGTTGCTTGGGGAGGCAAGCTCCCCCATCTGTGGTCGCTCCCGGGCTCTAACCCTGATCCATCTGGGCCTCACCCCACACTGCCCAGGCCCTGCACTCTGCCTACAGTCTCCCTCTTCTCTTTCCCCTCCTCCCTGCTCACTCCTTGCAGCCAAATCCCTGAACCCAAATGTAGCAAATGACATTTTTTTAAAATAACACTCTTCTAAAATTTCTTTCTCAAGAAAATGGAGCATGTTTCCCCCATATGGCAAACAGTGAAGACTGAAAATCCCAGAAGTGCCTAATTAAATAAACTTCATATTTCTAATCAGATTTTATATTTTAAATGTAGTCTTAAGCCTTCATAAATTAAACATGCCAGATAACAAGAAATGTAATACACTGAAATAAAGACATTATTTTAAATTATTTAGTCAGTGGTATAGTGTGGTCATCACAAAGATCATTGTGTTTAGGAAAAGAAAACACTAATTTATTTTGTGTGATCTCCATAACAACAGAGATGTTTATGAAATTTCAGTATGTGTATAAGTTAAAGGTATGTTTCCAAAGATTTTAGGCATAACAAAGGATGTTGTACCTTCCTAAGGTAGGGATTTCATCTGAGGGTACTCTTAAAACTAGTTCCTCAGTCAGAAGTAATAAAAGGGAAACTCAATTGTCCAGCTACCTTAAAGAAAAGGGATGTTGTCCCTTTAAGAGCTCTCTTCAATAAGGTGGTGAGAGAAGAATAGGGATGGACAGAAAGGACAGGAAGACTTTGCAAGCAAATTTTTGTACTGATGACCGTGAAAATATGTATTTTAGATAAGGGCAATCTTTTGAAGAATTTATTTTAAAATTATATGTCGGACGATCCAAGCATTTCAAGCTAATGCTGAATACTCAGACTGTAAATCTAAAATCTAGGCAAGGATTTTTTATAGATGTGATTTTATAATCTTCAGCAATAAACTAATGAAATATTTTAAACTAAGGTCCTGTAAACATCATACAGTAATTCACAGATGTTTTTGTCAGTAAATTCAGAAACTGATAGTATATAACCAGAGGTTGATACATGCTTGTTAAATGTCTTCATTACTCCAGAAAGGCTCTTTCATGGGTTCAGTGTTATGCTAATAGGTCTGTCAAGCTGGAAGGCTTTTTACTTTTAAGTTAATAGAGCCACTTGGAGGGAAGGCTCACCAGGCTGCTATCAAAAGACAGGACTATGCAGCACTTTAAAGACTAACAAGATGGTTTATTAGGTGATGAGCTTTCGTGGGCCAGACCCACTTCCTCAGATCAAATTGCGGAAGAAAATAGGCATGACCATACATACCAAAGGGATACAATCAAAAAAAGTGAACACATATGAAAAGGACAAATCAAATTTCAGAACAGAGGGGGGATGAGGTGGGGAGGTAAATGTCTGTGAGCTAATGATATTAGAGGTGATAATCGGGGAAGCTATCTTTGTAATGGGTAAGATAACTAGTGTCTTTGTTGAGACCTAGGCGTAAAGTGTCAAACTTAAGCATGAATGACAGTTCAGAGGATTCTCTTTCAAGTCTGGTGTTAAAGTGTCTTTGGAGCAGGATGCAGGTAATCAAGTCATTGAGACAATGCCCTTTCTGGTTGAAATGGCAAGAAACTGTTTTTTTCTTTGTGATCCTGTCTAATATCTGTTTTGTGTGCATTGATTCTTTGGCGAAGTGTCTGAGACATTTGTCCAATGTACATAGCAGATGGACACTGTCGGCACATGATAGCATAAATTATATTTCTGGATGAACAGGAATACGTGTTCTTGATCTTATAACTTAATTGGTTAGGTCCAATAATGGTATCAGCAGAGTGAATATGTGGACAAAGCTGGCACCAGGGTTTGTTGCAAGGGAAAGTTCCAGGGTTGGTATTAGTGTGGTATGTCCTGTGGTTCTTGGTAAGAATCATCTTGAGGTTAGGTGGTTGTCTATAGGAGACTATGGGTCTGTCTCCCAGAGCCTCTCGGAGTTTAGTATCCTGTTCCAGTATAGGTTGTAGTTTATTGATAATGTGTTGGACGGGTTTAAGTTGGGGGCTATAGGTGATGACAAGTGGAGTTCTATTGTTGGTTTTCTTGGGTCTGTCTTGAAGTAGATGATTTCTGGGTATTCGTCTGGCTCTTTCAATTTGTTTTTTTATTTCTCCGGGTGAGTAATTGAGGTTTATAAATGCTTGGTAGAGATCCTGAAGTTTCTGGTCTCTGTCAGTGGGATTAGAGCAGATGCGGTTGTATCATATGCTTGGATATAGACATTGGATCATATGGTATGTTATGGATGGGAGCTGGAGGCATGTAAGTAACTGTATGAGTCAGTGGGTTTTCTGTAGAGAGTGGTGTCTAATTTACCATTGGTGATTTGGGGGAGTCCATATAGAATTATTTTTCCTTTGGCGTTGATGGGGGGATCTGGTAGGTCAGACTGATGTTCATTGGTAGTTTGGAAATATTCTCGGAGGTGGAGGCGGCAAAAAAAAAGCCTTAAGGTCACCACAAAATTGCTATAGCCAAACCCTTCGATACAACTACATCTGCTCTAACCCAGAGAAATAAAAAAAAAAAACAAATTGAAAGAGCCAGATGAATACCCAGAAACCATCTACTTCAAGACAGACCCAAACCTCATTTTTGAGGTTTACAGGATCTTTCGAAAAAGGGTTGTATTTTCAAAAGATCCCCTCTAGACTGCCGGGTTTTTTTCGAAAAAGCCCCGTTTTGAAAAAAAAGCGGCAGCCATCTTTATGCAAATGAAGCATGGGATATTTAAATCCCGGCTTCATCTGCACTTTCGAAGTGCTTGATTTGCATCCCTCTGCTGACAGATGGATGCAGTCTGGACATAGCCTATGTCTACACTACAAGGTTTTTGCTTAAAAACATGTTTTTGTACATAAACCGGCAGAACGCCCACACGTCAAGCGCATTTTTGTGAAAAAAACAGAACAAAACCAGTAGTCGACAGGACAGAGGGCTTTTGCTGGTACAGTTATTCTTCTTCCCACTCGGAATAACTCCTTTTTGTGCTACAGCTTTTGCATGTGTGGATGCTCCACAGGGCTTTCATGTGCAAAAAGAGCCTATCCAAAAAAGCACAGGTGCTCTGATGGCTATTCTGTGTATGGCCATCAGAGCTTTCTTGAGCAAGAGCATCCATGCAGTGTGGACACTCTTTTGCGCAAAAGCACATAGCTTTTGCAATGCGCTTTTGAGGCGTGGACGCACTTTTGTGCAACAAGTTTTTGTGGAAGATCTCTTCTGCAAAAAGCTTCTTGCGCAAAAACCTGGCAGTGTAGACAAAGCCTTACATACCACAACCAAGTCAGCCTTTAACCTTTCCTTGAATAAGTTATATAACCTGAGCTCCTATATTTCTGACTGTGAGGCAGGTTTCCAGATCTCTAATTCTCCCTGAGCACTTTCCACTTTATCAACATCCTGTTTGAAAGTGTGGACACCATGACTGGACACAGTATCCCGCAATGGTCTGGCTAGCACCACACACAAAGGTGAAGTCCCCACCTTTCCACTGCCAGATACTCTCATTTATATCTACAAAGGTTCCATCGCTCTGGTAGCTCACACTCACATCTTTTTCAGAGTCACCATTTCCAGATTACAATCTACCATCCTGCAAGTGTGATGCTCTTTGTCCTTTATGCTCTTTGTTTATGCCTACATGGTCTTGCATTTGACCATGTAGAAATGTGATAGACTAAATCCTGTGGATCCATGACAGCATGTTGTTTACGTGAACTCACCTTATCAAGAAACCTAGGTCGGTGTGTAGTACTTGTACCATTAATTATGTCCCCACCAATGTTTGGGTCACCTGCAAATTTTTAATTTCCTCTCAGCTCTTTGCGAACACTCTTGAATAACATTGGCCCAAAACAGATTGCTGTGGGACTCTGAACCTTTTTAGGATGATTCACATTACAACTTTAAGAGCTATGTTAGTCAGTTTTTAATCCACGTAATGTGGTCTACATTGATTTTGTACAGTGCAAATATTTTTAGCAGAGTTTTATGCAAGAATAAATGAAAGCTCTTACAGAGTTTGAGACCTGGTCTACACAACCAAGTTAGGTTGGGTTACTTACATTATTCAGACCCATAAAAAAATTCCCAGCCTCTATGATGTTTTTAAGCTGACTTAACCCCAGGTGTAGAAACCACTACGTTGATGGAAGAATTATTTTGTCAATCTAGTTATCACCTCTTGGACAACTGGATTTCCTACTGCCCTGGAAGAGCCCTGTCTGGTGCAGTAATAAGTTACATTACAGTGTTGCTGCTGTTGTGTTTCTAGTCTACACAGACTCAGAATGTTTTACTTCAGCACAGTTACCTTTACCAAGCAAATGCCATAAGTTCTGTACTTTGTCAACAACAAGCCTGGCTAAGCAACTTCATCCCTAAGCCTGGTTTAAAAAATACAAAAGGAAATTCTTCTTCACTCAGCACACAGTCAAGCTGTGGAACTCCTTGCCAGAGGATGCAGTGAAGGCTAGAACTTTAACAGGGTTCAAAAAAGAGCTAGA
The DNA here is from genome assembly GCA_032595735.1 of Pelochelys cantorii. Classification (NCBI taxonomy): domain Eukaryota; kingdom Metazoa; phylum Chordata; order Testudines; family Trionychidae; genus Pelochelys; species Pelochelys cantorii. Next base: position 3,504,100 of record CM064351.1, read on the forward strand.
TAGATTCATGGAAGTTAGGTCCATTAATGGCCATTAGCCAGGATGGGTAGGAATGGTGTCCCTAGCCTCTGTTTGTCATGGAAATGGCAGAGAGGGGAGGGATCACATGAGGATTACCTGTTGCGATCCATCCCTCCAGGGCATCTGGCATCGGCCACTGTCGGCAGACGGGATATTGCACTAGATGGACCTTTGGTCTGATTCAGTATGGCTGTTCTGATGTTCTTAAGCCTGTGATCTTGCTTATAAATAATATTGAAGTCTGCTGAATTCACATGCAGCTACAAGAGTATCCATGGAACTCCAAGAACAGCAACATTGGCAGCAGTAACTACTTAGTGGCCTTAACAGCTCCGGACAGAACTAACAATCAATTCTGTTTAGGGGCAGAGAGGAAACTCACCGGAGAGGTGAATGGCCGATTGTCGCTCCATCTCCACAAGACTATTCTGCACAATGCAGCCAATGTCTCCAGGGTCTTCTCCTTCTGTGACAGTGACGTGACTCTCAACACTGTACAGGTTCCCCGTCTCCTTAGTCATGTTGGTCACAGACTCCATTGTCAGGTTCTGCCGATTCTTGCCAACCCACTGGAGTTTGGGTTTGGGAGACCAGCCTGTGGATCTACAGGCCAGCCCGATCCCCTGGCCCTGAGGACCCAGCACGTCAATGAACACCGGAGCCACAGCTGCAGAGAGAGACAGAGAGTGTGTGTCAGGGAATCATGTCTTTGATAGCCTCATAGGATTCATCGCTGGCTATGGGGGGACTCTGCCTGGAAAGCTCCATTCCCTTGTGTGCAGCCACCCTGGGATCCCTCATTCTGATGACTGGAGAAATAAAATAAAACCAGCTTGTGTTTCCATGCAGGCTCAATGAGGAATGTTCAGGCTTAAACTGCGCACAGAGATTGCTGCACCTGCTGCTGAAATGCAGCCACTTCTGAAGTGGAGCCCCACAACTGTCAGGATCACTTCAGTAAAAAGCAGGAGATGAGGGATGGTGACCCCAGCCACATCTCTGCTACCACTTGTCCTGTGCCGCCCTCCTTTTGTGCTGAGGCCATAGCTCTACTTCTCATTGAAACGAGGATGTTAAATGCAGCAGTGACCTTGCTAGGGCCACAGCTGGACCAGCACTGAGCATGAGGAGAGAGCGCCCGCTACTGAGTTTTGCATGTCAGTCCCTTCAGCACAGGGCTCTACTGCTGGGCTCAGTATCTGGGCATTTAGAAGGGGACAGGAAGCTCCGGCTGCCCAGACACAGCACCACTGGGAACATACTCAGGGCTCGATGTGAGAAGAGAAAAAGAGCCTAAAGCTCCAGGGCCTGGTGTGAGATCTGAGGCCTGAACCATTGTGCAATACATAAAATCACAGAATTGGAAGGGACCACAAAAGGTCATTGAATCCAGTCCCCTGCATCCCTGGCAGGGGTGGCCCGTGCATATAGGCCGACTTGGCCGTCACCTAGGGTGCCGTGTTAATGGGGCACCCAATGATGATGTCACGCCATTGAGGGCTATGGAGGCGGGGGCACCAATAGTGCCTTCTGCCTGGGGCACCAGCTGCCAGCAGCTCTCCTCGAGCTGCTCCTGACCCCTGGCAGGTCCAAGCACCATTTAGATCGTCCCTGACAAATGTCTGTCTAACCCAAAGATCTCCAGTGATGGCGATTCCACAACCTCCCTAGGCAATTTATTCCCATGTTTAACCACCCTGACAGTTGGGAATTTTTTCTTAATGTCCAGCGTAAACCTTCCTTGCTGAAGTTTAAGCCCATTGCTTCTTGTTCTATCCAGAGGTTAAGGAGAATACTTGTTTCCCTCCTCCTTTTAAGGAACTTAAACTGTAATGTCCCCTCTCAGTCTTCTCTTTTCCAGACAAAACAAACCCAACTCTATCAATTTTCCCTCATAGTAGGTCATGTTTTCTGCTGGACCTTTAATCATTTTTGTTGCTCTTCGCTGGACTTTTTCCACGTTGACCACATCTTTCCTGGATTGTGGTGCCCAGAACTAGACACAATGCTCCAGCTGAGGCCTAATCAGCGCAGAGTAGAGCGGAAGAATGACTTCTCGTGTCTTGCTCACAACACTCCTGTTAATGCATCCCAGAATCATGTTTGCTTTTTTTTTCAGCAATTTTACACTCTTGATTTATGTGTAGCTTGAGGTCCATGATGATCCCAGGATTACTCTCCACAATGCTCCTTCCTAGGGAGTTATTTCCCATGTTGCATGTGTGAACATGCCAGAAGGCTAGTGCAGATAGACCCCGACCTAGTACAAGATAAGATGGCAGATGTCTCCACAGAGCAATGAATAGGGATGTTATATGTAAAGTGTCAGGAACAGGGGAAGTAACGGATGCCATGTAAGGTAGCATGTGAGCTGTTCATGCCATGTGTATGTTTCAGTCTATAAATGGTGGGTATTTCACTATTACCCTTTGTGTGGCCTGGAGAACAGCGGAGTCTCCTACTGTTGACTCCTTGCCATTGGCCGCTCATGTGCAAGTACCTGTAACTGTGGAGTTAGGGTGCTAGGACTGTGCCTTGAGGGTAATAGCCTGGGCCATGTGTCTGTTACTGAACAAGGCCTGTTATCATTCTTAATGAATAACACTGAGGTCTGCTGAATTAACCCGCTGCACTACCTGCTAGTACCGATAACATGGGAGCTCCAAGAATAAAATGGCTGGAACAGCTCCAGCAACCTGGCCAGCGTTACTGAGGCAACCAAAATCCATCCCCACCCACACACTCCCGCTTAGTGCCATGTCTCACCTGCAACCTGTAGGTCAGTGGTGGATTCCAGGCTCCACTCTGGGTTCCTCACTAAGCACCGGTATTTCCCATCATCTGACATTTGGATTCGTTTCAGCTTCAGGGAGACGTTCCCTCTACTGATCTCTTGTAGGAACATCTCTGTCCGGTTCTGGTAATCCTTCCCTGGCAGGTTCCGGGTACCCTCATTCATGTATTCATGCACCAAGATAAATCCTCGTCCAATTTTCCTCCACTGCACATCCATGCTGGGCAACTGCGCTGGGGGTGAGAGCTGGCAGGGTAACACCATATCCTGGCCAACTATCCCCACCACTGGGTGCAGAAATTCATCGAGGACAACCTCCCCTGCAACACAGAACCCCAGGGGGGCAGATCAGAGTGAGAAGAAAGAGAGATGGAAATTGCTAAGTGAAATAAAATCCCCTCAGTTGTGTGTAGCTTATAGCAGAAGGTTCTTGAGACAGAGAAATGTGTAGCTCATTTGAGTTAGTGTGTGATTGCAGGGCAGTGAGGTCACATTACAGCTGACACTAGCTAGTTCTCCAATGCTAAGCTGCAATGCCCAGAAATCTCTCCAAAGTTGCCTGCCTTGCAAACTACCTGCACTGTACTGGCAAAAGATGGCCTCCACTGGAAAACCTCTGCCAGTTCACAGAGCGCTGCACAGCCCCATGGTACCCGATTACAAGCTCTTTCCACAGCAAGCTACTTTTTTGATTTATTGGTTTCAGATCCATGTAGCCCGGCCATGGCTGCTGGGAGGCCACCTCAGAGGGCTGCTGCCTGGCCTGGATTTTGAGGGATCTTTGGGTCAATGCATGTCTCTTCCATTGACTCAACACCCCAAACAGGGAGTGACTCAGATGGGGAGTCACTGCTCTTGTGATCAGTGTCATGTCTGGAGGGAATTAAATATCTGAAGGGGGCTTATGTCTCTAATTTAGTTGTCTCCATAGTCTTTGGTTAAACCCTGGGTCATGTAGAACAATTACTGCCCAGCTGCAGCACCTGACAATCACTATGTGGTTAGAGGGGAGGAGGGATAAGGGTGGGATTTTCAAAGCCACCATTTTAATAAGTCCCAACTCCTAGAGACACGTAACTCTGAGAATCTCGGCTGTCTTTTTTTTCATAAGCCAGTTTCTAGCTCTAGTTGTAGGGAGAAGCTTAAAAATATGACCCAAGTGTGACCAAAGGCTCAAAAAACAAAACAAAACAAACAAAAACAAAGGAAACAGGAAGACCCCAAAAGGTGATTTGATTTTTTTTAAACCCAATGATTTTTTTAGCCAATCTCCTGATTTCTGAGGTCTGACTCATGGGCTACGTCTACACTGGCAGGTTCTTGGGCAAGTACGACTGTTCTTGTGCAAGAACCCGCAGAGCATCCACACTGCTTGCCCATTCTTGTGCAACTAGATTTACAGTACGGCGTGGTAAGAGAGGGCTTCTTGCACAAGAGCTATGCTCTTTTCTTACAAGTGTAAGCTCTCTTGTGCAACAGCTCTTGCTCAAGAGGGAAGTGTGGACGTGCAGCAGGGGTTTCTTGCGCAAGAAAACCCGATGGCTAAAATGGCCATTAGAACTTTCTTGCGCAAAAGAGCATCCATACTGCCATGGGCGCTCTTGCGCAAAAGCACATCTTGCACATGGCAGTGTGGATGTGTTCTTGCGCAAGACTTCTTGCACAAGAACCCTTGCACAAGATGTTCTTGTACAAGAAGCCACCAGTGTAGACATAGCCATGCTACGTCTACACTGCAGGCTTTTTAGCAAGAACTGTTTTGCACAAGAGTCGTTGTGCAAAAGGTCTTCCACAAGAGCGTGTCCACACTGCCATGTGCTTTTGCGCAAGAGATATGCTTTTGTGCAAGAGCGTCCATGGTAGTGTGGACGCTCTCTTGTGCAAGAAAGCTCTGATGGCCATTTTAGCCATAGGGGTTTCTTGCACAAGAAATTCATATTGCCTGTCTACACTGCCTTCTTGTGGAAGAGCTCTTGCGCAAGAGGCCTTATTCTTCGTGGGGAGAGGAATAACTCTTTCAGAAGAAGCCCTGTTTTCCAACACTGTACTGTAAATTTACTTGCGCAAGAACGTACATGCAATGTAGACACCCAGCAAGTTTTTGCGCAAGAACAGCTGATCTTGCGCAAAAAGTCTGCAGTGTAGACGTAGCCCATGGTGTTTGAAGGTTTAGAGTTGGCCATTCTACAGCTTCCATTCATCCTAGTGTAAGCCAGGGGTCTGAAGGACTGCTTGAAATGCAGCCAGCTGATGTTGTTTAGCCTTCAAGATAACTGTTGATATGTAAATACAGCTCAAGATGTGGTGGGGAAGGAATCCGGGGTGTGGTTATGTAAATCCAATTCAGCCAGGGCTGATGGAGGATTGGTTGTTAGAATGGAATGTGATGTATTGTAACTAATTTGGGCTGTTGTGGGACCACAAATCATGCTACCCATGAATGTGGGAACTGTAAAATATGACACCAGTGATTGCAGGAGAGACACCATCATTGCAAAGGGATCTCAGATAAACAAGCCTTTCCCTTCCAGAGTTGAGGGAATGGACTTGGGGGAGGGATTCAGCCTGCCTGTGAACTGTAAGACTGGGTCAATCTGCCTCTTCCTCTTGGCTATGTCTACACTGGTGGGTTCTTGCTCAAGAACATCTTGGCTGCGTCTAGACTGGCATGATTTTCTGGAAATGCTTTTAATGGAAAAGTTTTCTGTTAAAAGCATTTTTGGAACAGAATGTCTAGATTGGCACGGATGCTTTTCCGCAAAAGCACTTTTTGCGGAAAAGCGTCCGTGCCAATCTAGATGCGCTTTTCTGCAAAAAAGCCCTGATCGCTATTTTCGTGATCGGGGCTTTTTTGCGGAAAACAAATCTGAGCTGTCTACACTGGCCCTTTTGCACAAAAGTTTTGCGCAGAAGGACTTTTGCCTGAACGGGAGCAGCATAGTATTTCCGCAAGAACACTGACAATCTTACCTGAGATCGTCAGTGCTTTTGCGGAAATTCAAGAGGCCAGTGTAGACAGCTGGCAAGTTTTTCCAGAAAAGCGGCTGATTTTCCGGAAAAAGTGGCCAGTCTAGACACAGCCTTTGAGCAAGGGTTCTTTTGCAAGAACTCTTGCATAAGAACATGTCCACACTGCCAAGTGCTTTTGCACAAGAGCATCCATGGCAGTGTGGATGCTCTCTTGCGCAAGAAAGCTCTGATGGCCATTTTAACCATAGGGCTTTCTTGCGCAAGAATCCCCTGCCGTGCGTCCACACTGCCCTCTTGCGCAAGAGCTCTTGTGTAAGGGTATGTCTACACTACCCCCTAGTTTGAACTAGGGAGGCTCATGTAGGCATTCGAAGTTGCAAATGAAGCCCAGGATTTAAATATCCCGGGCTTCATTTGTATCTTCCTGGGCTCCACCATTTTTAAATCCTCCTTAGTCCGAACTCCGTGCCTGCGGCTACATGTGGCACGGCGTAGGTAGTTTGAATTAGGATCTCTAATTCGAACTACCGTTACTTCTCGTGGAACGAGGTGGAACTGCCCTTCGTGCTCAACAAAAACCCTCTTGTGCAATGCCGTTATGCCGATTATTTTTCAGGAAGAATGACATTGCGCAAGAGGGTTTTTGTTGTGCAAGAAGGGGCAGTGTAGACAGCTCCTTCTGGTGCAAGAGCCTCTTCTGCAAAAATGGAGGCTCATTAGGTATGCAAATGAGGCTCCGCAATATTGCACATTTAACCTCATTTGCATAATTTCTGGCGCAAGAAGCCGCGAGTGTAGACATAGCCTTACATTGTTGGACTAGTGAGCCTCAGGGGCAAAGGACATTGCTCAATCCATTTGAGCTGGGATGGTTACTCACGGAGGGTTAGGAACTATATTCTGATAAACAGAGGCTAGGGACGCTATTCCTGCCTATCCTGGTTAATAGCTATCAGTGGACCCACCCTCCATTAATTTTTCTTTTTTAACCCCTGTTATAGTCTTGGCCTTCATAATATGCTCTGGCAAGGAGTTCCACAGGCTAGTTATGCATTGTGTGAAGAAGCATTTCCTTTTGTTTCTTTTAAATCTGCTGCCTTTTAATTTCATTTGGGGACTCCTAGTTCTTGTTTTATGGGATGGAGTAAATTACTCTTCTTTATTCCCTTTCTCCATACCTGTCATGATTTTATAGACTTCTATCATATCCCCCTTTAGTAATCTGTTTTCCAAAATGAAAACATCTAATTTTATTAATTTTATTAATCTCTCCTCATATGACTGCTGTTCTATACTCTTAATCATTTTTGTTGCCCTTTTTTGATTTTTTTAATGCCAAGATACCTTTTTTCAGATGAGGTGACCCACATCTGTACGCAATTTTCAAGATGTGGGTGTACTATGGATTTATATAGAGGCAATAAGATATTCCCTGTCTTATTCTCTATCCCTTTCTTAATGATTTCTAACATTCTGTTTGCTTTTTTGACTGCCGCTGCACACTAAGTGAGTGATTTTAGAGAACAATAAGCAGGGACTCCAAGATTTCTCTCTTGAGTGGTAGGAGCTAATTTAGTCGCCACCATTTTATACACGTGGTTGGGATTAAGTTTTCCAATGTGCATTACTTTACATTTATTAATATTAAAATTAATCTGCCATTTTGTTGCCCAGTTTTGTGAGATCAGTTTGAAGCTCTTCACAGTCTGCTTTGAACTTAAAAGGAAACCTCACCCCTTTTCCCCCCACACCCGTCAGTCAGGCGGGAAGATCTCAGGTCATGAGAATCCAGGTCCCCAGTGGGTCAGGTCTAGCAGTGTGGGGCCTTTAGGTGCCATGGTAGGGCAGGAAGGGATCAGAGCTGGTGGCTCTGGGAGCCTCTCTCAGGGGCAGAAGGAGCTGGGCAACTTGCTACAAGATCCCAATATCCTGCCACCCAGAGCTAGGACATGCCCTGGTCACCCTCATGTCATCCCTTCCCACAGCTGCCTAGCCCTGGCTCCTTTTCTTCTTCAAAACTGAGGAGGCCCTGGGGGAATGTCATTGGTCCTGACCTCCCCCTATCCCAGCCCAGCAGGGGGCAGCGCACATGGGGACAGGGAGGGACATAATGGGGATTCAAACGTTACCAGAGAGAGCACACGGTGCCAGGAGGAGGATCCCCAGGCTGCACACACAGAGATGCCATCGTGTTGCCATGGGAACACCCCGGGCAGGGACCTGTCAGGAGAGAGCAGAGATGGTTAACACCCCCCAGCCTGTGTGAGGAGCCGGCAGGGCAGGGAATTGACCCAGGAATTTATATCACTGGGACATGTCGTGTATCCATTCCCATCTCCTCCCCTTCTTGGTTCTCTGACCACCAAGCACTCTGCAATGATCCGGGGGTGCATTACACAACTAGACAGTGAATGAGAAAGGAATACAATCTTTATAAAACCCTATTTGAGTACATCTGTGGTGACCTGCTGGGTGCAGCTACACTGTTCTCCACCCTTCGACAAGGCTCGGCTCACAGTTCCTTTGTGCATAACGCCATCCCTTATGAGGAAGCGTCTCTACAACTTGCACAAACATATCTCCACAACTGCTGCTGAGGGAAAGTGTGTGTGATATGGGGCAAAATGCTTGTTAATGTTTCAGACCTTCTGGTGGCAGAGAGGGCCCATGTGCTGGTCTTTCTCTCTAGTAGGGGCAACGGAGGAGAGGGACTCAGTCACTGCTACTCAAATGGATAGGGGGCAGGTCTGTGGGGAACGTAGGGTCTTATATTGCCTGAATCCAGCACCAACTGCTGCAGAATGCCCCGCCCTTCCTGGCAGGGGAATGAGGGTTTGGACTCTGGTCTCGGGCCAAGCACTCTGTAATCAGTGGCTGTGTCTAGACTGGCCAGTTTTTGCACAAAAGCGGCTGCTTTTGCGCAAAAACTTGCCAGCTGTCTACACTGGCCGCTTGAATTTGCGCAAGAGCACTGACGTTCTAATGTAAGAAATCAGTGCTTCTTGCGCAAATACTTTGATGCTCCCATTCGGGCAAAAGTCCTTTTGTGCAAAACCTTTTGCGCAAAAGGGCCAGTGTAGACAGCTCAGATTTGTTTTGTGCAAAAAAGCCCTGATGGCTAAAATGGCGATCGGGGCTTTCTTGCGCAAAAGCACATCTAGATTGGCACGGACGCTTTTGCGCAAAAAGTGCTTTTGCGCAAAAGCGTCCGTGCCAATCTAGACGCTCTCTTGCACAAATACTTTTAACGGAAAAACTTTTTTGTTAAAAGCATTTGCGCAAAATCATGCCAGTCTAGACGCAGCCAGTGTGTCTTCAGGCCTGCTCCAGAGCAAAGGGTGAGGATAGGTTTCATATTACCTGTGTGTGTCCTTGTGCAAAGCAGGGTTCTGAATGCCAGAGAGCCAGGGTTCAGCAGTCGCTGGGCATTCTGGGGGGCTGGTGAAAACGGGGATTTTTTTTTGAGGAACATTTATCTTTTCATTCAAAAGTTTTTACTGAAATCTTCCTATATTCTGACAAAATTCAAACCATGAAGAAAATAGTTTCAAATATATTGGAAAATCCATTAGAAATGAATGGACGCTAAAGACCTTTAAAAAACCCACAAAAAACCCCAACCTTCAGTTCCTGGTTTTTCCACCTTAGAATCCAAACATTTTTCATTTGGAATCTGTGAGACAAGAATCAAAATGAGCATTTTTAATTGTGAATCATTTTTCTTGAAAATTGCAATGAAATGAAGTTGTTCGGTATGAAAAGATTTTAATACTTTTAACAACCATTTTTCATTACAAAAACTTCTGATTTATGGTTCTTAGCCAGCTCTAGTCTCCAGCTTCTTACAGCCTCTTGCTCAGCCTAATGAAAAGCACCTAAGTCCCACTGACTTTCAGTAGGAATTAACAGCTAGTTCCACAAAGGGACATAGACAGGGCTACCTCTCTGAGGTTATGTCTATACTACATGGCTCCATTGACAGAGCCATGTAGTATAGACATACCCTGACAGGTGTTACCGCTTCATGCTCCGCTCTAAAGACAAGAGAAGGTAGGTGAGCAAGACAGAGAGTGTGGGCAAGATTTGACTTCAGGCCTCTTCCATCCCAGGTGGCTCCACAGTAACAGGCCATGAGGTGAGTCTCTCTTGTTGGAGCTGCTCCTCTCTGGATAAATAATTAAATAATTACTGGAGAAGAGATTTCAACTCAGGGTCTCTCACATCCCAGTGGAGGGCCCTGACCCTGGGGCTACAGGCTGTAATGCAGGGGGAGGGGAGTTTCTCCCTGGCTCTGTGCAAGGAAGGGCTGACCTGGTTTAGGTGCCTAACACCACGTGAGGGTTTACTGCTGAGTTTACCGCCCTCTAGCCCATTGGCCAGACACCTCCTGCCCAGATCAGAGTGAGGTGTCTAAATGCCTTTGTGTATCTAGAACCTAAGCCCGACCCCTTTCCCCTGCATTTCACTGGCTGGTTTAGGTAGCTGCCTGCTCAGAGTGCTGACTTCGGAGGAGCCCAGTGGTAGGTGCTTAACACCTCTCTGATATTATACAGGAAGCTTGTGAGCATAACCTGGGGCTATGAAGATTATGCACACAGCATTGGGTCCAGGCCCTGCAATGCTGGGACTCAAGCCCAAAGCTCCTAAATCACTTGAGTTACTTTGGATGTTCCCCACCAGCCAGCACAGTTAGAGCTCCTGGACTCTTATGCAGCTGAATAATGTGGAAGCTCCAGACCCACAATGGAAACCAACCAACAGGACAGCTCTTAAACCCCCAAGCATCCTGGCTTCTGATCAGCAAATCTAGCACTTCCCAAATGAGTGGAGCTCATCCAGGCTATGGCCTCTCTGTACAGATGCCAGAGTGTGTGTTACCAGCACTGACCAGTGACCACCCAGGGGGAAAGTCTGACCCTACTGAAATCAATGGCTTTTACAGGGGTAGGAATTCAGACTCAGTGTAGAGCCGATGAGTGTGGGTAACCCTAGACTCTGACCCATGGGCTATGAGCTCTTCGGGGAAGAGATTGTGTCTGTTCTGTGTCTGCACAGTGTCCACCACACTGGGTCCCTTGCTCCAGCCAGAGCCCCTCATGCTATCGCAGTAAGAACACAGGAATGGCTCCTGGGGTTCACCACAGCCAGCAGACACAGTGTCACCCATGGCCATCCTTTTCCACATCATGAGCAGCACCGCATTCAGCACAGTGCTCCTCAGACCAGGCTGTTGACCGCCGTGGTGCATAGGGTTGCCAGGTGTCCGGTATTGTACCGGACAGTCCGGTATTTGCGCGCTCTGTCCAGTAAAAAAAATCAGAAAATACCAGACACGTGCAATGTGCAATGTCTGGTATTTTCTGATTTTTCCGGCTGCGCACTGGATGGAAGCCTGGTGCACGCGGGGGGAGCAGCTGGCAGTCCCAGCTGGGACGTGGGGCTGCGATTGCTGTCGGGAGCTCTCGGTTGAGTGTGAGGTGGAGGGGAAGCCTCCTCCTCACTCGTGAGTCGCCAGGAACCTGTGCGGGACAGACAGCAAGTGCCCAGGTCAGTCCCTCTCCCCGCCGGCCAATTTTCTCACCCCCCCCCTTCCCGGACGGCTGGTTCTCCCCCACTTCCCCTCCTGATCTTCCCCAGCCAGCCCTCCTGCACCCTCCCCAGCTCTGCTTCCCGCCGGCCCGTTCCTCTTCCTTTTCACCCCCAGCCAGCTCAGATGCACCTCTCCCTGCCCCCGCCAGCTCTGCTTCCCACCCCCTCTTCTTCCTGGCCCCTCCTTCCTCCCAGCCAGCCCCATGGCCTCCGATCCCCCCCCCCAGCTCTTCTTCCCTCTGGCCAGCTCCTCTTACTGAACTCCCCCAGGCAGCACTACTGCACTCCCCCACCAGCTCTGCTTCCCACCCCCCCTTCCTCCCAGCCAGCCCTGCCCCCTCCCAGCCGGTCCCCTCTCCCCTGATATCCCGCGGCCAGCCCCGTTCCGCCTGACCCTCCCCACAACCAGCCCTGCTTCCTATTGCCCCCCCCCATCTCCCCCTGGCCAGCCCCATTGCCCCCCCCCATTATCTGTTTCCAGACCCCCTGGCCTGGCTAGCACCGCTCCCTTCCTGGCCGGTCCTTCCCCCACCCCACCCCATGAAGCGTGTCCGGTTTTTTTGTTTGTTTTCTTTTAAATGACTACCTGGTAACCCGTAGGAGTCTTTTTATTTGCTCAAAAACTTTGCCCCCCCCCCCTTTTTTTTCCTTCAACAAAATTTTTTCCCAGTGGTTTTTTTTTTGGTGTGTGTGTGTGGGGGGGGGTGTTCGGTATTTTTGTTTCAGCCATCTGGCAACCCTAGTGGTGCACTATTTGAATGATGGGAGAGAGGAGGGACTCCAGTCAGGGGTCAGGGCCCTGCTGCGCCCGGTGCTGCACAGACACATGACAATGGCAGCCCAGCCCCTGTGAGCTACTGTCTGACTGTCAGACTGGGCACAGCCAGCGGGTGAAACAGACAAACCCCGCAGTGGTGATGGGTTGGGAGGACAAGATAACAATGCAGAAGGGAGAGTCACAGGGAAGCAGAGTCCAAGCTGGCCCCAGCTGGTGCCAGATGGCAGTGCTCATTAGCCCCGTGGCTCTGAGGGGGGATTTTGAGGAGGACAATCTGGTGGCTTTGTGATCGCTATGGGGAAGCTGTTCCCAGGTCTGGTGGCAGTGTGGGGGAAGCACGGGGGCACTGGAGAGGACAGGCCGACATTCCAGGCTGCCATGGTTGGCAGAGCGAGAACTGGCGGCTTGAGGCCCTGCTGGGTCTGACAGGCAATACGGGATCTAACCCCACACGTCCCTCCAGCTCAGACCAGGCCTGTGCACTCGGTGCCCTGTGCTGGATGCACACCTGTTCTACCACAGCGTCATGTCCCACCAGACACAGCTTGAAAGGTCTGAGCCCAGCTAGGCTCAGCCCCACCCAGTGCCAGGCTGAGAGCTCTGTGGGGCAGGGACGGTCTCTCACTGTCTGTATGTGCCACACACAGTGCTATGCAGCCCTTTGGAAGAGGCACCAAATCACCCATGCGTCCCATCCCACTCACAACGGGCAGTGAGGGGCTAACAGGCCGAGCAGTGACTCACACCCACTGTCAGGGTTTGCCTGGCACTGACTGGAGGAGGGAACAGGCCATGGCAGGGGGGGCATGATTCCAGGAGCAGGAGTGTGAACTCCTCTGAGAGCTAAGGAAAGGGGGCAATAACAGGGAGAGACCTACCTTAAGGACTCAGCATGTCCCCGGAGTTGCCAGGCAGTGAGCTGGGGTCCCAGCCCCAGACCGAGCGCCCAAGGAACTGGACTGATGTGCTGGGGCCGGTGTGGAAATGGGTCCCGTAACTGTTGGTGAACTCTGACAAGGGAAAGTGAAAGCACCAGGGTGTCTGTCACACATTAACAGGGTAGAGAGAGGATCTGGCAGGGACCCAGGGCAGGTGTCTGGTTACCTGTGGAGACATGGGGAGCAGGGAGGAGTTTGTTGCCTCTGGACTTCCCATTCCTTTTGCAGTGCAGCCCTGAGATGTGCCCCTCCCCTGCCCCTGGAGCTGCTCCCCACTCCCACCCCAGCCCCTTTCCCCACCACTGAGCTGCCCCTCCTGTCCCCGCTTGCGTGGGGCACTAGAAGGCTGTGCCATGCACTGAAAACAGCAGCCCCAGGGTCCATGGTTCAGTGCCAAGTGATGCAAGTGACTTAATTGAGGGCCAGGAGGCACACGGTAGAACAGCCCCAGTGAGTTCTAAGCTGGAATCTTAGAACTTCTTAGACGGGGGCTTCTACTGGGGCTGGTGAGTAGGGCTGGACCCAGGATGTGCCAGGCCACAGGCCTCTGCCACTTGAGCTCAGGAAAAGGTCTGTTCACGGCTCTTGTCTGCATCTCCTTTGGGCAGCCCTGGCTGGGCAGGATGCAGCTACTGAACTAGGCCTTGTAGAGCTACATGCCTTGGTCACTGTCACCTGGCTAGAGGGAGAAGGCTGCTAGTTTCCTGCCTGTTGCCACCTCAGAAACATAATTCCTGTTCCTGTCACTGCAGGAGGGCAGAGAGCCAGGCCGGGCTGTCAGGGGTTACATGTACAGCCAGTCCCCGACTTACAAACAAGTTACAGACCAAACACTTAGTTGTAACTCGAAGTGTTCATAAGTCGGACCCCATTCATTTACATATGACCGCGCTGTTCTTAAGTGCGGATCGTGTTTATAACTTGGGGACTGCCTTTACTACCACTTAATGGGAGGTTTGGTTGTAAGTACGAATGATCATAAATCGACCTTTCATAACTCGGGAACCAGCTGTATCCAGCTCATCCTGTTTTTCCTGCTTTATAATTGTCTGGCTCTGCCATTATGGGCCTGTGTGTGATGGGTGAGTTGTCTCAGTGCTCTGCTTGTTGCTGGGAAGGAAGGCTGCTCAGGGGAAGCCGGCACACAGGGAGCCCTGCAGTAGTTCTGTGCCCCCCAAACCCAGCCACTTGCAGGGGGAGTGTTCCTGAGAGAGCCAAGACCCTTCAGAACCAGGGGTTCACACTGCCCTTGCCCCGGCTCCTCTCCTGCTTCCCCATCCCTCTCAGTCACACTGTTCTGAGGTGGCTCCATGCCTCTGGACTGCTGTTATAGGGAAGGTGGGTGGGGATAAAGCACCTGAACCCTCTAGAGAGGCTTCTACAGGACCTCACTGTGATGGATCCCCACCCCCATGCTTTATGAAATAGACCAGTGATTCCCAACCTTTTTCCCATGGAGGAACCCCTAAAATAAAGTTTCATATCCCGAGGAACCCCTACCTATGAAAATGTTTGCTTGGCCAGAAAAAGTTGACAGCGGGGAGCACAATTAAGTTACTGCTAAATTATTGTCAAGGAAATATAGTTGTAAAGAGCTGTTATGTATATACATCCAATTAGCCCGTCATAAGATGGGATTTTCAGGTCTCTCCTCCACATTGGTCTTCTCTCCTGAGCCTCCGGTCTCTCGCTCCATCTCCATCTCCATCTCCATCTCCATCTCTCTCTCTCTCTCTCCCTCCTCCTGCTCTCCCCCCCCCCAGCTCTCCTCCACCTCCTGCCTTTCTTTCTGTCGCTCTCTTTCTCTTCTCCTCCCCCTCCTGCCTCTCACTTGGGGGACCACGGAGGCCAAACGGTTGCTTGTGCCACTTGCTCCCACACAGCGGTGTGGAAGCCATTTCATATTTAGCTAGAAGCCATTTCATATAACAGAAGCCATTTAAGTTTCTTGTTTCTGCATGTATACTAGAGAGTGAACTGACCTTCACCAATGTGAGAAAAGCCAGAAGGATGAGCTGTTGGAAGGCGTTAATGGACTATTTTGAGCTGGAGCTCCTACTCCCTGATACCTGTTTCTTTCTTTGCTGATAGTAGTTTCTCTTTGAAGTTTGCTTTGATTTCTTGCCCTGACGTCAGACTTGTTTGGTTAAGGGTATAAAATACTAGGACTGATTGTGTTGAACAGCCTTACTGGGCCCGGCTCTGCTGGGGTCACCTTTCGCTCACTTTGTGCCTTATTGATCAATAAAGCTTTTATGTCAGCCGCCTAAACCAGTATACACATCTCCCCTTTCATCGTTACAGGGGCTTACCTAATTCTTTGGGGTTTGATCCCATCTGGGGAGTGCTACCTCAGGAGGCTGGGCCCTAAACTGCACTTTCCTTGGACATGAAAAGGTTCAATGTCAGTACTGCTTCTCGGTGGGGGCAGGAACCTCAGCTCGGGGCCTTGGCTGGGGGAAACCAGAGGAGCTGGCCTAGCAGGACCGGGCAGTGAGGAGCCCTAGAGAGCAGGAAGGCGAGTGGCAGTGTCCGTGTCAGAATCCCAGGAGGCTCCCCCAAGGGGCAGTCTGTGACTACACCCTGTCATACT
Organism: Pelochelys cantorii; assembly: GCA_032595735.1. Taxonomy (NCBI): domain Eukaryota; kingdom Metazoa; phylum Chordata; order Testudines; family Trionychidae; genus Pelochelys; species Pelochelys cantorii. The sequence goes on from CM064351.1 coordinate 3,519,783, forward strand.
CACTCTTCTCTGAGATTCAAACAGCAAGAGCCCTGAGATCTCTGTGTCTATGGAGCTGGGGTCTGGCCATGAGCAAGCATCCCGCCAGGCCCATGTATCCTGCCCCTGATCCATATGTGACCCCAGAACAGCAAATACCTAACTAAGCTTTTGTCAAGTGTCACTGGGGACCACAGTGTCCTCCTGGCTGGAAGGGAAAAGCTGTCATGGCCTGTCTCTCCAATGCCCATTAACCTCTGAGAAGTTGCAGGGGCCTCATGCAGGATAAAGGCCTTTAAGGCCAGTAGATTCCACTGGTGAGGCCTTAAATGTGGTGGACTCTGGAGGAGGTGAACGATACATTTCCCAGTGGAAAACAGAGATGAATTTCCATTGAAACTTTCCACATGAAAATTTTAATTTTGAAAAAATTGGGAACCTGAAAAGTGGCGAAAACTTTTCAGCTGAAAAGTTCCAAACAATGAAACACTGGGAAGCGAGGATGGAGTGGAAAAGGCTTGTATTGCAATGAACACTGGAAAATGTCCAAGAAATACACGTACATGCATACACGGAATCATTTAGTCAAAGTCTGGGGCTGATTTTCCCCCCAGAGAATCCTTACCACAAGACTGCACTGGCTTTTCCATTAGTTTGGTCTCCACCTGATCCATCCTCATCATCCAACTCCAGACTCTTCTGCCAATTACACCCAATTATAGAGGAAAACTGCTGAACTGGAATTCATTTACAAATCTGACGCTATCAACTTGGGTTTGAATGAAGACATTAACTGGTTAACACACTACAAAGGCAATTTCCCCTGCCTTTAAAATTTACATTTTCACATTAAAAGGTCTGAATGGGACACGTCCAGCTTGATTCAATTGGCTTCATTAACACTGGTCCCACAATTAGCTGATTTTGCTGTTATGTGTACTATAGATTCTGTTATTTCCACTCCAACGCATCTGAGGAAGTGTGTTTTACCCATGAAAGCTCATGATATAATATATTTGTAAGCTTCTAAGGTGCCACAGAACTGCTTGTTGTTTTAAAAATAATATACATGAATTATAAAATAACCCCATTACTCAGTAAAGTATTGCAGGCAGTGCACAGAGCCCGCTGGCCACACCTCCCCTAACAGCTAGGAATATTGCTGCTTCAGGGGAGCTCCCAGAGGTAGGCAACACCCAGTCTTCTCATCCCCTCCCATGCCCCAATTCCTAGCTCTGAGCCCCCACGAGCTCCTGATGTTGCTGGGGTTCAGACAGGCCAACAGATGGGGGAGCAAAAGGGGCAACTGCACAGGGGCCCAAAAATTAAAAAGAGCCGGGGACTCCCAGCAGCCGCTATTGCTACTGCAGCAACATCCAGAGCCCCCGGCCCTTTAAATCGCCGTTGGAGCCCCTGGCAGTGTGCTCCGTCTGGTGCTAAGAAATAGCAGTGGTGTGGGGGGGAAGGGTGCAGCATGGTCTGGATGGTGCTGAAGGCTGTATCCCCCAGCCTCTCCCTTCTGGGAGTGTGGAGCTGCATCCCCCCCGCCCCTTGCCCAGGGCTCTGGCAGCTCTGGCAGCCCACGTGGGTGGGGGGCAGTGGCTGTTGCATGGACAATCATGGAATCTGTCACCTCTGTAAACTCACATCCTCGATCGGGGCAGTTCTAATGGATATCTAGGCTGGGAAACACCAGTGGCCTGGCTTCCTGCATAAACCCCCCCGAGACAGGCAGCTGAGATTTCCCCCTCCCCAGCCTGGGTCAGTCCCTTTTCTCTACCTTGCCCTATGAGGGTGGCCGGGCTTTGCCCTGACATCGTCAGCTGGGCACAGAATTCCTCTGTGCTGCAGGCAGTGTTGCTTTTCCTCTCCAGTTTCATATTTTACTCACTAATGTTAATGTCTATAGGTGTAACACTTATTTGCGCTTGGCATTATAACGTTGTTGTGCTGCAGATTTTGTGATGCCGAATAAGCCTGTCTCTGATCTATGAGCCGTCGTGGCACATTGCTGAAGCAGTTGGTCCTGACATTCAGGCTAAATAAGGGAACCTTTAAATGTTCTTTATTTAGTTTCAGCTGAAGTACTGGATAGCCATGTACCCCAAGGGTCCCTTGGGGTCTTCTGGGGCAGAGGTTTATTTAATCACAGCTGTGTGTGTGTCTGTGCATGTGACACCAGCTGCATAAACACCTCAGAAGCAAACAGAGAAATTGATCAGAAAGACAGGCACAGCCAGAGCAGCACTTGGAGCAAGGTGCTGAGAAAAAGCTGGGAGAGAGAGAGTGGCACTTTGAGCAGAGTGTTGGCTGGAAAGAGGCTTGGACCCAGAACCAAAAGAAAAGTCCCTCCTGGTGTTTGGCTCCTGTTGCTTTCAAGGAGAACGTATTTTGTAGATGTTATGTAAATAAACGGGACTGGTTCAACACACATACCTGACTCTGTCATCCCTTTTCTCTCTTAATGGAACAAGCCAGAAGACCCTGCTTGGGTCAAAAGTTGAATAAAGTCTGTGCTATAGTCCGTGCCATTATTGAGTGCATGGGGCCCACTTCTGGATATCATGTGGCACAGTCCACCTCAATCTCTATGTATTGGTGGCCCTGGGCACTTTTCTCTAGGCAGCCCACACCATCGATCCCTCCCCTCTCTTCTGGAGGTAGGGGTATTAGAGGAGCCTGCCCTCAACTCTTTGGTACAATGTGATGACAGATTGGTCAGGACCCACAGAAATTAGCATCCCTGGCCTGAAGAACTGAACCAGTAAATGAGGCAAGGTTTTGGTTTTTTGGGGTTTTTTTGTTTTGTTTTTTGTTTGTTTTTTTGGCCAGCCAAGGTGCTAGGCTGGTGGTACTGAATGAACCAGTTGCACGAGCTCCCTCCTGGCCTCAAGTTGGAGGCCTTGTGGCCCTTCAACAACTTGCCCCAGAAAAGTGCAGTAGAGAAGATCCACCAAGCTGCCCAGAGTGCTATTTGTATGCAGCCAGTCAGGGCTCAGCAGGGCAGTATAAGAAGAGCTGCAGGACCAGAGTAAATCCAGTTCCTTACTGGAGTGGCAAGTGTGTGGAGGGTGTGTGGCTGGCTGATGGAGCTGCAGAATCTCAGACAGGGCACTGCTGCCAGAAGCCAGGGAGAGCTAGAAGGAGCCTTGTGCTGGTTGCTGGGACTCCCATCAGGACAAGACCCGGAGGTAAGAGTGAAGACAGTGGTGGGCTACAGAGAATTGGGCCAGAAAAGTAGAGCAGCAGGGTGACTTGGATAAAGGGACACAGCAGGTGGCTGCTGTCTATAAGTTCCAAGGGTGGTACTTGGCATAGTTGATGAGTGGGCGTTCCCATTAGGCCCGGGTGGAGAGTGGCTTGGACATGGAGGCACCTCAGAGAGGGAATGGAACTATAGTGGTCCAGCTGGAGAGCTATGACCAGAAAGACCCAAGTAGGCTGAAGACATTGTTTCCAGGGAGGAAGACCTGGGCACTGCTCTATCCCAAAGCCGAGACAAACAGAAAGAGAAAGTACTCCACGAGGAGTAACGGTAGTTCGAATTAGAGATCCTAATTCGAACTACCTACTCCGTGCCGCGTGTAGCCGCGGGCACGGAGTTCGACCTAAGGGGATTTAAAAATGGCGCCCGCCCGGCAAGATGCAAATGAAGCCCGGGATATTTAAATCCCGGGCTTCATTTGCAACTTCGAATGCCTACATTAACCACCCTAGTTCGAACTAGGGTGGTAGTGTAGACATACCCTTAGACAGCAATAACCAAGAATGAGCAGCACAGAAGTCAGTCGAGCAGCAGGGCGGGAGGCGAAGGGGGGTGGGGTGGTGATGTACACGCCCAGGGGGCGGGGCCTGGATGAGCGTGCATCCCTAACTGAGACAGAGAAGAGCGGAGAGAGAGTGAGAGGCTGGAGGAGGAGAAGAGAAAGAGAGAGACGGAGCAGAGAGAGAGTGAGAGGCAGGAGGGGGAGAAGAGAAAGAGAGAGCTGGAGAGAGAGGCAGAAGGTGGAGGAGAGCTGAGAGAGAGAGGTGGAGGCAGTAGGAGGAGGAAAGAATGAGAGAGAGATGGCGTGAGAGACCGGAGGCTCAGGAGAGAAGACCGATGTGGAGAAGAGACCTGAAAATCCCATCTTATGATGGGCTAATTGGCTAGTTGATAAGACCATTGAATAATATTGACTCAGATCAGATCTCGGTGAGACCCTTCCCACTAGAAGCTGAGTCCTCCTTACAATTACTCTAAGAACTCTCATTTAGCCAGTTTTTAATCCATGTAGCATGGGCAACTTTGATTGTCTACAGTGCTAATTTTTCATCAAAGTTTCATGAAGGATGAAATCAAAGCCCTGTCAGACTCAGAGACCTGGTCTACACTACATCATTGGGCCAGCTCAATTATATCACACATGTCTGTGAAAAATCTCACATGCTCTGTCATGTATTTAAGCCACCCTAACCCCCATGTAAACACCACTAGTTTGATGTAAACATTCTTCCATCAACCTAGCCTGTCAAGATGTGAATGTTGCCCAGCAGGGTTGGAGCCCAGCCGCCAGGATGCCACACTGGGGCCAGGAACCCTGCACACAGAGGGGATGGTGGCAGGGCGGAGCCGGCTGGGAGTCTGGCAGCGAAGCTGTGGCTGGGGGTGGGTCAGTGGCAAGGGGGAGGGGGCAGAAATGACCCTCATCCAAGGGTGCCAGACGAGGGATATTCAAGTTTATTTCCCAACACTCAGCATAGATCCTCACTGGCAATTTGCTGAGATCCCCACAAATCACACATGAGGAATATTTCCTGCTCAGTACCAGAAACAGGCTCTAGTGCAGTGAAACTCCCAAGTGACTCTGCCACCCTCCATTCCCACAGTGACTCCTCCTGCTCTAGGGCGCTCACCGGAGAGCTGAATGGTCGATTGTCACTCCATCTCCAGCAGGCCATTCCGCACTATGCAGCTGATCTCTCCAGTGTCATTTCCTTCTGTGACAGTGACTTGACTCTCAACACTGTATAGATTGTCCCCACCCTCAGTCATGTAGGTCACAGGATCCATTGTCAGGTTCTGCCGATTCTTCCCAACCCACTGGAGTTCGGGTTTGGGGAACCAGCCTGTGGATCTACAGGCCAGTCCAATCCCCTGGCCCTGGGGGCCCAGCACTTCAATGAACACTGGAGCCACAGCTGCAGGGAGAGGCACAGAATGTGTGTGCAAGGGAATTGGATCTTTGGTAGCAGCATGAGATTCCCCAGCTACCCCTGGGTATGGGGGGGCTGTGATTGGAAAGCCCTATTCCCTTGTGTGCAGCCTCCCTAGGATCCCTCATCTTGACGGCTGGGGAAATTAAATAAAACCAGCTTGTGTTTCCACAGAGCACTGTGCCCTGCAGGCTCACAGAGGAACATGCGAGGTGAGACTGTTACCCAGAGCCCACTGAAGCTGCAGCTGAAATGCAGCCACTTCTGGGGTGGAGCCCAGTAGCTGTCAGGATCATAGCAGTGCAAAGAAGGAGGTGAGGGCTGGTGACCCTGCCTACATTACCACTGTGACTCCTTCTCAGTTACCCTCTTATATATTGTCCCTTCCGGTTTTCTTGTCCCACACTGGAAATGGTGCCCTGGGCCATGTTACCCTCTTCCCACCATGTTTAGATTTCTCTCCTCTTGTGCAGCATGCAACTACCCTGCCCTCATTTAAATCGCTCCCCAAAATACACATACCCTGCGGGGCCTTTGGACTAGGAGCCACTGAACATCGGAGATGACTGTATTGTCTGGGGCCGGGTTATTCAGTGACCTCAGTGGGCAGAGACCACCCCTTCCCCTGTCCTTGTGCAGCACTGAACATACAGTCAGAGCCCAGGGAATAACAATCTCCCAGCCCTTGGACGCTGCAGGGGGAATTCCAGGGAGATGGTGACACTGGGTCAACTGAGCTGGGATTTGGGCAAAAGATGGGATAAGCTCCCACTCCCACCCCCTCACACACGCAGCAATGAGCATGAGGGCTGAGGGCCGTAGCTTTCTGGCTCATTGAAAAGAGGTTGTTAAATGCAGCAGTGACCCTGCAAGCATCACAGTGGGGTCAGTGCTGAGTGTGAGGGGAGAGCGCCCCCTACTGAGTCATGCACAATAGTTCCTGCAGCACAGGACCCTACTGCCCACCTGGGCTCAGTGTTGGCGCACTGCCAGTGAGACAGGGGCGCTGGCTGGCCAGACACAGCGCCTCCTAGTGCTCCACCTCTCTCACCTGCAATCCGCAGGTCAGTGGTGGCTTCCTGGCTCCAATCTGGATCACTCACAAAGCAGTGGTACGTCCCAGCATCCGCCTCTTGGAGCTGTTTCAGTTTCAGGGAGACATTCCCGCTGCTGAACTCTTGTGGGAATAGCTCTGTCCGGTTCTGGTAACCTTCTCCCGGCTGGTCCTTGGGACCCTCGTCCGAGTACTCACGAACTAGGATAAATTCGGTGCCAATTTTCCTCCACAACACGCCCATGTTGGCCAGTCGGGCTGCGGGTGAGAGCTGGAAGGGTAACACCACATCCTGGCCAACCTACCCCCACCACGGGCTGCAGGGAGCCATGTAGGATAAATTTCTCTGGAACAGACAAAGTCAGGCACAGACTCAGTGTGAGCAAAGAGGAGAGGATGTGACCAGAGTGTGACCAAAGCCTCAAATAACCAAGAGAAGTAAGGTGGTTTTGATTTTAAAATCTGGTGATTTATTTTTAGCCAATCTCCTGATTTTTGAAGCCTGGCTCATGTTGTTGGAAGGGTCGGGATTGGTGATGCTGTAGTTCCATGTGTCCCAATGGGAACTGGGTGCCCCATTCCTCAGGTAGGAAAGTGCAAGCCATGAGAATATAGATCTCCAGTGGGGCAGGTCTAGCAGTGGGCATCAGTGTCGGGAGCTGTCTCTCAGGGGAAGCAGGAGCTGGGTGATTTCCTATAAAATACAATAATCCTGCCACGCACTGCTAGGACACACCCCAGTCACCCTAACACCATCCCTCCCCACAGCCTCCTGGGGCCAGGCCCTTTTACTCTGCGTAACTGAGGAGAGCTGGGAGGATGTCATTGGTCCTCAGCTCCCCCCTACTTCAGCCCAGCAGGGGGCAGCGCACATGGGGACAGGCAGGAAAATAATGGAGATTCAAATGGGGACTCAAACATTACCAGAGCGAGCACACGGCACCAGGAGGAGGATCCCCAGGCTGCACACACAGAAATGCCATCGCGTTGCCATGGGAACATCCCAGGGAGGGACCTGTTGGAGAGAGCAGGGACGGTTAACACCCCCCAGCCTGCGTGAGAGGCCGGCAGTGCAGGGAACACGCCCATCCATCATCTGACCCCACCCCCTCTGCTCCCAGGCAGAGCATCTCCCCAGGGACAGGAGAGAATTCACCTCCGTTCCCCACCCCCCACTCCCCCCCGCCACAGGCTACTCTGTCCCCTGCCCAGGCCTGGCATCAGGAATTTACACCCCAGGCATTTGCCCCCCCCTTTCCTCTCCTTGTCATTTCCCTGACCACCCACTGGTGCAGGTGCCCTCAAATCCAGCAGAGGCTGACCCTTGTGTATCTTCTGTAGCATTTTTTGCCTGAAGGCTCATTTGTATTAGAACCATGTTGCCCTTCAGTATTTTCTGTCTGTCCTAAGTTCATGTCTGCACTTCCAACCATCTCTTACATTTGGGCAACTTATTTCTCCAGGCCACCCTTTTGTTACCATGTCTTTTAGAATCCTCAGTTATTCATCTTTCTCCACCCCCCTCTTGTTGGCTCCGCAAATTGACGTTGCAATCAGATCCATTGAAGCTTTCATTTCTGTCTCTAAGGTCTTCTCTGGTTTTGTAATGGGAGTCATTGTTCTGGAAAGCACATCTGCTCTGAATATGAATTTACCAGACATGTAGGTCACAATCTACTTCTGCAGCTTTCTTCTTTGAATGATGACTACAGTCATTTAGAGATTTGCCAATTAATGCCAGCAGGGCCTTGTGGTCTATTTCAACATCCACTGTCTGGCCATAAGTATGTTGATTGACTCTCTCACAGGCAAACAAAATATTTCTAAATGCTTCTTTCAATCAAGGTCTATTGGATTTCTGTCTGTCAGTCATTTGGATGTATATACTGCTAGTTGCCAACAACCCTTGCGTTTCTGGCAATTCACTGCTCCTATCCCAGGTCTTGTCTGCACTGGCTTTTGGCAACAAAACGGTGAGAGCATTTACACTGCAATTTGACTTTTGTCAGGAAAAACACTCAGTTTTGGCAACAAAAAACTTCCACCGCTGTGAGAGATTTTTGTCTTTTCACTTCCCTTTATTGTAAACAAAGAACCAGTGCAGACTCTGCTGTTTGTTTCTGTCCAGAGGACTGGATTCAGCCAGTATCCCACAATGCTTTCCCTGATGGCTGTGCTCTCTGTTTTGTGATTTCTGCTGCCCTGCAGGCATGTGCCCCCTCCCCTCTCAAAGCTCCAGGAAGTATCTGACAGCTGAGTGAGCTACTCAGTTTGGAGAACAAACAACCCCCCCCCCCCAAATCATTAGAATGCTCCTGTTCTGATGCTGCAGCGAGAGGGCTGGAGAGACTGATGTGCTGCTTTGAAATTCCTTAGCCATGAGGGGATCCCAAGAAGTGCAGGGATCAGCTCTGCCTTCCCACAACACTGCACTGTGGGATTCTCACCCACATGGCTTTGCTCTATCAGCAGGGTACTAGCAACGTGGCTATGAAATGTCGACAATGGGAGGCAGAAAACCTGGTTTGACCAGTTTTTACTTTTTGCATGTCGACAGCACTTTTATCACCAATCCTTCCCAGTATAGACACAGCCTCAGATATCAACCTTAATAGTCCTGGCTGATGCACTGAATTTCAGCATTAGCTCTTGTATGACTTGGAGTTTCAAACTTTCCCATGATTCTCCTGTTCTGCACCTAGCAACATTCTTTTTTATTTTCAAGGAGTTGCCTCAAAGTCACTGTTTCCTTAGCTAGATTAGGTACGAATTTTCAAAGCTAATCAACCATTCCCAGGACCCACTGGAGAACTTTCTTTGACTAGAGACATGGCATCATTTCAATGGCTGAAACTTTCTTCCTATCAGGTTTTACACCTTCCTTCAAAATAATGTCTCCAACAATGGCAATTCTGTCACTCCTAAAACACGTCTCCCTACTTAGTTTCATATGCACAGCTCTGGTAACAAAGAAGACTTCACATATCTACAAACACGCTTCTTTTTAGTTGTGCCCCAGATGGTAAAGTCCCTTTTTAACACCAAACAGGCGGAACGGAACCTGGGTCCTCTGGAGCACGAGCCTCTACCCCTAGAGCTAAAAATCAGCTATTTCTCAGCTAATATTATAGAGGAAACTCCTTCTTTCTCTCCGTGATCTAAGTGCCGCTACATGAGACAATGCACCATACATAGTAGGTGTGTGGGTTACATCTTCACTGGTATATTTATTTTGTTGATCCCATGGTTTGCTTGGTGAGGGTTTTTGTTTTTTTGGTTTTTGTCTCACATAATCTTGTTTTGATACAATAGCCTGAGCTCCTGACTGAAATAGAGGAAGTCCTCACATTCACAATACCTGACTTACATCAGATGCCACTTAAAATGCTTTTCAGTGGACTGCCCATTTTGCCCCATGATGCTTGTTTCACCCTTATGACAAATGCCAGCAGGGAGAACAGCGCACATCACATGCTGAGCCTCAGTCAGTAAGGGTATGTCTACACTAGCCCCCTAGTTCGAACTAGGGAAGCTAATGAAGCATACTGAAATTGCAAATCAAGCCCGGGATTTAAGTATCCCGTGCTTGATTTGCATGTTCCCGGATGGTTGCCATGTTTGAAACTTACAAGCCTGAACTAACTGCCCGTGTCTACGCTTGCACCACTTGCTCCCCCGCGGCGGCCCGGCTGAGCGGTGCAGAAGTCAGCCAAACGCCACGGCGGGAGGCAAAGGGGGGTGGGGTGGTGATGTACATGGCCAGGGGGCGGGGCCTGGCCATATACATCACCGCCCCGCCCCCCTTCGCCTCCCACCGTGGCACTTGGCTGACTTCTGTGCTGCTCAGCTGGGCCGCCGCGGGGGAGCCCAAATGGCCGCTTGTGCCTCTTGCTCCCCCCCGGCAGCCAGGCTGAGCGGCACAGAAGTCAGCCAAGCGCCACGGTGGGAGAGGAAGGGGGGCGGGGCAGTGATGTGCAGCATGACAGCAGTTCCAGACCCTGCCCTCTGGCCGTGAACGTCACAGCCCCACCCCCCTTCACTTCCTGCCACAGCACTCGGCTGATTTCTGTGCCGCTCAGCCAGGCTGCCGCTTGGGAACAAGTGGCACAAGTGACCGTTTGGGCTCCATGGTCCCCCGAGTGAGAGGCAGGAGGGGGAGGAGAAGAGAAAGAGAGAGTCAGAGAGAGAGGCAGGAGGCAGAAGAGAGCTGAGAGAGAGGGGGGGAGGAAGTAGGAGGAGGAGAGAGAGAGAGAGAGATGGAGCTGGAGCAAGAGACCGGAGGCTCAGGAGAGAAGACTGACATGGAGGAGAGACCTGAAAATCCTGTGTTATGACGGGCTAATTGGCTAGGCATATATATAGTAGCCCAGTGTCTGTGAGTCTGTAATGCTGAAATGCCGGCTGTTCCCTCTGGACGACGCTGTTGCTGAAATGCTGGCTGTTCCCTCTGGGTGGCCCATGGTGCACGGGGAGTGCGGGGCCCAAGCAGCCACTTGTGCTGCTTGCTCCCCCATGGCGGCCCTCCTGAGCGGTGCAGAAGTCAGCAGAGCACCACGGCAGGAGGTGAAGGGGGGCGGGGTGGTGACGTACGGCGTGACAGCGGCTCCAGGCCCTGCCCCCTGGCCGTGAACGTCACCGCCCCACCCCCCTTCGCCTCCCGCCATGGCGCTCTGCTGACTTCTGCGCCGCTCAGCCAGGCCGCCACGTGGGAGCAAGTGGCGCAAGCGACCGTTTGGGCTTCACACCCCTCATGCAGCACGGGGAGTGCAGCGCCCAAATGGCCATTTGGGCTCCACGGTCCCCCGAGTGAGAAGCAGGAGGGGGAGGAGAAGAGAAAGAGAGAGACAGAGAGAGAGGCAGGAGGCAGAGGAGAGCTGAGAGAGAGAGAGGGGGAGGCAGTATGAGAAGGGGAGAGAGAGAGAGAAAGAGACAGAGCAAGAGACCAGAGGCTCAGGAGAGAAGACCGACATGGAGGAGAGACCTGAAAATCCCATCTTATGACGGGCTAATTGGCTAGTCATATATATAGTAGCTCAGTGTCTGAGAGTCTAACGCTGAAATGCTGGCTGTTCCCTCTGGGTGGCGCTGTTGCTGAAATGCTGGCTGTTCCTTAGGGCGGCCCATGCCGCATGGGGAGTGCGAGGCCCAAACGGCCGCTTGCTCCACCGCGGAGGCCTGGCTGAGTGGCGCAGAAGTCAGCCGAGTGCCACGGTGGGAGGTGAAGGGGGGGCGGGGTGGTGACATGCAGCGTGACAGCGGCTCCAGGCCCCGCCCCCTGGCCGTGAACATCATCGCCCCGCCTCCCTTCGCCTCCCGCCGTGGCGCTTGGCTGACTTCTGCGCTGCTCAGCTAGGCTGCCATGTGGGAGCAAGTGGCACAAGCGACAGCTTGGGCTCCGCACCCCCCATGCAGCACGGGGAGTGCGGAACCCAAACGGCCATTTGGGCTCCGTGGTCCCCCGAGTGAGAGGCAGGAGGGGGAGGAGAAGAGAAAGAGAGAGACAGAGAGAGAGGCAGGAGGCAGAGGAGAGCTGAGAGAGAGGGGGGGAGGAAGTAGGAGGAGGAGAGAGAGAGAGAGAGAGAGAGAGAGAGAGAGATGGAGCGAGAGAGACCAGAGGATCAGGAGAGAAGACCGACATGGAGGAGAGACCTGAAAATCCCATCTTATGACGGGCTAATTGGCTAGTCATATATATATAGTAGCTCAGTGTCTGAGAGTCTAACGCTGAAATGCTGGCTGTTCCCTCTGGGTGGCGCTGTTGCTGAAATGCTGGCTGTTCTCTCTGTGCGGCCCGTGCTGCATGGGGAGTGTGGGGCCCAAACGGCTGCTTACTCTGCTTGCTCCCCCGTGGTGGCCTGGTTGAGCGGCATAGAAGTCAGCCGAGCACCACGGCGGGAGGGGAAGGGGGGCGGTGCAGTGACGTACACAGCCAGGGGCGGGGCCTGGCCGTGTACATTACCGCCCCGCCCCCCTTCACCTCCCACCGTGGTGCTCGGCTGACTTCTGTGCTGCTCAACCGGGCCGCCATGGGGGAGCCCAAAGGGCCGATTTCTCCCCTGCAGTGGCCCAGCTGAACGGCGCAGAAGTCAGCCAAGCGCCACAGCAGGAGGCAAAGGGGGGCGGGGCGGTGACGTGCAGCATGACAGCGGCTCCAGGCCTCGCCCCCTGGACATGAATGTCACCTCCCCACCACCCTTCCCCTCCCGCCGTGGCGCTCAGCTGACTTCTGCGCCGCTCAGCCAGGCCACCACGTGGGAGCAAGTGGCACAAGTGACTGTTTGGGCTCCGTGCTCCCCATGCAGCACAGGGAGTATGGAGCCCAAACAGCTGTTTGGGCTCTGCGGTCCCCCGAGTAAGAGGCAGGAGGGGGAGGAGAAGAGAAAGAGAGAGACAGAGAGAGATGCAGAAGGTGGACGAGAGCTGAGAGAGAGAGAGGGGGAGACAGTAGGAGGAGGGGAGAGACAGAGAGAGACGGAGCGAGAGACCGGAGGATCAGGAGAGAAGACCGACGTGGAGGAGAGACCTGAAAATCCCATGTTATGACGGGCTAATTGGCTAGTATTACCAATAATAACAGCATAAATGAAACATTGTATTCAAGGACTTTATTTAATGGGACTTCTGCTGCTGCATCTTTTTGCACATTACTTTGTAGTTTCTATCATAGCTGGTCAAATTCATCTTCATAAATGCATTCAGGGTGTCTTCTGTCAATCTTGAGCACAAATTACCTTTGATGTGATTCAAATGAGAGAAAGGCTGCTCATACATACAGAAGGAGCCAAACATTGAAAGTAAGGCCAAGCTGACATTCTACACGGTGTTGTACATGACAGGAAATTCTTTCCAGGTTTGCAGAATCAGATTATCGTGCTCCAATTTCTTCATGTCAGCCCATTTGTGCAGTGTTTCGAATTCTGCACGTTGTTGAGCAAAGCATTCTACATCAGAATTCAGCTTGATGAATTTTTCCATCCAGATATCCAACTCCTTGAAATCTCCTATTTCCATTTCCAAATCATTGACTTTGATACCTGGAATTACTGTCAAATCCAGTTCTTCAACGGATGCTTTATGTGGTCAAATCATAAACTGAAACAGAGCACTGTGTTTGCAAAAGTCAACGAAAGGAGATTGGAATGCCATCAGGAGCTATGAAACAAACCCGGCAAGCTGCTGCAAATCAAGGCTGTTATTTGGATCCTCTCCCTGAGATGAATCAAGAAACATTAATAATCTTTCAGAATGTGCCAGTCTGCCCATCTCAATATCTTTGATGAAGAAAGTCAGTTTTGATTCAGATCCAAACACTGCCTGCTGCAGAGTCAGGACTGCATTTCCTTGCCCTTGCACCATAACGTTCAACTCGTTCAAATGACCAGTAATGTCAACAAGATAGTAAAACTTGAACAACCAGTCACAATCTGAAAGTTCGATGTGTTTAACAACCTTCATATCCAAAAAAATCACTTAATCTCATCAATGCAGGCACCAGAACGAGACAAAACTTTGCCGTGAGATAACAGAGAACATTGTGTATTAGTAGATTGGGGTATTTGGAATCTACTTCCTCAAGCAGTTACTGAAATTGACAGTGATTAAGGGCTCGTGCAAGAATCCCATTGATGATGCAAACTACCCGTCCCATTACACTTTCATGTTCGGTTCCACAAGATTGTGCACAAAATACCTCACAATGCACAATGCAATGAAAGTTCAAAAGAAAGCTGTTCAACTGTTCTGACAAGAGTAAGGAATCCCCTGTATTTGCCAACCATGCTAGGTGCACTGTCCATACACTCTGACACAAGATTATCCAACTGTATTTCTTTCTCGTTTACAAAGTTCATCACAGTTTTAAGGATGTCTTCAACCCTTGTTTGATTGTTCATTGGTAATATCTCAATCATTTCTTCTTGCACAGCACTTCCACAAACATATTGTCTCAGAATACACAACTGATTAACATCTCAAGTTGGTAGTTTTGTCCAAAGCAAATGAAAAATAAGTAGCTGCACTCAAATTTTGCATTTGTTCCTTGTCCATTTGATGGGCCATTTTCACCGCTCTGTCATGAAATGGGAGTTATTCACTTTGTACAGTAGCGACTGTTCTTGAGATGTGTGTCTGCATGGCTGCTCCACTGTTTGTGATGGTTCTTCCCGGAGCTGCAGATCAGAGTCTTGCAAAACAGTTTCCCCTGTTGGGCCATGCATGCACAAGAAGGTACCTCATGGCATCATTTACACAACTTGACTCCCCCTTCAGTTCCTCATCTACACCCGAATAGCTAAGACTCAGAGAGGAGGGGAGGAAGGGAGGGTCATGGAGCACCCACAGGGACACACGTCTCAAAGAACAATCATTACTGAATGATTCATTGGCTTTACACATTAAAAATTCCATGTCTCTTGAAGGTCTCGTCCCTTTTTGCAATGCAGTGTTTTACGTAACTTCAGGCTTTCACCTTCTTAATACTTAAAGTTGTGATAATTATCCAATGCTTCCCCCACAACAATATGCAAAAAGACTGATGATTTCACTTTCTCATTTTTCTCTTTTGCCCATGTCAGCTAAATACAGTTCAGATCTCTGCTGGAATTTCTTCCAGTTCTGTGCAACATTATGTGACAGTGGTAGACTGGAGGGTGCCTGCAATACATCCATATTTGGCTTTCTTCCCTTCTTCAGCTAGTCAATCTATCATTGTGCTCATAAAATACAAACAAAAGCTTTTGTTTGGTTCTCTGGGCTGTTGCAGAACCTTCCCCATTGCCTCTGCTTTCAGTTTCAAACACAGGAAGTAACCTCAGAATGACTTTGTCAGTCTCTTTCTCATTCAGCCATGGGATAGGCTTGAGGTTCATTAGCCAACAACTCAGTGAGTGACAAAAGAATCAAACTTCCATTAGATACTAACTAGAGAGTGTCTGTGGAGAACTGCATAACAGAGTTAGTCTTGGGCCCTTCACTGCCTGAATCCAGACCCACTCTCTGCAGAGCTCCCTAACCTTGTGGCCTGGGAAAGAGGGACTGGAGTTTGGGCCCCATCCAAGCACTCTGCTATCAGTGAATCTCCAGCCCAGCCCCAAAGCAAAGGGTGAGCAAAGGTTTCCGGGCCATTTTATTGTTTGCATCTCCTTGTGCAAAGCAGAGCTCTGAGAACCACAGAGCTGGAGCATAGCAGGCGCTAGGCATTCTGGGAGGCTGATGACAACTTTTTATTTAATTTTTGAGGAATTTTTTTTCACTGAAAAGTTTTCCTGAAATCACCCTATAGTCCGACAAAATGACTCAAACCACAGCAAATACCAATTTAGAATAAATTGGAAATGCAATCATTGTTTTCAGCTCTTAGTTTTACCTCCTTATTAAAAGCCACACATTTTTCATTCTAATTCTCTTAGTTTGGGATCAAGAGGAACACCACATAGTACTAATCCCAGGCCCTTCCCCTTCTTCCCCTCTTTCCCTACTGTCCCTGCTCCTCCAGTGCCTGGGTGGTAGGTCACTGCACCACCAATCCCCATGTTCCAGGTGTCATGGCTGCAGCTCTGGCCAGGTGGCGTGTCTCCAGTGCCACTGGCCCCAGTGATCTGGGTGGTGCGGTCATGAGGCAGAAACAGGGTGGTTGGATAGGGGGAAGGAGTCAGGCCATGCCTCTGTGTTTTGAGAGGTACAACATCCCTACCCAGCCCTCCATATAGTTTCCACACCCAATGTGGCCCTCAAGCCAAAAAGTTTGCCCACCTCTGATCTAGATCTTCCCCAATAACTGCTTGGGTAATTTCTTCTTAAAGTTTTCCAATAATGGAGATTCCACAACCTCCCTAGGCAAATTATTCCAAGACTTAACTATCCTGGGAGTTAGGAAGTTTTTAAGGAGAAAACTTCTTCCCGCTCCTCCTAGTAACAACCTGGTATGTATTTAAAAACTGTTATCAGTTCCTTCTGAGTCTCCCCTTCTCCACATTATGCAAAATCAGTCCATTCAACCTGCCCTCATAGCTCATGTTTTCTAGACCTATAATCACTTTTGTTGCTCTTTGGACCTTCTCCCATTTGTCCACATCTTTCCTGAAATGCGGCACCAGAACTGGACACAGTACTTTAGTTGAGGCCTTGTCAGCAGAGAATGGATTGGAAGATTTACTTCTTGCATCTTGATTACAACACTCCGAGTAATACACCCCAAAATTATATGACACTTTGCATTTGTCCTTATTAAACGTCATCCTGTTTACCTCAGACTATTTCTCCAGTTTGTCCAGATCATTTTGAATCATGATCCTATCCTACAAAGCACTTGCCAAACCTCCCAGCTTGGTATTCCTCTGAACATTTAGACATGTTGTCTCTATGCAATTATTTCAATCATTGTTGAAGTTATTGAAGAGAATTAGACGCAGTATTGATCCCTTGACATAACCTTACAGCTTGACTGTGAACCAATGAAAACTACTCTCTTGGAATGTTTTTCTAACCAAGTATGCACCCACCTTATAGTAGCTCCATGTAGGTTGTAGTTCCCGAGTTTGTTAATAAGAAGGTCATGCAAGACATTACCAAAAACCTTAATAAGGCCAAGATATACCACTCCCTGTCATCCGTAAGTCTTGATACCCTGCTGAAGAAAGTTATCAGATTGGTTTGACATGTTCTTTACAAATCCATGCTGTCACTTATCACATTACCTTCTATGTATTTGCAGACTGATTGCTTAATCAATCAAAGTCCCACCCCATTCTTAGTCTTCCTCTTGCTTTTAAGCTGCATTTCTCAAACTCGGGGTCCCGGCACCCTGGGGGATCATGAGCAACTTAGAGGGGAGTCGCAGTATCACAAAGTTTGAGAACCCCTGTTCTAAAGTATTTGTAGAACTTTTCTTATTACTCTTTGTGTCTCTAGCTTTTTTTTTTTATTATTTTATGCTTTGGTCTTACTAATTTTGTCCCTTCATACTTGCTTTAATTGTTTATGTTCACCCTCTCTCATTTAACCTAGTTTCCATTTTTTGTAGGACTCTGTTTTGAGGATCAGCGCTAGTAAAATGTCCTAGTTAAGTCACAGTGGTCGCCTGCCATACGTTCTATCTTTCCTTCATAGAGGGATAGTTTGCTCTTGTGCCCTTAATAATGTCTCACATCACCTCTCTTGAGTTGTTTTTCCCCTTGCCTTCTTCCATGGGATCTAATCTACCCTGAGTTTGCTAAATCAGCCTTCTTGAAATTCATGATCTTTACTGTTGTTTTCCCCTTTGCCTATTCCATAGAATCATGACCTAGAATCATAGAATCATAGAGCTGGAAGAGACCTCAGGAGGTCATCAAGTCCAGCCTCCTGCTCAAGGCAGGACCAATCCCAAGTAAATAACCTCTTCAATTTCATGATCACGCAAGCTGCCTTCCACTTTCAAATTCACAGCAAGTTCCCCACAAAATGACATCTAGAATAGCCTCCCTTTCATAGCTTTCTCCGCCTTCTGAAATAATACATTGTCTCCCATACATTCCATGAACTTATTGGAAAATCTGTGCCCTTCCTACAGCTGAACAGTTTCTGAGCTCCAGACCCACAATAGAAACCAACACAACAATATCCAGGACAGCTCTTAAGCATCAAGAGTTCCCTAGATAATCAAAAGAGCGTAGAGCTGTTCCCATGCCTGGTGGCAGCGTGGAAAAAACATGGGGATGCTGGAGAGGATAGGCTGACATTCCAGGCTTCCATGGTTGGCAGAGTGTGAGCTGCTGGCTTGAGACACTGCTGGGTCTGACAGGCAATACAGGGTCTACCCCCACACTTCTCTCAGGCACAGACCAGGCCTGTGCACTCAGTGCCCAGTGCTGTGCATTTTCCACCAGACATGGCTTGGAAGGTCTGAGCCCAGCTAGGCTCAGCTCCACCCAGTGCCAGGCTGAGAGCTCTGTGGGGCAGGGACGGTCTCTCACTGTCTGTATGTACCACACCCAGCACAGTGGGGCCCTGAGATCTGTCTGGGTCTGTGCAGTGCCCAGAATAGTGGAGGCTAATTACCACTGGGGTCTCTGCAACTCTTGGCACAATGGGGACCCCTTAGCTGGGGCCTGTAGGTTCAACTATAACACACATAACAGCCAGTGAAGTGAAGCCCCCCCATACACTTCTGGCCTGGCAGTTCCTCTTCCTAGGGGCCTCAGTGGAGTAGGGTGTGGCAGGGCTGTGCAGCCCTTTTCAAGCAGAACCTAATCACCTGTGTGCCCCATCCCACCATTCAGGGACAGGCCCCTGAGTGACCCAGCTGGCCACACTGTGCAGAGGATAAAGGACTGAGCAGTGACTCACACCCACCATCAAGGGGGTGGGAGGTGGGAATGGGCCATACAGGGGAGATGTGCTCCAAGTGGAGCAGGATTGTGAACAGCCCCCAAGACTGAAAGAACCAGGGTAATAACAGGGAGGGACCTACCTTAAGGACTCAGCATCTCCCAGGAGATGCCAGGAAGCGAACCAGGGGCCCCAGTCCCACACCGAGCACCCAAGGAACTGAATGGATGTTTCGGGGCAGGTGGGGAAATGGATCCCGGAGCTGTGGGAGAACTCTGACCAGGGAAAGTGAAAGCACCAGAGTGTCTGTCACACATTAACCTGGTAGAGAGAGGATCTGGCCAGGAGCCAGGGCTGGTGTTCAGTTACTTGTGGAGACCTGGGGGGGCAGGGAGGAATTTGTACGCTAAAAGGTTTTGGTTCATCCTCCCATGCCCAAGGAGGCCCACAGAAGGTCAGTTCTGAGCACCTTTACACCCTCCCCTGGATCGACACACCCCTGTCAGCCAAGGGTGGCCAGATGCCTGTTTTTCCATAGGAAAGTGAGTCAAAAAGGGACCTAAAATATGTGGTCTGATCAACTAACCAGACCCCAAAAGTCCAGTTACTGCAGGCAGGGGAGGCACTAGAACATGACCTGTCGCAGCCCCTGCTTATCTGGAGACACTTAGGTAACTGATTCCTCTCTCCATTTCTCTCTAGATGAAGAAGTTACTCACCTTGGTGCAGCAACGATGGTTGTTCGAGATGTATGTCCCCGTGGGTACTTTACACCTTTATGCCTTAGCAGTGGTTGATGCTAAGAGGTCATGTGACACTCCCCTCCCCCAACTGGTAGGGTCTGACCAGGTAATTTTCCATGTAAGGGTGGAGTGTAGAAACAGAATTCCTGACAAAAGTGGAATCTATAAAATAATGGAAAGCTTGCAGTTTCTTGGTCTTTGGGTAGCGTGGCTCTCCCAAGAGGATAACTAAAGACCCCAGGGAAAAGGGGACTTCCTTGGTTTTGAGGCTTAGATGGAATAAGAACAGATTTAGAGTAAGTTTGTACTAAGGTTTAATTGTTAGAATTAGCTGTGCCATTTTTGTTATGTTAAGTTTGTAATCTACTTTGCTCTGACTGTTTTCACTTGCAGCCGCTTGAATCCCATTGCTTGTACTTAGTAAAAGTATGGCTCAGTCCCCAAGCAGTGACATACTATTCCATGTACTAGCCTTGAGCCCAAGGGCTAGTACATGGAATAGTTAATGGACTGGGGCTCCCTGTATCTCTATTAGCCCCTGGGGGAAACGTTAGGGAGCTCCATCTGGCCTACACCAGCGTGAGGGAGCGCAGCTCACGCTCAGGGGCAGGACCCCACTCCAGTCGCTATAACGACACACAGACCCTGGAATGCCACACACAGCACACAGGCATCCCTGAAGGCTTGAGACAGCACCCATTCCTGGGGATGGTGCTGCCAGGCACAGGTGTGTGTGTGGCCCCAATGGAAGCCCAGGCAGCTCGAGGTCCCTCTTCAGCCCATGGGATGCCAGTGTGGGGGCCATTTCCCTTGCCTGCTTGTCCATGGGATGGGGAGTAGGGCCAGAAGCATGGTCCCCTGGGGACTCTGAGCTCCAGTAAGGAAGATCCTGATGTCCAGGCCACACATGCCCTTGCTCCCTGGATGTCACTGTCCTCTGACCCAAGAACTGTTGCTCTCAGCTCACTGATGAGGTCAAAGTCTTAGGGACACTTTCTCCAGGGATATCTGAGAACTTCTCTTTATACTCCCTAGGCAGACCAGCCATGACTGTAGGGCGATCACCAGCAGCTCAGCAAGCTACTCAATGCCAGGGGAGCCACAGGTGTCAGAGGGTCCAGGAGGGCCTGATGAGGGAGCCAGTGTTCGTCCTGCAGGACATGAAGCAGACACTGAGCCACAAGGTCCGGGGCCCAGATGTGAACAGAACCGCTGCAGCAGGGCTGCAACAGGTGTGTAACTGTCCAGGAGATGATGACATACCTGCTCCAGTCCCAGTCCCTGTTCCAGTCCCCGCTTCCCCTCCCATGCCTGACCCCTCTCGAGGCTCCCCTCCTGTGTATCCCCCTATCCTCCCAGGATCCCTCACTCCCAAGGTCAACAAGGTCCCCGGACACGAGGTAGAAGAAGCACCAGAGCCACACGCCAGTCTCAGCTCCAGCTCTCAGCCCCAGCTCTGAGCCTCTCCTCCCCTCTCCAAGGTTTTCAGCTCCCATCCCCATATCCAGGTTCTCAGCCCCCCTCCTCCCCAGTGACTTCTATCCCAAATAAATAAGCAAACAGTTCTTTTTTTCCCCACAACTAAACAGTTGGTTTTATTGGGACTGCAGGGAAGAGGGCTGGAGGGGGGAAGGGAGGGGCTGTTGCAGGAAAAGCAAGGAGGCAAAGAACAGGCCCCTAGTAGGGAGGCCCTAGGGAGAGTTACTGAGGTCTTTCAGAGAAACTATCCCTCAAGGCATCCCGGATACGCACCCCCCCCCCCCAAGCCCAACCCCTGCATCCCCATCCCCCCCTTTCCCTAGGGTCTCCCTTTCTAGTACTCCTCCCCCCCCCCCATGGACTGCAGCCTGAGACACCATACCTGCATGAGGAGGGCCCCGACAGTCAACTTTCCTATGCCAAACTGGTTGCCCACGGACTGGTAACTGTCTGACATGGCGAGTGTAACAATATGGTTTTTCTGTAACCATGCTGGAAGGCCTGTAGACATATTGGAAGGCCTAAATGGAAGCCTTCTTCTGCAGCCAGAGTGGAGAGCAGCAGCCATTAGCTGTAAAGCCTGGAGTCACATACATCTACATTGCATTAAAGTGGTATCATACCAGGCTGTGAGAAGGGGGGCCTGTCCTAATGTCCCCCACTGTCACCAGATAAGAAACAGATCTCAGGATGGGTAAAGAAAACTTAATTAATAGCATTTCATCTGGTAAGAAACTGCTTGTCAATAGTTGTGGTTGTGGAAGCCTCATTCTATGATTATTGTCCTCACTTTCCCATTGTTTGTCTATGCACTCTCTGTCTGGTTTGTAACTGTTTCTGTCTGCTGTATAATTAATTTTGCTAGGTGTAAATCAACTAAGGTGGTGAGGTATGATTGGTGAGATAATTCTGTTACAGTATGTTAAGACTGGTTAGTAAAATTATACTAAAATAATTGATTAAGATATAGCTAAGCAGCACTCAGGTTTCACTGTATAAACTGGGGTTCAAGAAGGAGACCAGCTAGAAGAGCTAAAAGGAAAGAAAGAAAGAAAGAAAGAAAGAAAGAGGGTATGTCTACACTAGCACCCTAGATCGATCTAGGGAGGCTAATGAGGGTGACCAAAATTGCAAATCAAGCCCAGGATTTAAATATCCCGTGCTTGATTTGCATGTTCCCGGCCGGTCGCCATTTTAGAAATTCACTAGCCCAGAGTAACTGCCCGCGTCTACACGCGGCAGTGAAACGGGAGTCCGATTTAAAGCCCCTAATTCGAATTAGCTGCTAAACCTCATTGCAGGAGGAATACCAGCTAATTCGAGTTAGGGGCTTTAAATCGGAAGCCCGTTTCACTGCCGCGTGTAGATGCGGGCAGTTACTCCCTGCTAGTGAATTCTAAAATGGCGACCGGCCGGGAACATGCAAATCAAGTACGGGATATTTAAATCCCGGGCTTGATTTGCAATTTTGGTCACCCTCATTAGCCTCCCTAGATTGATCTAGGGGGCTAGTGTAGACATATCCAGAGGGAAAAACCTGGAAGAACTCACCTCCAAGACACAGTCTAAGACCAAGGCTGCCAGGATTCTTCCACACGACCGTGATGTGCAGCAGCTAATATCCAGAAAGACTGACCTTGCCTGGCCAAGAGGGGAAGTCTATCTGCCTGTACCAGGATTGGCGAACATGACACTGTGTGCTTAGCATGCGTATTCTGCTTTCATGGAAATTGCCAATAAAAAGTGAATAAAAATATTACTGTATGAGGCTCTTTCAATGGCAAAAGATCCTACAAACCTGCAGGAAGTAACACCCTGAACCCTAGGAATTGGATACGGGTGGGTGTGTAATTAACATGGTTGTACCTTGAACCCTAGGAACTGGGTAAGGGTGGGTTCCCCTAACGTGTGGAAGGGATAGAGAAATTTGTGCGGGTAACACAAGCTTCCAGAGGATGATGGTGACCCACTTCTCCAGAGGGATGGCAGGTCGCATCTGGGTGTCACATCATCAGAGGGCAAGAGCCAGGCACACAGCTCCAGAAATGTCTCCTTCCTCATACAGAAGTCATTCCACTGCTTCATTACCAGCTGGTCCCACCAATCAGAACTGGTGTCCAGCCTCCAAAAGTGTCTCTCCACCGTGGGATGTGGTTGCAAGGGCTTTGCTCCTGCACACAGGCAGAGATTCTCAAGGATAAGCTCAGAGTCGAGCTTGTGCAGACTGCAGAAAGTGCAGCATGACAGTGTGGAGCTATCTCATGCCCAGAGGCAACTCTTGCTCTATAGCAGGGAGAACTGTGGTGTCCAAAGGCAGGGCAACCAAAGCACGAAGTGCAAACGTTTCAGAGAGGTTGTCAAGCAAGCTGACGAACCTGACAAACAGCTGTCCGGGGGGGCGTCCCTTTAAGCACATGTCTCAGATAGCCTTAGGCAGCAGCACCCAGAAGCAATTGCTGACCTAATACCCTGCCTGAACAGGTTCCAGGTGGCCTTAAATGTGAGATAGCAGCCAATCAGTCCAACCAGTGTGGACGGTATCTTTCGAAATAGCACATCACTAGTTCATTGTGCTTTTTGTGTGTAGATGCTCTATGTCAAAATAAACTTTTCTGAAAGAAGCTTGCAGTGTAGACATACCTTATTATTATTTGTTGTATATTAAATGTAGTTAAATGTTTTGTCTTTTTGCTTAGTAATTTGCTTTGTTCTGTTTTCTATCCTTTATGGTTGCTTGACATTTACATTTTGTAATTAATACACATGCTCTTTCTTGATTACAAAATCCAGTTTATACAATTCATATGGGGAGAGGAGGCAACAAAAATCTGTGCATAGTTCTTTCCACATTGAGGGAGGGATAAATTTCAAGAATCCCCATTTCATAGCTCTCTATGCAGCATAGGACACTGATCAGGGCAGGTGTATGTGGGCTCATCAAAAAACTCACTCTCTGGGGTGTGAGTTGGCCAGACCCTAGCTCAATGAACACAGATTCCCAGCACTCCTGCTGCCTGAGTCTCACAGACAGGTGAGTTCCTGCAGAGCCTCACTGGATGGTTCAGATGCTTAATCCCTCCCCTTCCCAGCGATGGCCGCCCAGAGACCTGGAGCCACCCCTTTGGTGACCAGCAAGGCTGGGGAGCCGGAAGGCCCTGTTACACAAAGGGAACCCAGCCCCCTTGGCGTCACTCTTCCTGTTTCCTTCAGCACCTAAAATGGGAACAAGGGGAGGGGAGACAAACCACAGAACTTTCCAGACTTTTTTGTTTTCAAAACTTAAAGCGACACCAACCATTGTTCTGGGCTGGAACTGGCTGACAAAGCATCAAAAATATTTCTCTAAAGAAAAGGAAACCCCCAAACCCCTCGCATTTCTGACCACCTCCCACTTTTCAACAGGGAATTTTCTGGGGCAAAACCTCTAAACCATCTCTACCCATGAGACTACATGGGGAGTGCCTGGGTCATGCACAGGTGACCTTGGCCAGAGGCCATACAGCACTGATGGGCCTGGAGGCAGCTCTCCTTGGATGGTAGATCTGGCCTTGAAAGGACTGGAGCAAGATAGGGGCAAAGCAGAAATGGGGCCTGGGGGAATCTCTGGGATTCTGTGAATGGTCCTGTGACTATCCTCCCCCCCCCCACACACACACACCTCTGAGTATATCTAGTTCATACCAGTATTTCTGTGTTTCACTGGGAGTGGGTGGGATTTTGGCTGCAGTCCTTGGGAGTTTAGAACAGCCCAGCTCAGATGATCCACCTCCAGCACCTGGTGAAAGCCTGGCAGACTGGGAGTGGCCAGAGCAGAGTGTTCCAGGCTGCACAGACAGATAGACAGGGTATATGGACAGACAGACGGGGTGTATTTCATCCTATGCCAGCTTCCTGCACACAGGCAGCAGCTGGGGGCATTTCTCCATTTCTCCTTTCCCCCTCTCAGATCCTGCCTAGGGCTAGTGGAAGAGGCAGCAGAGCACCAGTCTCATCAGCATTTCCCAGGTGCAGAAATGTCCCAGTGGAATCTGGTTTCTCTGAAATCAGGGTTTGCCGAGGGCATCTGGGGTTGATCCCATGGGAGAATTCCCGAGTGTGAGCCCGTGGGGGACACAAACGCTGCCACCCCACCCTCCTGAGACAGCTGGAAACCAGGGAGTGAAGTGAGGGAAAGTCGTTATCCCAGCCAGACCTGGGGAGATATGAAGGGACCAATGGGACCATCTCGCATGAGGATTATTGCTGAGAAAAGTCTCCTAGGAAAATCCCCCTTTGTTGGCAGCCCCTTGCTGGACCATTGCACAGACCTTGTGTCACACTTACGGGCTGGCTGCTACTCTGTGCCCACTCTGAGTGACTCCTTCGGCCTTCCCCGCTCTCAGGGCATGTGCTGCTCAGTCTGGGCAACGAGATCTATGGCCTCGAGGTGCCTGGGCCCCAGGAACATTCCTGGCTCAGGGCCCAATTCCAGCAAAGTTGAGGCCTGGTTCTCCACCCTGGCCCTGCCTGCTGCCTCCACATGCATGCCCCTCTGCCCCTCCCATGCATCCCTGGTTTAAAATGGCCTCGGGATTCTGCTGCCACCACCAGCAATACAGCGGGGCTACAGCAGCTTCCTTTTGCTTGCTCCATACAGCTGCTGGTATGTCCCCGCGGCCCAGGGAGAGAGGAGGGCTCATCACCATGTGCTGCTCCTGCCCCAAGTGTCCCTATGGCCAGTGGGAGCTGTGAGGACAGTGGCCCCTACAGGGGGCAGCGTACAGAGGCCCCAGAGGCAACCCCTAGTCTAGGAGCTGTTGGCAGAGGGGTTGCCCCAGATAAACACCACACTCCCACCCCCTAACCTCACCCCCCACACCTGTCCCTTGTTTACTGCTGGGTCCCATCACACCCCGCAATTAACCAAGAGCCAGGCCCCAGGATTTCAATGTCATACTCCCAGCAGTGAGGCCAGATACAGCATGGAGGTCACACGTTACAGCCTCAGACCAGCCACAGGCTAGAGACTTACATTTTATTTGTTTTAAAGCAAAGCTGAGATTCACTCCCAAATCCAGGACACCAGGAGCTGAGGCTTTAGGGGAACAGCAAATACCATGAGACTTAGCTGAGCTGCAACTGGCAGCCTGTTCCCCTCCTGCACCCCACTCCCCTGCTACAATTTCCAACAGTGTCTGAACTTCCCTACGTCCTTGTTCCATGAGAAGTTTCTGCAGCATCATCCCTGCTCCCGGTGAGCCTAACCAGCCTTGCCAGAGACCAGGGGAGGCTGGGGGGCGGGTTCTGCCCTCAGGGTGCTGTTCAGTGTCTAAGGCTGGCAGGAGCAGTGTATGTGTGCTTGCAACAGGAGTGAGTCAGGATCACTGTGAACCCCCACCCTCTCTCCATCCTGTGACCAGTGTATGTGGAATGTCCCCCATTTTACAGTCACACTAACGCAGTTCGGTTCCCTCCAATCAGCACATATGTGGGGTCCAGTTCTGAGTGTTACAAGTCAGTCGGGGGGGGGGGGAGGGGAGGAGGGTCCTCTGAGCTCAGGGAGGAGGAAACATCACGAACATCCCCATGTCTCTGCTTTCCCTTCGGGGAGATTCCTTCCAAGGCACTGGGATTTGGGGCTGATTCCTCCCTCATCATTGCTGGAGAATTGGCTCAGAGAGCCTCCGTGGAGTTGAGTTTTGTGTGCATTTCTCTGCATGGCTCCCTTTGCTCCATGGCAGGGTTTGTGTGGGGGAGGGCTTCAGGTCTGGAGGTTTGGAAGGTTCTTTTCTCCCCTTCTGTCTGGGGCATGTTTCCAGATATGGATGCTCCTGGTCTGCTTGATCCCCCTTCTCTTAGGCTGGTGGCAGCAGCTTTGAGGTGTTTTTTCTCGTAGATGCCCTGAGATGGTTTTTCTCACTTGCTTGTTTCCAGGGACACAGGAAGACACAGGCACTGGGACTGTTTCTCCTGCAGCAGGTGGCCCCGTGTTGTTTCCTGCCCCTTCCCCCTTGCTGGCATCAGGGGCTTTGGGAGATCCCTGACTAAAAGATACTTAATTTCTGGGGAAATTGCTGTCACGAGGGAGGGCGGATGCTGAGGGGTTTTCCCTGGTTCCTCCCTGCAGTGTGACCAGGGCTGAGGAAGGGGAACAATCTCTCAGAACTTCCCACAGGAATCTCCTGGATCAGAGCCATTGAATTGACACTGTAAAATGAGAGATTCCCTGTTTCTAGATCCAGAAACACCCCAATCACCGTTGGCTTCACAGCCCAGCTCTGGATCACAGTGTCGGCCTCGCTGGGGTGATACCGCCCCCCCGATCTCCTCAGAGACCAGCACCCCTTCTTGGGGAAACTCTCCAGACACTCCCATCTCACTCTGTATCTCATAGTCTCACTCAGCACCCCCAGCGCCCAGTCCAGGCTGTCCCCTACCTCTACCTCCCAATACCACCTGCAAACCCCACTCAGCCTAACATGAGCCCTTCTGGTTAGAAACTCCTCCCTCCCCAGAGCGACAAGGGATCTGGAGGGGCCAGCTGGGTAGTTTGTGAATGGAGGTTTGTGCCAGACTGTTTTGCCATCCTCAGAAATAGCGAGTTCAGGGTGTTTGTGTTCTGGATCCAGGGTGATGAGAACTGGGGAGAAAAACCAAATTAATTCCATTAGCCACAGGTCACTCAGAGACCCAGGGATCTCCCAGAGAGTGATTCCAGTCAGGAGGTCTGGGGGGGAAGGGGAGAGCTCGGCTCATCCAGCCACTCCCTGCCACAAACACTCCCTGAGCCTCTCTGCGTGTCTCTGCCTGGAAATGAAATTTCTCTGCCTAGTGTCCTTGGCATGTTCAAATCCTGATGCCAGTCAGGTAGAAGTGTCAGCTCATGCAGGGTCCAGAGAGGGAGGGAAGGGATGCTCAGACTGTCACAATGCCTGGACAGGTCTGTGTAAGGAGCTCAGGGCTTGGTGGGGGCTGGAGATGCCCAGGGCTGTGAGCAAGGGTTGAGGGGCAGAGAGGCAAGGCCGAGGCACTGAGCAGAGACAGACCTGGGCTGAGTGGGCAGGAGGGGGACAGAGAAGGAGCTTAGGGTCAGACACTTGCCTAGGGCACTGGGATGGCCAGTGCAACTGGTCCCGCCAGCCTGGATCTGGCTGCGGGCTCCAGAAAGTTCTGGAGCTGGAGCTGGGCCTGGCCCCTGAACCTGGGCGGGAGATGGGGGAGCTGGAGCAGGGCCTTGGGCTCCTTGCTTCTCTCACTCCTCCTGCCCAGGATCTGTCCCTGAGAAGAGTTAAGGCTGCAGGGGACCATGGAGGGTGCCCAGGGGGTGAAGACTCTGCAGGCTGTGTGGCTGTGGGGGAAAGGCTGAGTGGGGCTGTTGGGGGGAGCTGATGGGGTGGGAATGATCATTGCTGAAGGGCCAGTGGGAGATGGGGGGGGCAGCAGGACAACCTAAGCAGGGCTTCAGTGGAGATGCCTGGGGTAAGACTTACAGGAACCAGACACAACATCTAGCCCCTGCTCTGTAGCCAGCACCTGCCCTTTCCCACTTGTCCCATGGGGACCCCACACCTCTGACAGCCCAGCTATGTAACCCCGATCCCACTAACCCCAGCACAGGGACTGCTCAGCCCCTCCCAGCCCCACTCACCCATGTGCTTCCAAGCCTGCCTGAAACCTGCAAGGGAAGAGGAACAAACACGGTGAGGGGCCCAACAAATGTGCGGAACTGACTGCCAGGAGCTGTTGTTCTGGGGGAGGGAGAATGGGAAGGTAGAAAGGAACCAAGCAATTGAAATGTGACATGAGAACACGTCCCCTTACCTAGCTCTGTGGCTGCCATGTCTGAAATGGAAAGAGGCGAAGTTATTTCCTGTCACTTAGGCAGAGAGTTCAGTCCTGGGTGCTGCTCTGTGATCATGGGATCACCAAAATTTACTCACGTTTCATGGGGCTTTCATTGCTGAAGGAGAAATGATCCAGGTTTGTGATGCAAGAGACAGACCCTGTCACCCAGAGACCAGAGATCTCTGCTACTAGTGACCTGCTCTCAGGGATGCCTTTAGATTGTCTTAATAGTCGCAGGGACCAGAGCAAATGTTGCTCTCAGTGGCATTGCTGTTAACCCACACTAACTCCATGTGCTTCACTGGACTGAATCTAGATTTACACCAGGATCACTCAAAGGGGCATTAAGGCCTGTAAGAAGCTGCTGTTTGCCTGTGGTGGTGTCCAGTACACTCCAGGGTTTCAAAGGGACACTGGCAGGGTTTTCAGAACATCAAACTTTGTTGGCAGATGCATGTCTGCGTCTACACAGGTCTGATGTTCTCCACCCTGACATCTGAGTGGGACAGTGCGGGAGGTGGGGCCCATCAGAGGGCACTGCACAGATCCCACACAAAGAATTGTGCGGTTTGGAAGCTCTGTTCAGTCAAGGCGCAGGCCTAGACCATGAGGGGAATAAAATAGGACAGGAGTGAGGAGCTGAGGACTGGGCTAGCAGGGGAGCTGTGGGTGGGGACTAAGGGATGTAACAGAGCTGGAGTTGGGGCACAAAAGCCCAAGGCTGGGACATTGGGGGCTGCAGGCAGTGGAAGTGTTTGTTCCATGGGGACCCCCACATAGCTGGCTACCTCCTACCAATGTCCTGGCATGTGTAAGCAAAGATACACGGTTCACGGGATACCATTCAGAGCCTGGGGCAGCACTGAGCCAGACAGAGCAGCTGACACCTGATAGAAAAGATCTGGCTTGGGGGGGGGGGGGGAGGAGGGAAGGCTCACTGCTTTTGGGCTCCCTGCAATTGTACAGTTTGCGGGTTTCCGACATCATCATGAGCCGCAGGGCAGGCCTGAGGGTCTCCAGAAGAGCTGTGGGGATGGAGATCTCAGGGCAGGGGTAGAGGGGCTGTGTGTGGGCCTGCGGGAGAACAGCAGAGCTGCAAGGGTGCAGGGAGTGCCCGGCCCTGGGACAGCAGGGATTGTGCAGGTCAGAACTGAGAAATACCCACAGAATTGCCTGGAGGACATTTCCCCAGGCACAGATTAAACCCCACTAGTCCATGGGCACCAATCGCTGCCAGTCAGGATGACACTGAAATGTGAGCCGAGAACTCGATAGTGTTGGGATATTTCCAGACCAGGGGGAAATCTCGTTAAGGTGACTGAAGTCTGTGCTTTGTGTGTGGTGCTCTCCTGTCTCTCTTAGCTTCATGAAACCACTGGCCCCCATTTATTATAGGGATTGTTCACATACCTGATTGCAGGAGCTTCTTCTCATGCTGGGCAGTCTCTGAAATAGGGAGGAGAAAAGGGTTAGATGCAGAGATGCTCTGTGTGATGCCATGTGCCTCACAAAAACTGGGGTTAATTACAGACACCGTGGCCCCAGTCCTAGCCCCTGGGTAGGGGCCAGCAGTTTTGACAGAAGTGGGATGGGAAGTTAGTCATTAATACCCTGTTCTTATTGGTGGCCCTGGATGTTCCCCATACCACAATCATCCTTTGCGGCCTGTCATGTTTGTGCCTATGAGAAGATGAGATACACCCTGTGGTCTCCTCCAGTCACTGGGTGCCCTGTCTCAGCCCCAGGCAGCTGTCACTGCCAACTTGTCTGTAGAATTACCCCGCCCATAACATTTATTCCAGCAGTGACAGGAGCTGTCCACTTTCCCAAAATGGTGACCTTGATCCCCAGCACAGCGAACCCTCTACTGAAGGAAGGGCCATCTCTGTGTAAACCCTGCACTCTGCCTCCACATCCTCCCACAACACCCACCTCTGACCAGGGGTCTCAGCTTAGGGCCCGGGTATCCTGTCAGTCCCTGTGCCTGGTGGGAATCCACACGTGTTTCGTCTCCATTTACTCTCTGAAGACCAGCAGCCAAAAGGGAAGGACCCCCAGGCAGCAGCTGCCATGTTATTCCAAGAACACCAGCAGAGCCGGCCCATCCATTGGATGGCTCAGGGCATCCAAACCAGCTCAGAGCCATGGGCCCCGTGCACTAGGGGATCCCACGTTGGTGGCTCCACCTGTCCTATGGAAGCCTGAGAGATGACTGGGAGCAAATTTGCAGGGCAGCTGAAAGAGTCAGGTCACCCTGCACTTACCACAGCAACAGGATCCGATGGGACCCAGCAGCCTGTTTCACTCCTCCACCCATCTCCCATCCCGCTGTGCTCTGCTTCTCCATAGCAGTGGCAAGTGGAGCCATCTGACCACATCATGTTCCCCCCTGCATCTCAGGAGCACAGGGGTGCAACTGGAGCTGGGATGCTCCAGCTGTTGCCACTGCAGTGAGTTTGGTGGCCAACCACTGCTAAGCCCGTGTATCTCCCCATTCCATGCGCACTAAAATGACTCCTGGCTGTTAAGGACGATACTGAAATGTGAGCTGCAAACTCTGCAGGTTTGTTTATTTCCAGGGCAGGGAGAGATGACCATGAAGGTGGCTGAAATCCAGACATTGTGTGTGGTGATTTTTCTGTCTCATCACAGTGTGAAAGCAGAGACACCTGTTTATTACAGTCACACACAGTATCCTTGGCATCGACAAACCATCAAACTGTCATGGCAGATGTGAGTCTGATACCCCATACAGATCGGACATTCTCAGCCCTTTCAGATCAGGGGAGTTCTTTGTCTGTGCTCCCAACAGCCCTTTGAAGCATCAGAGCTACACACCTCACGAGCAGATGTGAATGATTGGAGCTTGGATCTTGGGTCTCATTGTGGCAACAAAGCATGGAAACATGACCCAAGTCTGATCTCTTGTTCATCTCTACATTGTGGGAAAAGCCCAGACAAGACAGCAGGTACCATGTGTCTGCTGCAGGCAGCTCACAGTTCTCTGATGGGCCTGGGGTGACTTTCATTGAATCCCACTAACACCCTCCCCCCCCCCACACACACCAGTCACTCTGATCATTAGGGATGGTACTGAAATAGGAGCTGCAAACTCTGCAGAGTTTGACTATTTCTAGGGCAGGGAGAAATGATCAGAAAAGTGACTAATGTCCATACATTGTGTATGAGGATTTTCTTAGCACAGACACACAGTCCCCAGGGATTATCTAAGTACCTTTTGTTAATTGCACATTGTCCTTCTTTAGAGACTCTGAAATGGGGAAAAGAAAAAGATTAGACACAGAGACGTGCTGTGAGATGCTGAGTACCCCGTAACAACAGGGCCCCACTGCCCCACTCCCAGCTCATGGCAGGAGCCAGCAGCCTGGATAAGAACAGAGCCAATGGTGACTGATACACACCAACAATACAGGAGCCCGGTGATTGGCAAAGCATCTAACACTGATAGCAAACATAGGTCTGGATCCCGATACAGCTCTGACATGCCCAGCCCGTCTGTTGCAGGGGACTTCCTCATCTGTATTACTGACAGCCCTTCGGTGCATCAAAGATCAACCCCCTAGGTAAAATTAGGGGATGGACGTGCAGACAACTGGGGCTCACACCTGAGAGCTGGTGTTGGCAACACAGCATGGAAACATGAGCCACGGTCAGTGAAATGTCCCAGCAGAGGCTGTGCTGCAGCAGGCATCTCTACAAAGCAGCTGACCCCCTTCTCCTGCATCAGACCAATGTGACTGGCACCAGATTACCATGCAGAAGAAGTCTGTGTCTTCTACATACAGCTCAGAGCTTGCGCTGGGACCAGGGTGATTAATGTGACTCTGACTTTAGCCCATCAGCCTTGAAGAGGACCCCATGCAGAGCCCTGGGCAGCCCTGAGCAAGTCATAGGAGCTCATACTTGGCAGGTGGGATCTGGCTTTCAGGGGACCTGTGGTTGCATCAGAGTTCCCTGCAATTATATGGCTGGCAGAGCCTAATGCCACCGCTAGCTGCAGGGCAGGATTGAGAGTCTTGGGCAGGTCCCTTGGGGACAGTGAGCCCCGGGCTGAGATAGCAGGGTGCTGCTGGTGGGGGTTGAAGGGCAACAGCAGAGCTGTGTGCACATAGGAATCCCAGCTCAGATCCCAGCTCAGTGACAGTAGAGATTTTGCAGGTCAGAATTCAGACACAGAATTGCTGTAGAAGTTTTCCCAGCCCCTCCCTATATCCCACTGATCCATATGCATTAAATACACTCTGCATCATTGAGGATGATACTGAAATGTGAGCTGCCGACCCTGCAGAGTGTGAACATTTCCAGGGCAGAGGGAGATGATCACAAAGTCCATACGTGGGTAGGGGGATTTTCCTTTCGCGTTAGAGCGTGAAACCAGAGACACGTTTACCAGCCATTATCCAGATACCTGATATCAGCCGTCCGATCTCATTCTCCTTTGACTCTGAAATGGGAAGTTAACAGACTGAGATGCAGAATCATGCTGGGTGAGGGCCTGTGCCCCAAAATGACCATGGTTAGTTACAGACACCCACAGCCAGAGTCCCATCATCAGAGCAGGAACCAGCAGCTTTCACAGCAGTAGGGCAGGCAGTTAGTGCTATTCACCAACCCGCAGGTGTGACGGGGCAGCTGAGCCCCTTTAAAAATGGCGGCCCCCATGCCCAAAGGGAGGTGGTGGGCCTTGGCAGCAGCGGGTCCCAGGGAGCTGAGGGAGCCAACCGCAAGCCGCCAAGGTTCAGCTGGAAGGACGAGGCCCCCGAGACGGGAGGTCGGAGTGACGACCCAGCCGGCAGCAACCCAGGGCTACCCCAGGAACACGAGCTGGCACCGGAGCTAGGAGGACCCTCTGAGGAATGGAGAGAACGCAAGGACAACACATCGTGGGGGTGAGAGGAACCCCTGACGGGGAAGGAAGTGGCCCAGAGCAGGGTTTAGTGTCTGCGGGTTGGCGTGTTGTGGTGGGGGACCACCCCATCAACCCATCAAGGGAGCGGAGAGCTTGATAAATCCCTCCCCAGGGCTCTGGACTGGGACTCGGTGGAGAGGGTGGGCCCGGGTCCCCCTTCCCTCAACCGAACCCCGAGGTACAGGAGGTCCTCGTGGTGGACGTGTCGGTGCGTGATGCGAGGGGGAGAGGGAGAGGGTTCGAGATAATGGTGCGGGGCGCGGGCCCTCAACCCCACTGCGGGGAAGGGCAACAGAAAAGTCAGAGCGCCCCCCCAAAAGGGTACGGAGGAGGGCCCCCCTACACATGGGCAAACCATCTAACCAGGAGGGCAGATGTGAGTCTGGATCCCAATACAGCTCTGACTTTCTCATCCCGTCTGTCTCAGGAGAATTCCTTGCCCATGAAACTATCAGCCCTTGGGAGCATGAAAGCAACACGCTGCATATAAAATTGGGGGATGGCGACTGGGGCTCACATCTGAGAGCTGGTGTTGACAACAAAGCAGGGAACATGAGCCACGTTCTGTGAAATGGCCCAGCAGAGGCTGCGCTGCAGCAGGCATCTCTAGTAAGCAGCTGGTGCCCTTTTCCTGCACCAGAGCAATGTGACTGGCACTAGATTGCCAAAGGCAGGTGTGACATAGTGGAGATGCTGTCTGCTCTGTAACCCGGTGCCCCCCTGTGCTATGATGTGTGATTCCCACTGACTCACCCACATGTTGTGATGTAGTGTCAGTTCCTTGCTGGCTCTGGCTACGGGTGGTGACCAGGGTCCTGTGGGGTCCGTCTGGCCACTCCTCTAGGTCACTCCCCATCAGCAATTCCATGGGCAAGTGCGGGTACACCCCAGTTCCTTGGAGCCCTCCTTTGCCCCCCATTTTAGATGTACCCTAGCTATGGACACCTTAAATGGGGTACCATCTATGCCCCTCAGGGTCAGCTGAGTGTCAGGTACCATGTGGTCTGGGGCTACTACCTCGGGCCAGGCCAGGCCAGCGTTACCTCTGCACCCGTGTCCCAGTAGCCCGTCACCTCCCTGCCATCCACCTCCAGGGGCACGAGATAGCTAGTTCACCCTGGAAAGTCTCAGGTTGTGGGACCTGTCCTGGTGCCTGGTGCACTGAGCCCTCTTGTGGCCTCTTTGCCCACAGCAATGGCAAGTGAGGACATGTGGGCCCTTTTGGGCCGGCTCCACCCATGCCCTGGCTGTTTCTCTGGGGCACAGATGGCTGGTCCTTGTCTCTTGAGCTCACTTCATAGGTGATTCTCTCCGTTGCTCAGCCGAGAACCGGTCTCTGCGCGATTCCCTTTATCTCGGTCCTGTACCTCCAATTCCTTCATCTGCAGCTCAATCTCCAGCTGCCGTAGCTCTGCCGGGATGGACCCCACCCTGGATGAACCTCTGTTGGCAGAGCATGGCCTGAGTCTCTCTGGCAGGCTCCAGCCCTCCATCCGGTCTGAGAGCCTGAGATGCTCCCACGGGGTGTCTGGCTGCTCATCACTGGGACAGGATCCAGGCCCCTGGATGGATCATTCTCTTCCAGTCGGGCAAGCAACTGGGCCTTGGTTGCTTTCCCCATGGGCAGGCCCCTCTCTCCGCACAGCCCCACAAGGTCTGCCTTCGGGAGTTGGGTGTAGGCCATCTCCCTGCCCATCCCCGGGGTGTAGACTCACCAACTGAGTGCTGTAGTGCCCCACGACTTATAGGAATTGCTTCGCTCTGTCTCCAGCATGTCTGGCTCTTTCAAGCCCCTTCCTTCGACTGTGCCTTGTTGCTTGCTGCTGGAAGCTCCAACCACGGGGTGCAGCACATCCCGCTCCTCACACCACTATGACAGCGCTTCAGGTTTCCCCCGACGCTGCACCCCCGTAGCAGCAAGAACAGACTTCGCCAGCTAGTAGAATTGAGGGTTTATTGCTTCTACAGGGTACAGCACAGCATAGATGTGATGTAGTTACAGGAGACAGGGCCAGGATGCCTCAGACCCCTTGGGTTAGGGGTCCATCACTCCTAGCCCGTCAGCACTCAGCTTAGGCTGTTCCCTTCATGTTTCCCAGCCAGCAACTCCCCTTCCCCCTCACACTTGCTTCCTTAGTTCCCCTGCTACCCTCAACCAGTCTGACCAGCTGGGTCTTTGTCCACATGACCGAGGCAGCCCACCTGCTGGGCAGTGCTCACAGACAGAGGCCAGTAGGGGTCATCCACAGCCCACAGCCCACAGCACAGCAACCAGCAAGGAACTGACACTACATCACAACATGTGGGTGAGTCAGTGGGAATCACACATCACAGCACAGGGGGGCACTGGGTTACAGAGCAGACAGTATCCCCACTACGTCACAGCAGGTGACACCTGTTTTTCTAACCAGGCATGGGAGCAGATAACTGCATACAGCATCCTGCATATAGCTCAGAGCGCTGCACTGGGACCAGAGTGATTAAAGTGATTTTGGCCCAAAGAGCACAGCAGCCCTGCCCTGTAGAGTGGGGGTTTTAGAATCCGCTCAGCACTGGGTGTGGCTGGGAGCCTTTGTCTGGGGCTTCAACTGGCGAGGTGGGTAAACTTACCAAGTGTCCGGTTCAGCTTCTGGCTCTCTGTGGAGAGAAGAGGGAGACCAGTTTGGGTTCAGCATGAGCCATTGTGATCAGTCACATGTGGCTGGTCCCAGCTCTGGGTCCATCTGTGTGACAGCTGGGACTGAGCTTCCCAGACGGGGCCAGCAGAGGAGAGTTTGCTCTGCTTAACCAGGTCCCTGACAGCAGCAGTGTGCTTGGGTACCAGGTGCAGCAGCTTATGCTAGCTGCTGAAATATAAACCCACACAGAACACCTGGTTATGGACTCGGGTAGCTCCCTTGAGCCACTGCCCCGATAACCCAGGCACACTTCTTGTCACATGGGATCTGGCTTTCAGGGGGTCATCAGAGTTCCCTACAATTATATGGCTGCCAGAGCCTAATGCCACCGCTAGCTGCAGGGCAGGATTGAGAGTCTCAGGCAGGTCTCTGGGGACAGTGAGCCCAGGGCTGGGATAGCAGGGTGCTGCTGCTGGGTGTTGAAGGGCAACAGCAGAGCTGTGTGCACATGGGAATCCCAGCTCAGGGACAGTAGGGATTTTTCAGGTCAGAATTCAGACATAGTCACAGAATTGCTGTAGAACTCTCCCCAGCTCCTCCCTATATCCCACTGGTCCATGGGCATTAAATACACTCTGCATCATTGAGGATGATACTGAAATGTGAGCTGCCAACCCTGCAGTGTGTGAATATTTCCAGGGCAGCGGGAGATGATCACAAAGTGACTGTAGTCCATATACGGGCGTGGGGATTCTGCTATCACATTAAGGTGTGAAAGCAGAGACACATTTACCAGACAGGTTACCCATGTACCTGATTGCAGCTCCTTGATCTCAATCTCCTTTGCCTCTGAAATGAGGGTCTGGATCCTGATACAGCTCTGACATTCGCAGCCCGTCTGTCTCAGGGGCAATCCTGTCTGCATTGCTGACAGCCCTTTGGGACACCCATGCTGTGTCCTACAGCTCTAACTAGAGGGTGGGGGTGCAGATGATTGGGGCTCACATCTGAGATCGGGCCTTGGTGACAAAGCAAGGAAACATGAGCCATGTTCTAGGCAGTGGCGCAGTAGCACCTGTGCTACAGCAGCCGTCTATAGAGAGTGTCTGTCTCCTTTCCCTGCATCAGAACAACCTGCTTGGCATTAGATCGTGAAGTCCAGGTGACACCTGATATTGTATTCACACAGCACTGCGCTGTTGGTGTTTCTAGATCTGCTCAGCATCATGTGTGGCCCAGAGCCTCTGCCCAGGGGCTCTAATGGGGAAGTGGAGGGACTTACCCAGCCTCTGACGCAGATTCCGGCATTCTGGGGAGAGAGGAAAAGGAGACCATGATGGTTCAGCAAGGGGTGGTTGAGAAGCAGGAGGTGGGTTATTCCAATCTGTAGTACCTGGGCCTCTGGCCCTGAGCCTCACAATGGGAGTGGAGCTGCAGGCCGTGGCCCTGCCCAATCCTTTGTGCCACACGTGGGTACGTGGGTATGGCAGGGGCAGCACTGTGGGTTAGCTGCTCAAGCAGAAGCGTTCTCGGACACCCTGTGGAGCTTCTCAGATGGCAACAGAAAGCTGCTTTTAATGGACGCCAGGCAAGGTCAAAGATCAGCCACTAAACAGAGCCCACACATTGCCCCGGGCAGCATCCCCAGGTGCTGGCACGGCAGGGAATGAAGGGAGGGAGCATCACACCAGAACATGCATACCAGAGAGACCTGCCCAGTTACAGTCTCCTATTTCTGTGCTGTACAATCCCTGTGTGGTGCTGATCTGCACAGTGTGCAACTCTAGGGTCAGTGGTTGGTCAGAGGTGAGCTGAGCAGGGCTCCCTGGGGCATGTTGCTCTGTATTTACTGCCCACCCCTGGATACACAGGGTCAGAGCCCATTCCAGAGTCTCAGGGGAACACTGTGGACTGTGGGAGCCATCTGAGTGTGTGTCACTGAACAGACACAGAGCAGAGCTGGGTTTGCAATCTCCATTCCTGTGAGGCCAAGGCCGGGGGGGGAAATGGGAAATACAGGCTGGTGGAGTTCAGAGCTGGGATAACAGTGAGGTCGTTGTTCCATGGGACACTAGTATTTCCAGGTTTCTCCAGGGCTTGGATAGTGGGGCCTGTGTCTGGGCACTGAGGGACTCCACTAGAGCTGTTGGAGGAAGGGACTTCCCAGATGGGACCAGACACTGTGAACATCAGAACTGACACATATCAACCTGCATGGAGGACGTTTGTTCTACTCCTTCCTCATGGGTTGTCTACACAGCCCCTTACATCAGCCTCAACATGTGTGAGTTGCTGAGCCCACCAAAGTGCTGTTTGGAGACGGCCCCATGGCAGGGCTGCTGGAGTGCACCAATGGGACCTGGTTTATGTTCAGAAAGTCCTCTTCAAATAGGCCTTTATGAAAGCAAAATAGGAACCTTTTAGCTCAGCCCCACAGCATCCATGTAGCATGGTTAGAGTAGCACATTGGTGGGCGTTTCTATGCATGTCCCATAATCTGAGCCATTGGGCAGTGCAGAGATAACGGAATCCTGCCACCGTAGATACCATCAATTCGTTCATCATGGTTAAGGGTGGTACTGAAATCTCCGCTGCCATGTCCGTTACTGCCCAGAGGAGGGGAGATGATCATGAAGTTGACTCAGTACATACATTGCACAGGGGATTTTTCTATCATGTAGCAGCTGAATGCGCTGACGTACATCAAGTGGGGGTTTAGCCACTTACCAAATTCAAAGGCCTTTTGCTCCTCATCTGAAATAAGGAAAAGAAAATAGTTGGAGAACAAGAGGCATTTTGTGATGCCATGTGCTCCAGCATAACTGGATTAGGGACAGACACCCACCACCCCTCTCCCAGCCACACTGCAGGAGCCAGCAGCTTTGACAGGAGCTGGACTGTCATAAACACGCAGCAGAAAAGGGATTTGCAAAATATCTACCCTAGATAGAGGACCTATGCCTGGATTCCCAGGTAGCTGTGGAATTCTCAACCCTTTCCTCTCAGATGAATTCCTTGTTTGTGTTACTAGAAGCCCTTTGAAGCATCAAAGTTTGGCACTCCAGGTATAACTAGGGGATGGACCTGCAGATGG
Organism: Pelochelys cantorii; assembly: GCA_032595735.1. NCBI lineage: Eukaryota > Metazoa > Chordata > Testudines > Trionychidae > Pelochelys > Pelochelys cantorii. The sequence goes on from CM064351.1 coordinate 3,559,006, forward strand.
TTGGAGCTCAGAGTTTGGATCTGGCCTTGGCAACCCATCATGGACATGGGAACCTGTGTCTGGTCTCTTGCTCATCTCCACATTCCAGAAAGTCGCACCGCTGCAGCCATCAGTAAAGAGTAGCTGGCCCAACCTGCTCAATCAGAACAGTGCGACTGGCACTGGATTGCCAAAGGCCAGGTGACACCTGTCTGCCTAACCAGAAGACATGACAGCAGCTATCCGTGTGTCTGTTGCAGAGAACTCCCAGTGTTGCCGTGGGACTGGGGTGACTCTGATGAGTTTTAAATGTCTCCCAAACTTTGGGCTGCCATATTTGAACTTTCCAATAAGAGGACACTTGGTGCCTGCTGGTGCCATGACAGCTGCTCTACTCGCAAAGGAAACCGGGCTCAGGAGCAGGCAAACTCGTACCTACACATGGCAAGCTCAGGGCTTTGGCAACCACCTTAATGCAACCAGGGCTGCCGCTGCCTCCGCAGGCTGTCATGGTGCGAGGGGACGCCACTTGCCAGACTCCCGCTTCCCCACCCTTCCATCCTGAGACATGCGGCTATGCAGGCTCCAGCTGCGCTGCTAACTAGCTAGCAGTCTAGGCTGCTGCAGGGCCAGGAGGAGAGAATGGGAGGCCAGGGAGGCTGCTGGCTGGGGCCCGTCCTGGGGCATGAAGTTAAAGGCACTGAGGGGAGAAGTGGCACGAAAAGGAACCCAGGAATCCTGCTTTCCAGAATCCCTTCCTTTACCCTGCCCATCCCACCAATCACCAGCTGCCTCAGTCCTCAAAGAGCTGAAACTGGAACCCCCAATTGTAACCAACAGACCAGACTTCCCACCGACAGGACAGGAAAGAAGCCAGAAGTTCTAATGCCCAGTTCCCGGCTCTAACCCAGTGCTCCTGCCCTCCCCAGAACCACCCCACAACCTCCCTGCTCTAACCCAGTGCACCCACCCCTCTCCCAGAGCCATGAAGCCCCATCGCCCCTACTCTAACCCAATGTCTCTTCCCTCCCGCAGAGCCAAGTATTCTCCAAATACCCCTGTTCTAACCAAATAGCCCTTCCCTCCCTCACAGTCAGGCAATCCCTGCCCCCCTGCTCTAACCCAGTTCCCTTTTCCTCCCCCAAAGCTGGGTACATGATCTAGCAGGATTGAGGGTAAGGCAGTGACTCCATAGGAGTAGCCAAACCTGCCCCGCTCCGCATTGGACCTTCCCTGAGTCTCACCAGAGCCACTGCCAAGGCTGCAGCCTGGCGCTTTTCCCACTAGGTGCTGGGGCGCGTGCTAAGAACAGCTGTAAACGTCCGGGCACGTGGCTCTGAGCATTCAATATGACAGGCACGTGCCGCCGCCACCGCTACCCCGATCCCCTTTGCAGGGCAAAATCACGGGCATTTTAGCCATTTAAAAAAGCCAGCCAGCTGGAGATTTAATGAGTGAAATCGAGGACGTGTCCGGGAAAAACCAGACGCATGGTAACCCCACCCAAGCTGTTCACTCAGCCTGGCCATGCAGGTTTGGTGCTTCTGTCCCTACTCAGCACTGTGTGGGGCTGGGAACCTCGCCCAGGGGCTCTGATAGGGAGGTGGATGGACTTACCCAGCTGCTGACACTGTCTCTGCCAGTCTCGGGACAGAAGACAAGATCATTGTGGGGTTAGAGTGTGTCATGTGGAACACGGATCTATGGGCTTATTGCAGGGTCTGGGTGTGACGTAGTGGGGGTACCTTGCTGGTTGCTATGCTGGGCAGTGGGTTGTCAGTGACCTCCACTGGCTGCTGTCTGCAGCATGGCCCAGCAGGGCAGGGGATGAGTCATTACGCAAGGGGGCTTCGAAACTCCTCAGACAGGTATCTCCCATGGAGCGGAACAATGGAAAGGAAGGGGGCAAGGCCAGACCTGGCTGGGGGCAGGGCTGGAAGGGAGTGGGTTTTAGTTGGGCTGTGTGGGATCATGGAGGAGACAGCCTAGGGCCCAGAGGGGCTGGTATTTAGGGGCCCAGCATCCCCCATCTCAAGGGGGGCTGAGGCATCCTAGGCCCGGTTCCTGTAACCAGATGACATCTGTGCTGTGCTGTATCCTGGAGAAGCAATAAACTCCCTCTATTCTCCTGGCTGGTGGAGTCTGTCCGTGCCATTACGGGGGTGCAGGAGTCGGGGGACCCCGACGCGCCGCCACACTGGGTTCACCCGCACTGCAGCTGGGAGGGGGCTTCTGGGTTCAGGCAGAGGGATGAGCTGTAGCGCCTCTCAGGACAGTGCCCTGAAAGTAGCAGGGCAGCTGGGGCAATGTGCACAGGGACCTGGGCTGATTGGTCAAACCCCGTGGGCTCCCTGGCTACATATATGGACGGTCCCTGAGCTGCAGGCCCTGCTCCCCCAGCCGTGCTACCCGGGTTGGGCGCTGGATGAAGCAGCATTAGCGAGTGTCTCTTTCCCTGAGCTGGGAAACTCACTCCCAGCTGCGGTGCAAACACACCCAGTGAGGCTGGCTCTGAGAACTGGCAGCACGGGCCAGAGACAGGTCAGAACAACAGAGCAGGTCCCACCGCAGCCCCTGCCCCACTGCTGGCCCCGCACAGAATGAAGGGAGGGAGCCTCACACCAGAGCATGTCTCACCTGCAGAGAGGCCTTAGGGCTGCTGCCTGTCACCCAGCCTCAGACAGTCCATTTCTGGGCCAGGCAATCCCTGTGTAGTGTCATTGGAATAAATGGGAGTCTTTGGGCTCAGTGGTTGGCAGGAGCTTCTCTGGGGAAGGGCTCGTGGGCCAGGGTGGCGCTGGATTTACTGCCCACGCCTCCACTCCTGATGGAAAAAAGTGGGTGATGGGCTCATGAGAGCACACAGCACAGAGCCCCTTACAGAGCATGAGAGGCTCTGTTCATTCAAAGCCCAGGCCTAGCCTAGAAGGGGGAAATCAGGACAGGACAGACGAGCTGAGGGCTGGGCTAGCAGGGAAGCTGTGGGTGGGGACTGAGGGATTCAACAGAGCGGGGTCTGGGGGAGGAAGCCGGGGGCTGGTCTAGCTGGGGGCTGCAGGCAGTGACTCAAGGCAGTGCGAGGACAGGCTGTGCAGAGGACACCATGCAGAGCCCTGGGCAGCACTGAGCAAGGCAAAGCAGCTGATGCTTAGCAGGTGGGATCTGGCTTCCAGGGAGCCTGTGGCTGCCTCAGAGTTCCCTGCAGTTGTACGGCTGGCAGAGCCTAACGCCACCACTAGCTGCAGGGCAGGATTGAGAGTCTTGGGCAGGTCTCTGGGGACAGTGAGCCCAGGGCTGGGATAGCAGGGTGTTGCTGCTGGTGGTTGAAGGGCAACAGCAGAGCTGTGTGCACATGGGAATCCCAGCTCAGGGAAAGTAGAGGTTTTGCAGGTCAGAATTCAGACAGTCACAGAATTGCTGTAGAAGTTTTCCCAGCCCCTCCCTATACCCCACTGATCCATGTACATTAAATACACTCTGCGTCATTGAGGATGATACTGAAATGTGAGCTGGAAACCCTGCAGTGTGTGAATACTTCCAGAGCAGAGGGAGATGATCAGGAAGTGACTGCAGTGCATACATGGGTGTAGGGATTTTGCTATTGCGTTAGAGCGTGAAAACACAGAGACACGTTTACTAGCCATTATCTATGTACCTGATTTCAGCCACTTGATCTCATTCTCCTTTGACGCTGAAATGGGAAAGATAACAGACTGAGATGCAGAGTCGTGCTGGGTGAGGCCCGATGCCCCAGAATGATCATGGTTAGTTACAGACACCCACAGCCAGAGTCCCGTCATCAGAGCAGGAGCCAGCAGCTTTCCCAACAGTGGAGCAGGCACTTAGTGATACGCACCAACATGCAGGAACCCTGGCATGGGCAAACCATCTAACCATGAGGGCAGATGTGAGTCTGGATCCCACTACAGCTCTGACCTTCTCATCACGTCTGTCTCAGGGGAAATCCTTGCCCATGAAACTATCAGCCCTTGGAAAGCAACGCGCTCCATGTAAAACTAGGGGATGGCGACTGGGGCTCACATCTGAGAGCTGCTGTTGGCAACAAAGCAGGGAACATGAGCCACGTTCTGTGAAATGGCCCAGCAGAGGCTGCGCTGCAGCAGGCATCTCTAGAAAGCAGCTGACCCCCTTTTCCTGCACCAGAGCAATGTGACTGGCACTAGACTGCTAAAGGCAGGTGACACCTGCTTTTCTAACCAGGTAAGAGAGTGGATAACTCTGCGTACAGCATCCTGCATACAGCTCAGAGCGCTGCACTGGGGCCAGGGTGATTAAAGTGACTCTGATTTTGGCCCACACAACACATCAGCCCTGCCCTGTGCAGTGGGGGTTTCAGAATCTGCTCATTACTGGGTGCAGCTGGGAGCCTTTGTCCAGGGCCTCAACTGGAGAGGAGGGTGAACTTACCAACTGTCCAGTTCAGCTTCTCATGCTCTGTGGAGAGAAGAGGAAGACTCGCTTGGGTTCAGTATGAGCCATTCTGAGCAGTCACATGTGGCTGGTCCCAGCTCTGGGTCCATCTGTGCGACAGCTGGGAGAGAGCTTCCCAGCCGGGGCCAGCAGAGGAGAGTTTGCTCTGCTTAACCAGGGTCCTGAGAGCAGCAGTGTGGCTGGGTACTAGGTACAGCAGCTTGTGCCAGCTGCTGAAATATAAACCCACCCAAACCTCCGGGGTATGGACTCGGGTAGCTCTCCTGAGCCACTGCCCCTAACATCCCAGCCACACGGCTTGGCAGGTATGATCTGGCTTTCGGGTGGCCTGTGGCTGCATCAGAGTTCCCTGCAGTTGTACGGCTGGCAGTGCTGTGGGTCCCATCTGAATGTGTGTCACTGAACAGACACAGATCCTCCGGGGATGGACTTGGGCAGCTCCCCTGAGCCACTGCCCTAATATCCCAGCCACATGGCTACATTAGTCCCCTGGCTACAGCAGAGCTAGCCTGTATCTGGCTACCCCAGCTGGGAAGTTTGTTCTCAGCTGCAGGACAGACGTTCCCAATGACCACGGGTCTCAGAACTGACAGGACACATCAGAAAATTCTGTTATTAAAGATCAAATACAAGGTCCCAGATCAACACTTAGGCCACAAATTGCACCACAGGAGCCCCTTCCCCACATAATAGCACTTAAAGTAGGATACGGAATGTCGCACCAGAACATGTATCCCAAAGAGAGAGGCCTGCCCAGAGACACCCCGTCACCCGCCTCAGGACTCCCATTTCTGTGTTGTGCAATCCCTTTGTGGCATGTATCTGCACAAGTGTGTAAGTCTAGTGTCAGTGGTTGGCAGGAGCTGAGCTGAGTGGGGCTCCCTGGTGTGTGTGGCTCTGGATTTACTGCCCACCCCTAGAAACACAGTGTCAGAGCCCATCCTTGGGTCTCATGGGAACACTGTGGGCTGTGGGTCCCATCTGAGTGTGTGTCACTGAACAGACACAGAGCACAGCTGGGTGTGCGATCTCCATTCCTGTGAAGCCCAGGCCAGGGGGAAGATGCACTGCCCAATGGCTACTCTAAGCACTCTGCATGGCTGCTGCGGGGTGAACTAAAAGGTTCCTCGTTTGCATTCATGGAGGCCTATTTGAGGAGGACTTTCTGAATAAAAAACAGGTCCCATTGGTTCACACCAGCAGCCCTGACACGGGGAAGTCTCCAAGCAGCACTTTGGTGGGCTTGGAGCACACACTCATGGAGGCCAATATAAGGGGCTGTGTAGACAACCCCAGAGATGGGGGTAGAGCAAACATCCTTCACGCAGGACGATATGTGTCAGTTCTGACATTCACAAGATCTGTCTCCCCATCTGGGAGCTCCCTGCCTCCACACAGCTCTGCTGGAGGCCCTCAGTGTCCGGGCACAGACGCCACTATCCCAGTTGTGGGCTAACCCAGAACAACTAGTGTCCCATGGAACAACGACCTCACTGTTATCAGAGCCCTGAACTCCACCGGCCTGTGCTTTCCCATCTTCCCCCTGGCCTGGGCCTCACATGAATGGAGAGGCCCAGACCAGGTCACCCCATGTCCTGCCCTGCAGCCAGTGGTCACACTGAGCACCTGCCAGCCGTATAATTGCAGGAAACCCGAATGCAGTGATTATTTACATTCAATTAATTCACCCTGGTTAAGAATAGTACTGAAATCTGGGCTACAAAATCCACAGTGTGTATTACTTCCCAGGGGAGGGGAGATGAGTACGGCAGAAAGGGATCTAGGGGTTATAGTGGAGCACAAGCTAAATATGAGCCAACAATGTGATGCTGTTGCAAAAAAAGCAAACATGATCCTGGGATGCATGAACAGGTGTGTTGTGAGCAAGACAGGAGATGTCATTCTTCCGCTCTACTGTGCACTGATTAGGCCTCAGTTGGAGTATTGTGTCCAGTTCTGGGCACCGCATTTCAAGAAGGATGTGGAGAAATTGGAGAGGGTCCAGAGAAGAGCAACAAGAATGATTAAAGGTCTAGAGAACATGACATATGAAGGAAGACTGAAAGAACTGGGCTTGTTTAGTTTGGAAAAGAGAAGATTGAGGGGGGACATGATAGCGGTTTTCAGGTATCTAAAAGGGTGTCACAAGGAGGAGGGAGAAAACTTGTTCATCTTGGCCTCTGAGGATAGAACAAGAAGCAACGGGCTTAAACTGCAGCAAGGGAGTGTGGCGGTGCGTTGGGGTCCCCCGACTCCTGCACCCCCGTAATGGCACGGACAGACTCCACCAGCCAGGAGAATAGAGGGAGTTTATTGCTTCTCCAGGATACAGCACAGCACAGATGTCATCTGGTTACAGGAACCGGGCCTAGGATGCCTCAGCCCCCCTTGAGATGGGGGATGCTGGGCCCCTAAATTCCAGCACCTCTGGGCCCTAGGCTGTCTCCTCCATGATCCCAGACAGACAACCAACTCTTCCTTCCAGCCCTGCCCCCAGCCAGGTCTGGCCTTGCCCCCTTCCCCTCCACCGCTCCGCTCCATGGGAGACACCCGTCCGACGAGTCTCGAAGCCCCCCCGCACAATGACTCATCCCCTGCCCTGCTGGGCCGCGCTGCAGACAGCAGCCAGCGGAGGCCACTGACAACCCACTGCCCAGCACAGCAACCAGCAAGGCACCCCCCACTACGTCACAGGGAGGCTTAGGTTGGACATTAGGAAAAAGTTCCTTTCTGTCAGGGTCGTCAAATAAATTGGAATAAATTGCCCAGAGAGGTTGTGGAATCTCCATCTGTGGAGATATTTAAGAGTAGGTTAGATAAATGTCTATCAGGGATGGTCTAGACAGTACTGGGTCCTGCCATGAGGGTGGGGGACTGAACTTGATGACTTCTCAAGGTCCCTTCCAGTCCTAGTATTCTGTGATTCTATGATCTTGAAGGTGCCTCAGTTCATACATTACACAGGGGATTTTTCTATCATGCTGCAGTTGAATGCCCAGATGGACATCAAGCTGGAATTTATCCACTTACCAGATTCAAAGTCCTTTGTCTTCACATCTGAAACAAGGAAGAGAAAACAGTTGGACAATGAGAGGCCCTTTGTGATGCCATGTGTCCCAGAATAAATGGGTTAGGTACAGACACCCACCACCAGTAGCTTTGACAGGAGCTGGACTGTCATAAACACGCAGCAGAAAAGGGATTTGCAAAGTATCTAACCTAGATGAAGGACCTGAGCCTTGATTCCCAGCTAGCTGTGGAATTCTTAACCCTCTCCTCTCAGGGGAATTCCTTGTTTGTGTCACTAGAAGCCCTTTGAAGCATCAAATCTCCTGACTCCAGGTGTAACAAGGGATGGACCTGCAGGTGATTGGAGCTCAGAGTTCGGATCAGCCCTTGGTAACCCAGCATGGACATGGGATCCTGACTCTGGTCTCCCATTTTGGAAAGTAGCCCAGAAGAGTCTTCATCGCTGCAGCCATCCCCAGAGAGAAGCTGGACCCACCTGCTCCATCAGAACAGTGTGACTGGCACTGGACTGCCAAAGGCCAGCTGACACTGGTCTGCCTAACCAGTAGACATGACAGCAGGTATCCGTGTGTTGCAGAGAACTCCCAGTGCTGCCATGGGACTGGGGTGACTCTAACGAGTTTTAAATGTTTCCCAAACTTAGGGTTACTATATCTGAACTTTCCAAAAAGAGGACACCTGGTGCCTGCTGGTGCTGCTGCGGCAGTGGCTGCTCTACTCACACAGGAGACTGGGCTCAGGAGGAGGAAAACTCGTCCCCGTGCAGGCCACGCTTACGGCTCTGGGCGCCGCCTTGCTGGATGTGGGTCTGGATCCCGATACAGCTGTGACATTCCCAGCCCTTCCGTCTGGGGGGAAATCGTTGTCTGCATTTCTGACAACCCTTTGGGGTGCCCATGCTCTGTACTACAGGGCTAACTAGAGGATGGGCATGCAGATGATTGGGGCTCGCATCTCAGATCTGGCCTTGGTGACAAAACAAGGAAACATGAGCCATGTTCTAGCAGTGACCCAGCAGCACCTGTGCTGTAGCAGCCACCTATAGAAAGTGTCTGGCTCCCTTCCCTGCATCAGAATAACGTACTGGGCATTGAATTGGGAAAGGCCAGGTGACACCTGACTGTATCCACACAGGAGAGAAATAACCCTGAGTCTGCTGCAGGGAGCTCACAGCGCTGCGCTGGGACTGGAGTGACTCTAGTGTGACTCTGATTTCAGCCCAAACTGCTCACTCAGCCCTGCCCTGCGCTGTTGGTGTTTCTAGATCTGCTCAGCATCATGTGAGGGCCAGAGCCTCTGCCCAGGAGCTCTAATGGGGAGGTGGAGGGACTTACCCAGCTTCCGACTCAGCTCCCAGCACTCTGGGGAGAGAGGAAAAGGAGACATTGATGGTTCAGCAAGGGGAGTTTTGAGAGGCGGGAGGTGGGTTATTCCAATCTGTGGTACCCAGGCACTGCCTCTGGCCCTGAGCCTCACAATGGGAGTGGAGCTGCAGGCCGTGGCCCTGCCCAATCCTTTGTGCCACACGTGGCAGGGTACGTGGGTATGGCGGGGGCAGCGCTGTGGGCTGACTGCTCAAGCAGAAACCTTCTCGGACACCCTGTGCAGCTACTCAGATGGCCACTCTGAGCTGCATCCCTGCTGCTCTGGCCACTCTGCTACCAGGGCACCAGCTCACGCAGAGCCAGTGGGTGTCTGGCTTCCCGAGAAGGAGGCTCGCTCCCAGCTGCAGCGTAGATGCGTGCAAAGGGCTCAGCCCCAAAAGCTGCTTTTAATGAACAGACATGGTTGAAGACCAGCCCCTAAACAGAGCCCACACATTGCCCCAGGCAGCATCCGCAGGTGCTGGCATGGAAGGGAATGAAAGGAGGGAGCATCACACCAGAAAATGCATCCCAGAGAGAGATGCCTGCCCTGCTACAGCCTGTCACCCGGCCTCAGGCCTCCTAGTTCTGTGACATGCAATCCCTCTGGGGTGCCAATGTGGACAAGGTTGTAGCTGTATGGTCAATGGCCGGCAGGAGTTCAGCCTTGGGGAAAGGGCTTTGTGGGATGTGTGTGGGGAGGTCCAGGTTGGATATTAGGAAAAACTTTTCCTAGGAGGGTGGTGAAGCACTGGGAAGGGTTCCCTAGGGTGGGGGTGGAATCTCCATCCCTAGAGGTTTTTACATCCTGTCTTGACAAAGCCCTGGCTGGGTTGATTTAGTTGGGATTGGTCCTGCCATGGGCACGGGGCTGGACTCAATGACTCCTGAGGTCTCTTCCAGCCCTAGGCATGGGCAGTGTTTCTCCCACTGGGGACCCCTGAAGGCTCAGTTCTGTCCCAGTTCTGTGGCATGTGGCTGTGCATGGTGACTCTTGGCAGGGGAAAGAGTTCAGAGTAAGAGTGCAGCCCTGAGTAAGAGGAAGCAGCTGAGGGCTTGTAGGTGAGGTCTGGGCTTTCAAGGGGCCCCTTGTTGCCTTTGGGTTTCCTACAATTGTATGTCTGGCAGGTCCTCAGTGTGACCACTAGCTGCAGGGCAGGAAATGGGGTTCCAGACACAGCTCTGCAGCTGGAGGGACCAGGGCTCAGATAGCAGGTGGCTTCTGTGGGTGACTGATTGGAACAGGCAGAGCTGTGTGTGTCGGGGAGCCCAGCATGGGAATAGCAGGGATTTTGCAGGTCAGAACTGAGCTGTAGCAACACAATGGCAGGGAAGGAGTTTGCCCAGAGTCTCATCTAATCCCACTAACCCCCGTGCACAACAGCCACTCTGGTCATTAGGGATGATACTGAAATGGGAGTTGCAAACCCTGCAGGGTTTCACTATTTCCAGGGTAGGGAGAGATGACCAGAAAGGTGACTGATGCCCAGACATTGTGCGTGGTGATTTTCTAAGTACAGACACACACAGCTCCCAGGGATTATCCAAGTACCTCTTGTTAATCGCTCATTGTCCTTTGTTTGGGACTCTGAAATGGGGAAGAGAAAAGGGTTAGACACAGAGACGCGCTGTGAGATCCTGTGTGCTCCATAACAATTGGGCCCCACTGCCACACTCCCAGCTTATGGCAGGGGTCAGAAGCTTTGCGAAGAGCAGAGCTGATGGTGAATGACACATGACAATGTACAGGAGCCCTGGGACTGGCAAAGCATCCAACACTGATGGCAGACGTGGGTCTGGATCCAGATACAGCTCTGACATTCTCAGCCTTCTGGCTCCGGGGAATTTCTTGTCTGTTATCATCAGAGCTGCGCACTTCAGGTGTGGCTATGGGATGGATGTGCAGATAATGGGGCTAAGACCTGGGATCTGTCCTTGGCCTACAGCATGGAAATGTGAGTTACTTTTGGGGAGTGGCCCAGAAGAGCCTGTACTGCTGCACTTACCTGTAGAGAGTGGCTGCCCCTTTCTCCTGCATCAGCACAATGTGATTGGCGCTCAGTTGCCAAAGGCCAGGTGCCCCCTGTCCATCTAACCAGATGTGAGAGCAGGCAACCCATAGCTCCCAGTGCTGCCCTGGGACTGGGCTGACTCCAATGTGACTCTGACTTCAGCCCAAACTGTTCCCTCAGCCCGGCCCTGCTGTGTTGGTGCATCTGGATCAGTTCAGCGCGGTGTGCGACCGGGAGCCTCTATCTGGGGCTATGGTGGGGAGGTGGATGGACTTACCGAGCACTTTCTTCAGTTTGCTGCGCTCTGGGGAGGGAAGCAGAGGAGAGAATCATGGAGTCAGCGAGAGTCATTCCAAGCACAGAGCCATGGGGCTGTTCCAAGCTCTGCCTACAGCCATTCTGCAGCTGGGAGTGAGTGTCCTAGTCTGGGCACCAGACACAAGCTAGCTCTGCTTGTGCTCATGCACTGAAAGAAACAGGGCAGCTGGGGGCAGCACAGGGAGCAGCTGGGGCGCGCTGATCTAGCATAGTCCAGCCTGGATTCTGAGGTACGTTCTCGACTGGCCACAATTAGCCACTATCCCTGCTACCCCACCAGCACTAGTATTTAAATACCCCCCCACCCCACACCAGAATCCCAGCTAGTGTGTGTCTGGGTACACAAATGAGGCAGCACCCACCAACCTGCCATGTAGAGGCGACCTGTGAGCCAAGGGTCTCAGAACCAACAGGGCAGGGCAGACAAAACTGGTTAATAAGCAGCTGACAAGTGACAGATTAGCCCATAAACAGAGCCCACAAATGGCTCTGTGGAGGAGCATCTCTCCACTGATGGGAATGAGGGAAGGGAGTATCACTCCTAAACATGTGTGCCATAGAGAGAGGCCTGCCTTGCCGCAGCCTGTCACCTGGCCTCAGGCCTCTTATTTCTGTGCTGTGCAACCCCTGTGTTGCACTGATTTGCACAAGTGTGTAACTCTAGGGTGAGTGGTTGGCAGGAGATTAGTTGAAGAAAGGCTCCGTAGGGCTGTGTGGGTCTAGAATTAAAGCCCACTGCGAGATACAAGGGGCCGGGTCTTTTCCCAGGGCACATGGATACGCTGTGGGTTGCGGTTCCTGTCTACATGTAGCTCGCTGAGCACATACAGAGCGGATTAGTATTTGGAATCTTCCTTCATTTGTGGCAGGGGCATGGCAAAGTGGCGGGGAGGGAGCAGAGTTAAAGAGTACAGGGCTGGGGTAGCACAAGTGGATCAGGAACAGTGGGCAAGAGCAGCACCATCATTAAGGATGATTCTGAAACGTGAGCTGCAAACCCTGCAGGGTTGGTTTACTTCCAGGGCAGGGAGAGATGACCAGAAAGGTGACTGATGTCCATACATTGCGCATGGTGATTTTCTTAGCACAGACATACAGTTCTCAGGGATTATCCAAGTACCTGCTGTTAACTTTTCATTTTCCTTCCTTTGAGACTCTGAAATGGGGAAGAGAAAAAGGTTAAGACACAGAGATGCGCTGTCAGATGCTGGGTGCCCCATAACGACTGGGCTCCAACACCACACTCCCAGCCCCACGGCAGGGGCCAGCAGCCTGGATAAGAGCAGAGCTAATGGTGACTGACACACACCAACAATGCAGGAGTCCTGGGACTGGCAAAGCTTCTAACACTGATGGCAGATGTGGTCTGGATCCCGGTAGAGCTCTGACATCACAGCCCATCTGTCTCAGGGGAATTCCTTGTCCATGTTACTGACAGCCCTTCGGCACATCAGAGCTCCACACTCAGGTAAAATTAGGGGGTTGGATGTGCAGATGACTGGGGCTCACATCAGAGAGCTGGTGTTAACAACAGAGCAAGGAAACATGACCTACATTTTGTGAAATGGCCCAGAAGAGGCTGCGCTGCAGCAGGCATCTCTAGAAAGCAGCTGACCCCCTTCTCCTGCAGCAGAGCAATGTGACTGGTACTAGACTGCAAAGGCAGGTGACGTCTGCTTTTCTAAACAGGCATGAGAGCTGGTATCACAGCGCACAGCTCACAGTGCTGGGCTGACTCTAGTGTGGTTCTGATTTCAACCCAAACAGCACATCATCACTGCCCATGGAGTGGGGGCTTCAGAGTCTGCTCAGTACCAGGTGTGGCTGGGAACCTTTGTCCGGGGCCTCAATTAGAGGTGCATGAACTTACCAATTGTCTGGTTCAGCCTCTGGCGCTCTGTGGAGAGAAGAGAGAGACCAGCTTGGGTTCAGCATGAGCCATTCTGAGCAGTCACATGTGGCTGGTTCCAGCTCTGGGTCCATCTACGCTGCAGCTGGGAGTGAGCTTCCCAGTCTGGGCCATCAGAGGAGAGTTCACTCTCCTTGCCCAGGGCCTGAGAGCAGCAGGGTGGCTGGGTACCAAGTGCAGCAGCTTGTGCCAGCTACTGAAATACAAACCCACCTAGATCCTCTGAGGATGGACTTGGGCAGCTCCCCATAGCCACTGCCCCGATATCCCAGTCACAGGGCTACATTAGTCCCCTGGCTACAGCAGAGCTAGCCTGTGTCTGGCTACCTCAGCTGGGAAGCTTGTTCTCAGCTGCAGGACAGACGCTCCCAATGACCAGGGGTCTCAGAACACATCAGAAAATTCTGTTATTAATGATCAAATACAAGGTCCCAGATCAACACTTAGGCCACAAATTGCACCACAGGAGCCCCTCCCCCACATAATAGCACTTAAAGTAGGATACGGAGTGTCACACCAGAACATGTATCCCAAAAAGAGAGACCTGCCCAGAGACACCCCGTCACCCAGCCTCAGGCCTCTCATTTCTGTGTCGTGCAATCCCCTTGTGATGTGTATCTACAGAAATGTGTAACTCTAAGGTCAGTGGTAGGCAGGAGCTGAGCTGGGCAGGGCTCCCTGGGGCGTGTGGCTCTGGATTTACTAGATATACAGGGTCAGAGCCCATCCTGGAGTCTCAGGCGAACACTGTGGGCTGTGGATACCATCTGAATACGTGTCACTGAACAGACACAGAGCAGAACTGGGTTTGCAATCTCATGTTTGACAGATTGCGTATCCTAGCCACACTGCTTGGCAAGTGGGATCTGGCTTCCAGGGAGCCTGTGGCTGCCTCAGAGTTCCCTGCAGTTGTACGGCTGGCAGAGCCTAATGTCACCACTAGCTGCAGGGCAAGATTGAGAGTCTTGGGCAGGTCTCTGGGGACAGTGAGCCCAGGGCTGGGATAGCAGGGTGCTGCTGCTGGTGGATGAAGGGCAACAGCAGAGCTGTGTGCACATGGGAATCCCAGCTCAGGGACAGTAGGGGTTTTACAGGTCAGAATTCAGACAGTCACAGAATTGCTGTAGAAGTTTTCCCAGCCCCTCCCTATTCCCCACTGATCCATGTGCATTAAATACACTCGGTGTCATTGAGGATGAAACTGAAATGTGAGCTGGAAACCCTGCAGTGTGTGAATATTTCCAGGGCAAAGGGAGATGATCAGGAAGTGACGACAGTGCATACATGGGTGTAGGGATTTTGTTATTGCATTAGAGCGTGAAAACACAGAGACACGTTTACTAGCCATTATCTATGTACCTGATTTCAGCCGCTCGATCTCATTCTCCTTTGACACTGGAATGGGGAAGATAACAGACTGAGATGCAGAATCGCGCTGGGTGAGGCCCTGTGCCCCAGAATGACCACGGTTCATTACAGACACCCACAGCCAGAGTCCCGTTGTCAGAGCAGGAGCCAGCAGCTTTCCCAACAGTGGGGAAGGCTTAGTGATACATAACAACATGCAGGAGCCCTGGCATTGGCAAACCATCTAACGGTGAGGGCAGATGTGAGTCTGGATCCCACTACAGCTCTGACCTTCTTATCCCGTCTGTCTCAGGGGAAATCCTTGCCAATCAGCCCTTGGGAGCATGAAAGCAACGCGCTCCATGTAAAACTAGGGGATGGCGACTGGGGCTCACATGTGAGAGCTGCTGTTGGCAACAAAGCAGGGAACATGAGCCACGTTCTGTGAAATGGCCCAGCAGAGGCTGCGCTGCAGCAGGCATCTCTAGAAAGCAGCTGACCCCCTTGTCCTGCACCAGAGCAATGTGACTGGCACTAGACTGCCAAAGGCAGGTGACACCTCCTTTTCTAACCAGGCAAGAGAGCGGATAACTCTGCATACAGCATCCTGCATACAGCTCAGAGCGCTGCACTGGGGCCAGGGTGATTAAAGTGACTCTGATTTTGGCCCACACAGCACATCAGCCCTACCCTTGTGTAGTGGAGGTTTCAGAATCTGCTCAGCACTGGGTGTGGCTGGGAGCATTTGTCCAGGGCCTCACCTGGAGAGGTGGGTGAACTTACCAACTGTCCGGTTCAGCTCCCGGTGCTCTGTGGAGAGAAGAGGAAGACTCGCTTGGGTTCAGTATGAGCCATTCTGAGCAGTCACATGTAGCTGGTCCCAGCTTTGGGTCCATCTGTGCGACAGCTGGGACTGGGCTTCCCAGCCGGGGCCAGAAGAGGAGAATCTGCTCCACTTAACCAGGGGCCTGAGAGCAGCAGTGTGGCTGGGTACCAAGTGCAGCAGCTTGTGCCAGCTGCTGAAATATAAACCCAACTAGATCCTCTGGGGATGGACTCGGGCAGCTCCCCTGAGCTACTGCCCCGATATCCCAGCCACGCTGCTTGGCAGGTGGGATCTGGCTTTCAGGGGGCCTGTGGCTGCCTCAGAGTTCCCTACAATTGTACGGCTGGCAGAGCCTAACGTCACCGCTATCTGCGGAGCAGGATTGAGAGTCTTGGGCAGGTCTCCGGGGACAGTGAGCCCAGGGCTGGGATAGCAGGGTGCTGCTGCTGAGGGTTGAAGGGCAACAGCAGAGCTGTTTGCACATGGGAATCCCAGCTCAGGGACAGTAGGAATTTTACAGGTCAGAATTCAGACAGTCACAGAATTGCTGTAGAAGTTTTCCCAGCCTCTCCCTATATCCCACTGGTCCATGTGCATTAAATACACTCGGCGTCATTGAGGATGATACTGAAATGTGAGCTGGAAACCCTGCAGTGTGTGAATACTTCCAGAGCAGAGGGAGATGATCAGGAAGTGACTGCAGTGCATGCATGGGTGTGGGGATTTGCTATTGCGTTAGAGCGTGAAAACACAGAGACACATTTACTAGCCACTATCTATGTACCTGATTTCAGCCGCTGGATCTCATTCTCCTTTGACTCTGAAATGGGGAAGATAACAAACTGAGATGCAGAATCGCGCTGGGTGAGGTCCTGTGTCCCAGAATGACCATGGTTAGTTACAGACACCCACAGCCAGAGTCCCATCATAAGAGCAGGAGCCAGCAGCTTTCTCAGCAGTGGGGCTGGCAGTTAGTGATACGCACCAACCCGCAGGAGCCCTGTCACTTGCAAACCATCTAACGGTGAGGGTGGACGTGGGTCTGGATCCTGATACAGCTCTGACATTCCCAGCCCTTCTGTCTCAGGGGAAATCCTTGTCTGCATTGCTGACAGCCCTTTGGGGCGCCCATGCTGTGTCCTACAGCTCTAACTAGAGGATGGGGGTGCAGATGACTGGGGCTCACATCCCAAATCGGGCCTTGGTGATAAAGCAAGGAAACATGAGCCATGTTCTAGCAGTGATCTAGCAGCACTTGCACTGCAGCAGCCGTCTATAGAGAATGTCTGGCTCCGTTCCCTGCATCAGAACAACCTGCTTGGCATTAGATTGGGAAAGGCCAGGTGACACCTGACTGTGTATCCACACAGGAGAGCAAATAACCCTGAGTCTGCTGCAGGGAGCTCACAGCGCTGCGCTGGGACTGGGGTGACTCTAGTGTGACTCTGATTTCAGGCCAAACTGCTCACTCAGCCCTGCCCTGCGCTGTTGGTGTTTCTAGATCCACTCAGCATCATGTGTGACTGGGAGCCTCTGCTCAAGGACTTTAATGGGGAGATGGAGGGACTTACCGAAGTTCTGACGCAGCTTCTGGAGTTCTAGGGAGAGAGGAAAAGGAGACCATGATGGGTTCAGCAAGGGGAGGTTTAGAAGTGGAAGATGGGTTATTCTGTGGTACCCGGGCACTGCCTCTGGCCCTGAGCCTCACAATGGGAGTGGAGCTGCAGGCCGTGGCCCTGCCCAATCCTTTGTGCCACACGTGGCAGGGTACGTGGGTATGGCGGGGGCAGCGCTGTGGGCTGGCTGCTCAAGCAGAAGCCTTTTCGGACACCCTGTGCAGCTACTCAGATGGCCACTCTGAGCTGCATCCCTGCTGCTCTGGCCACTCTGCTACCAGGGCACCAGCTCACGCAGAGCCAGTGGGTGTCTGGCTTCCCGAGAAGGAGGCTCGCTCCCAGCTGCAGTGTAGACGCGTGCAAGGGGCTCAGCCCAAAAAAGGCGCTTTTAGTGAACAATGGGCAAGGTGCAAGATCAGCCCCTAAAAGAGCCCACACATTGCCCCGGGGCAGCATCCTCGGGTGCTGGCACAACAGGGAATGAAGGGAGGGAGCATCACACCAGAACCTGCATCCCAGAGAAAGAGGCCTGCCCTGCTGCAGCCTGTCACCCCGCCTCAGGCCTCCTAGTTCTGTGACATGCAAACCCTCTGGGGTGCTGATTTGGACAAGTGTGTAGCTGTATGGGCAATGGGAGAAAGGAGCTCAGCTCTGGGGAAAGGGCTTTATGGGATGTGGAGGGCAGGTCTAGGTTGGATAGTAGGAAAAACAATTTCACTAGGAGGGTAGTGAAGCACTGGGATGGGTTCCCTAGGGAGGAGGTGGAATCTCCATCCCTAGAGGTTTTTAAGTCTTGGCTTGACAAAGCCTGGCTGGGTTGATTGAGTTGGGGTTGGTCCTGCCTTGGGCAGGGGGCTGGACTCAATGACTCCTGAGGTCACTTGCAGCCCTGGGCATGGGCAGTGTTTCTTCCACTGGGGACCCCTGCAGGCTCAGTTCTCTCCCAGCATCATGGTATGTGGCTGTGTGCGAGGTGACTCTTGGCAGGGGAAAGAGTTCAGAGCCCTGGGCAGCCCTGAGCAAGAGTCGCAGGTGAGGCCTGGTAGGTGAGGTCTGGGCTTTCAGGGGGCCCCTTGCTGCCTTTGGGTTCCCTGTAATTGTACGACTGGCAGGTGCTCAGTGTGACCACTGGCTGGAGGGCAGGACATGGAGTGACCAGCACAGCTCTGCAGCTGGCAGGACCAGGGCTCAGATAGCAGGGGGCTGCTGAGGGCTCTGAGGGGAACTGGCAGAGCTCTGTATGTGGCAGCCCAGCATGGGAATAGCAGGGATTTTGCAGGTCAGAACTGAGCTGTAGCAACACAATGGCAGGGAAGGAGTTTGCCCAGAGACTCATTGAATCCCACTAACCCATGTGCACAACAGCCACTCTGGTCATTAGGGATGATACTGAAATGGGAGCTGCAAACCCTATAGGGTTTCACTATTTCCAGGTAGGGAGAAATGACCAGAAAGGTGACTGATGCCCAGACATTGCGCATGGTGATTTTCTTAGCACAGACATACAGTTCTCAGGGATTATGCAAGTACCTCTTGTTAATCGCTCATTGTCCTTCGTTTGGGACTCTGAAATGGGGAAGAGAAAAGGGTTAGACACAGAGACGCGCTGTGAGATCTTCTGTGCTCCATAACAGATGGACCCCACTGCCACACTGCCAGCCCCACACCAGGAGTCAGGAGCTTTGATAAGAGCAGAGCTGATGGTGACTGACACACACAAATGTTCAGTAGTCCTGGTATTGGCAAAGCATCTAACATTGATGACAGACGTGTCTGGATCCATATACAGCTCTGACATCCACAGCTCATCTGTAGCATGAGAATTCCTTGTCTGTGTTACTTAACAGCCCTTTGGAGCGTCAGAGCTGCGCACTCCAGGTGTGGATATGGGACGGACGTGCAGATAACAGGGCTCAGACCTGGGATCTGTCCTTGTCCTACAGCCTGGAAATCTGAGTTACATTTGGGGAGTGGCCCAGTAGAGCCTGTACTGATGCACTTCTCTGAAGAAAGCAGCTGCCCCCTTCTCCTGCATCAGCACAATGTGGGTGGTGCTCCGTTGCCAAAGGCCAGGTGCCCCCTGTGTATCTAACCAGACGTGAGAGCAGGCGACCCAGTGCCTGCGGCACACAGCTCCCAGTGCTGCCGTGGGACTGGGCTGATTAATGTGACTCTGACTTCAGCTCAAACTGTTCCCTCAGCCCGGCCCTGCTGTGTTGGTGCATCTGGATCAGTTCAGCGCGGTGTGCGACTGGGAGCCTCTATCTGGGGCTATGGTGGGGAGGTGGATGGACTTACCGAGCACTTTCGTCAGTTTGCTGCGCTCTGGGGAAGGAAGCAGAGGAGAGAATCATGGAGTCAGTGAGAGTCATTCCAAGCACAGAGCCATGGGGCTGTTCCAAGCTCTGCCTACAGCCACTCTGCAGCTGGGAGTGAGCCTCCCAGTCTGGGCAGCAGACACAAGCTAGCTCTGCTGGAGCCAACGCACTGAAAAAACAGGGCAGCCGGGGAGCAGCTGGGGTGAGCTGACACATCACAGTCAAACCTGGACTGTGAGGCACGTATTCGACTGGCCACAATTAGCCACTATCCCTGCTACCCCACCAGCACTAATATTTAAATACCCTCCTCCCTGAAACCCAGCTAGTGTGTGTCTGGCTACACGAATGAGGCAGCACCTACCAACCTGCCTTGTAGATGTGACCCGGGAGCCAAGGCTCTCAGAACCGACAGGGTAGGTCACACAAAACTGGTTAATAGACAGCAGACAAGTGACAGATTAGCCCGTAAACAGAGCCCGCAAATGGCCCTAGGGGGCAGCACCCTCCATTGATGGGAATGAGGGAAGGGAACATCACTCCTGAATATGTGTCATAGAGAGAGGCCTGCCCGGCTGCAGCCTGTCACCCCGCCTCGGGCCTCTTATTTCTGTGCCGTGCAACCCCTATGGTGCACTGATTTGCACAAGTGTGTAACTCTCGAGTTAGTGGTTAGCAGGAGTTTAGCTGTAGAAGGGCTCTATGGAGCTGGGCAGCTCTGGATTCACAGCTCACCCCAAAATACAAGGGCTCAGGTCTTGTCCCAGGGCATTGTGGGTTGGGGATCCTGTCTAAATGTAGTTCACTGAGCAGATACCGAATGGATTGGTATTGGGAATCTTCCTACATTTGTGGCCAGGGGGAGGGCAGAGTGGTGGGGAGGGAGCAGGGTTGGGAAGTACAGGGCCAGGGTCTCAGGGACGTAGTGAGTCAGGAATGATGGGCAAGAGCAGCACCATGAGTAACCCAGGGTTTGGAGTGTGGGCTTCTGGGGATTAAGAGGCACCTCAGAGCTATGTGCAAGGCAGGAGGCCCAGCACTGGGACAGCAGATATTTTACGTCAGAACTGAGATGTATCCACAGAATTGCAGGGAGGAAGTTTGCTCAGCCCCTGGCTCAGGGCTTCTCTAAGCAGTGTCATATTTGGGCCTATGGGGGTGTGATTTGCCATTTGTGCTGCTCTGTATCTGGAAAGGAGACCAACATAGGGTCAGTGGGGTTGTTCCAAGCTCTGAGTAAGTCTATGACACAGCTGGGAGGGAGCTTTCCAGCCTGGGTTGCCAAGCATGTGCTGGCTCTGCTTGAGGTAATGAACTGAAAGTAACAGGATAGCAGGAGTAGCATGTACAGCAGCTTGTGCCAGTTGCTTATGTACCAACTCTTGGACCCTCTGGGTATTTACCCCTGCCCTGGAACCCACCCACGCGGCTATCGATAGCGCCCTGCTATGTTAGCGCACTGGCTCCAGCAGCACTAGCCTGTGTCTGGCTCCTTGAGCTGAGAACATCCCTCCCAGCTGCAAGGCAGAAGCACCCAAAGAACCACTGGTCTCAGAACTGACAGCACAGGTCAGACAACACTATTGTTAGGCCCCAGATCAGCCACTAACTAGAGCCCACAAATTGCCCCAGGTGCAGCACCCCGAGGTGATGGCCCTGCTGGGAATGAAGGCAGGAAGCATCACACCAGGACATGTATCCCACAGACAAAGGCCTGTGCTGCTGCAGCCTGTCACCCAGCCTCAGGCCTCCTGTTTCTGTGCCGTGCAATCCCTGTGTGGTGCTGATCTGCACAAGCGTGTAGCTCTAGGGTTACTGGCCGGCAGGTGTTTACCTGGGGAAGGGCTCTGCGGGGTTTGTGGCCCTGGATTTACTGCCCACCCTTGGAGTGGTGGGTCTGGACCTGTCTCTGCTGCCATGGGAAAGCTGTGGGTTGTGGGCGCTGTTAGAATACACCTCACTGAGCACACCCAGAGCTCCGGAGGGTTTGAAGTCTGTGTTAATTTGAGTCTCAAGCTAGTGTGGCGGGTGGTGCCAGGTGGGGGTTGGGGCGGGAGGGGAAGAGAACTGGACAGGACTGGGGAGTTCATGGCTGGGGTAGCAGGGTGGTAGTGGGCTGGGGATGGAGACACTGGGATTGCCCTGGGGAGCCCAAGGCTGGGATAGTGGGGGATTGCGCCTGGGGAGTGAGGGACACAACCAGAGCTGCGTGCACACAGGGAGCACAGAATTGGGACTCTACCACACAGGGGAGTGGACAGGGAGCCCTTGAAATCAGGGAGACCTCTGAGTAAAGGCACTGGGGGCGGGGACTCAGATCCTTTTGCTAGCCCATTTCACTGGGGCAGTGTAGTGTAGGAACAAGTTTTTAACCCATCGTAATAGCCAGTAGCCCTTTGAGATAGCAGTAGGCCCTTAAACTATGGTCTCTGGCTAAGCTTTCTAAAGCCCTGCTGTTCAGTTGGCCTAAGACCCATAAGGCCCAGCTATAGTCTTGATTTCAATAGGTAACAGAATGAGCATAAATAGCAACCCTGCCTGTTTATCCTAAAGTAAAGAGCCAAAGAAGCACAACATTAGGTAGGGAGACATAACTGAACTGTCATGTCATAAGTTTCACACACTCTAGCAAGGCCAAAGCCCTGGAAGGGGCCCCAGAGTCTGGGCCATTGTTCTAAGAAAGAAGCAACAGCCGCCTTCTCAAGTCCAACCACAAATCGTTGCTAAGGAATTAGAGATAGAGCCCCCCTTTCACAAGCCCAACTTGCTAATTTATCAAAGATTTACTTTAAAGAATTGCTTGCTGCCTATCTCATTTTTGTTTTGTTGTTTGCTCTGTATCCCTAGACAAGCACCTAGGGACCATACCCATCAATGATCGGGGAAACACTGTTACCACTCCTACGCATCCCAAGTGGAAAGTAGCTACGCCTTGCACATTTTGGGGAGAGGGATGGGGACATATCCTTGCGTTTAGCAATTGTGTTAATTGTGTGAGCCACTGGCAGAGTTACTATGTAATCTTTTAGATTTTTTGGCTTATTATGCCTTGTGATGCCTTGCTGCTAGAATTTATCCAGGGGCTCGGGCATGCTGACACCGTCACCTCTCTCTCCGTCCATCAGCTCCTTTTTGTAGTCTATTGTAATCATTTACTTGGCAGTGTTCGCTGAGCCCAAGTGGCGAGGCGACACTCCGCCAGCGTTGTCTATAATAAACCCTCCTGCTTGAATCTACACCGTGTCCATATTTTTAGTTTCCAACAGATGGGAGCTCGTGCGGGATCCAAGCTTGTGAGCTGATCGGGGGCTGGAGACTGACATCCAAAGAGAGGGGAGTACCTTTACTTTACCACCTCATTAGGCTCAGGATGGAGGTTTCTGGTTCCCTTCAGACACATCCTGGTTCCATTGGTTTGTTTTTTTTCCTGACTGCTTCTGGGAATGACACTGGGGGAGGGCTGGCAGGGAGCCTGGCTTAGCACTTCTGTGCCACTGACCAGGACTCAGAACCACCCAAGGTAAGTGCTGCCTGGCCAGAGCCCACACCCAGACCCCCCTCCCACACCTCAACCTCCTGCCCCAGCTCTGAGCCCCCCCACACATCCAAGCTCCCTCTCAGAGCCACATCTCCTTCTGCACTCCAACCCCCTGCCACAGTCTCAGCCCAAAGTGCTCCCACACGCCAACCCTGCCCCACCCTGGAGAAAGTGAGTGACTTGTAGGGCTGCCAGGTGTCCGGTATTCTCCCGGACAGTGCGATATTTTCGGCTTCTACCCGGTAAAAAAATTTAGAGAATACCGGACACCTGAGATTTCCCCCTGGCCAGGAGGCGAAGACGCCAGGCACCTGGCAACCCTACAAACATTCAATGCCCGGCCTACCCCCCCCCCAAACCTCCCTCTGACCCCCAACACCCCCAGCCCTGATGCTTACTGGTTCGCAAGGCTGCTGGCATAAAATGGCTGCCGGCCAAAAAACCTAGGGGAAGCAACGCTCCCCTAGGTCTTAGTGCTCAACCGCTCTTAAAGGGGACATGCTATTTTATTTTATTTTTTTTGGCTTAATAGGTCCTTGGAGTCTTTTTTTTTTGCTCAACAATTTTGGTCTCCCCCCTTTTTTTCCCCCCCTTCAACAGAATTTTTTCCCAGTGGTTTTTTTTTGGGGGGGCGGGGTGTTCGGTATTTTTGTTTCAACCATCTGACAACCCTAGTGAAGGGTGGGACAATGAGTGAAGGAGGGAGGGGAACATACTGAGCCAGGCAGGGCCTTGGAGAAAGGGTTGGGCAGGTGTGGGCCATCGGGGAAGGGGCAGGGCACATTTATGTGATCAGAGAGTTGGCAATCATAGACCTGAGATGCATCCACAGAGCTGCATGAACTAGGAGTTTGCTAAGCCCTTATTCAGGGCTTGCTTAAACAGCCCCACACTTGGGCCTGCAGGGGTGTAATCTGCAGCAACCTCCTGCCTGTAACTGTCCACTGAACAGTACCTAGTTGGTTCCCTTCAAACATGGCTGTGGAAATGTGAGTAAGGAACCTTTCAGTGCACGCTCACAGAATCCACAGGGAGCTCTTACAGTGTAGCACTTAGGTGTGCTGCTATTTGAATCCCTGTAACCTGAACCATTGGGCAGTGTAGACCTTGCTTGAGTTAGGCCAGGCCATTAACTTCACTCTGTTATTAAGGCTGAAATCTGAGCTGCTAACTCTGAAGTGTTTGGCTATTTCTAGGGCCCGTGGTGATGACTATGAAGGTCACTAAGGTGCATACAGTGTATGTCGTGATTTTTCCATTTTCTTACACCATGAAACCATGGACGCTCATTTATGAGGGTTTTTAGCCAAGTACCTGATAACAGGTCCTCCTTCTCCTTCTCTGAAACACAGAAGAGAAAAGTGTTAGACACAGATACACATTGTGGGTTTGTTACAGACATCCCTGAGCCACATTCCCAGCCCAGTGGAGCATCCAGAATGTTTGACAGGATCAGGGCTGGCAATCAATGACATGCACCAACACACATCAAGAGGTGGAGTTTCTCACTCCTTAACCCTTTTCTGTACACACACTTACACTAATTTTACTAATTAGGTATCAGAACCTTCCTTGAGTTAAACTGGCACAAAGCTATGTGTAGAACAGGCCTCGGGCTGGTGCAGCAGGATAGAAGAACCATGAGGGGTAGGAGGTTGGTTCTTCCACAATGCCCCCGCTGGCTAGTTACAACGTAGCATTGACTATGGGGGGCCCCAGCCCACCCAACTCAGCTCAATGAATGGTGGTCACAAAAGAACACCAGAGAGAGTACAACAGATGAAAGAGTAGGATGGATCCTCATGGCTTTTCCTGGCAGGGTTTGCCAGGAGAAAAGACAGTTACCTGTTTACGTAACTTGTGTCCTTTGAGATATATTGTTCATGGCCATTCTGGGTAGATGCATGTGTTCAGCACATGCACCGATTCTGGAAGATTTTCCCTCAGCAGTATCCAGAGAGGAACAGCGCCAGCAACCCCTGCATATGCCACATTATATAAAGTGCTGTCAGGCCCCTCCACCCCCACACCCAGTTCCTTTTTGCTGGAAACTCTAACAGTGGGGAAGGAGGTTGGAATGTTGAATGGACGTGAGCAGCACATCTTGAAGGGCATCAATTATAAAAACAGGTCTTTTCTTCTCCAAGTGCTTGCTCATGTGCATTAATTATAGGTGACTCTGAGCAGTATCTTCAGAAGCAGGTAGGAGTTTAAAGACATGCTGATAACAACATAGGTTTGCTGAACCCAGTGTCCTACTTGGCCTGTTGCATGATGGCGTAGCGGGACGTGAGCATATGCACCAAAACCCCATTGCAACCAGGAAGGCTGCCAAAGAAGCCTGTGTCTTGGTGGAGTGCACTTTCACCAACAGAGGTGGTGGGGTCCTGCCAACTCATAGCACATTAGGATGCAAGAGGTTAGAGATCCTCTGTGTGGATACTGAGAAACCTTTCCTCCTTTTGGCAGACACACTAAAAACTTGGAATGGCCTGCAAAATGGCTTTGTCTGATCTAAGTAAACAGCAAGTGTTATCCTGACATCTAGGGCAGGGAGGCACCTTTCCTCATTGATCTCATGTGGTATGGTGGGTAGAAGACCAGGAGGAAAATGTCCTGGTCAGCACCCATGCTGTGTCCTACAGCTCTAACTAGAGGATGGGGGTGCAGATGACTGGGGCTCACATCCCAAATCGGGCCTTGGTGATAAAGCAAGGAAACATGAGCCATGTTCTAGCAGTGATCTAGCAGCACTTGCACTGCAGCAGCCGTCTATAGAGAATGTCTGGCTCCGTTCCCTGCATCAGAACAACCTGCTTGGCATTAGATTGGGAAAGGCCAGGTGACACCTGACTGTGTATCCACACAGGAGAGCAAATAACCCTGAGTCTGCTGCAGGGAGCTCACAGCGCTGCGCTGGGACTGGGGTGACTCTAGTGTGACTCTGATTTCAGGCCAAACTGCTCACTCAGCCCTGCCCTGCGCTGTTGGTGTTTCTAGATCCACTCAGCATCATGTGTGACTGGGAGCCTCTGCTCAAGGACTTTAATGGGGAGATGGAGGGACTTACCGAAGTTCTGACGCAGCTTCTGGAGTTCTAGGGAGAGAGGAAAAGGAGACCATGATGGGTTCAGCAAGGGGAGGTTTAGAAGTGGAAGATGGGTTATTCTGTGGTACCCGGGCACTGCCTCTGGCCCTGAGCCTCACAATGGGAGTGGAGCTGCAGGCCGTGGCCCTGCCCAATCCTTTGTGCCACACGTGGCAGGGTACGTGGGTATGGCGGGGGCAGCGCTGTGGGCTGGCTGCTCAAGCAGAAGCCTTTTCGGACACCCTGTGCAGCTACTCAGATGGCCACTCTGAGCTGCATCCCTGCTGCTCTGGCCACTCTGCTACCAGGGCACCAGCTCACGCAGAGCCAGTGGGTGTCTGGCTTCCCGAGAAGGAGGCTCGCTCCCAGCTGCAGTGTAGACGCGTGCAAGGGGCTCAGCCCAAAAAAGGCGCTTTTAGTGAACAATGGGCAAGGTGCAAGATCAGCCCCTA
Source organism: Pelochelys cantorii (assembly GCA_032595735.1). Taxonomy (NCBI): domain Eukaryota; kingdom Metazoa; phylum Chordata; order Testudines; family Trionychidae; genus Pelochelys; species Pelochelys cantorii. The sequence goes on from CM064351.1 coordinate 3,585,255, forward strand.
AAAGAGCCCACACATTGCCCCGGGGCAGCATCCTCGGGTGCTGGCACAACAGGGAATGAAGGGAGGGAGCATCACACCAGAACCTGCATCCCAGAGAAAGAGGCCTGCCCTGCTGCAGCCTGTCACCCCGCCTCAGGCCTCCTAGTTCTGTGACATGCAAACCCTCTTGTGTGCCGATTTGGACAAGGGTGTAGTTTTATGGTCAGTGGCTGGCAGGAGCTCAAGCCTGGGGAGAGGGCTTTGTGGGATGTGGAGGGTGGGAGAGTCTATGTTGGATATTAGGAAAAACTATTTCCCTAGGTGGGTGGTGAAGCACTGGGATGGGTTCCCTAGGGAGGTGGTAGAATCTCTATCCCTTGAGGTTTTTAAGTCCCAGCTTGACAAAGCCCTTGCTGGGTTGATTGAGTTGGGGTTGGTCCTGCTTTAGGCAGAGGGCTGGACTTGATGACTCCTGAGGTCTCTTCCAGCCCTAGGCAGGGGCAGTGTTTCTCCCATTGGGGCCACCGCAGGCTCAGTTCTCTCCCAGCACCGTGGCATGTGGCTGTGTGTGAGGTGACTCTGGGTGGGGGACACAGTTCAGAGCCCTGGGCAGCCCTGAGCAAGAGGAAGCAGCTGAGGCCTGGTAGGTGAGGTCTGGGCTTTCAGGGTTCCTTGCTGCTTTTGGGTTCCCTGCAATTGTAGAGCTGGCAGATTCTCAGTGTGACCACTGGCTGGAGGGCAGGACATGGGGTGACCAGCACAGCTCTGCAGCTGGCAGGACCAGGGCTGAGATAGCAGGGGTTGCTGGGGGTGCTGAGGTGAACTGGCAGAGCTGTGTGTGGTGGGGAGCACAGCATGGGAATAGCAGGGATTTTGCAGGTCAGAACTGAGCTGTAGCAACACGATGGCAGGGAAGGAGTTTGCCCAGAGCCTTATCAAATCCCACTAACATCCGTGCACAACAGCCACTCTGGTCATTAGGGATGATACTGAAATGGGATCTACAAATCCTGCAGGGTTTCACTATTTCCAGGGCATGGAGAAATGACCAGAAAGGTGACTGACGCCCAGACATTGTGCATGGTGATTTTCTAAGCACAGACACACACAACTCCCAGGGTTTATCCAAGTACCTGTTCTTAACTGCTCATTGTCCTTCTTTTGAGAGCCTGAAATGGGAAGAGAAAAGAGTTAGACAGAGAAACGCACTGTGAGATCCTGTGTGCTCCACAACAACTGGGCCCCACTTCCACACTTCCAGCCCCACAGCAGGGGTCAGGAGCTTTGATAAGAGCAGAGCGGATAGTGACTGACACACACCAATGTTCAGGAGCCTTGGGATTGGCAAAGCATCCAACGCTGATGACAGATATGGGTCTTGATCCTGATACAGCTCTGATACAATTCCCTATACAACTCTCAGCACTGCAGTTGCCCAAGTAGCTATCAGGGGTGCCTACCACATGCACCAGTGCTGCAAGTTTTTCCCTCAGCAGTATCCAGAGAGGACCAGCTCCAGCACCCCCTGCATATGTCAGGCCTCCCCATCCCGCCTCAGTTCCTTTTTGCTGGACACTTTGACAGTGGGGAAGGCAGTAGGAATGTTGAATGGACATGGGCAGCACATCTTGAAGAGCATCAAAACAGGTCTTTTCTTCAAGTGCTTGCTCATGTGCGTTCAACGGAGGCGACTGAGCAGTATCTTCAGAAGCAGGAAGGAGTTTAAAGACATGCTGATAGCAACAGTTTTGCTGAACCCAACATCCTTCTTGGCCTGTTGTATGATGATAGTGTAGTGGGACGTGAATATATGCACTGAAAGCCCATTGCAGCCAGGAAGGCTGCCAAAAAAGCCTGTGTCTTGGTGGAGTGCACTCTCACCAGTGGAAGTGGTGGTGTCCCTGCCAGCTCATAGCATGTTAGGATGCAAAAGGCTAGAGATCCTCTGTGTGGATACTGAGAGACCTTTCCTCCTTTTGGCATACACACTAAAAACTTGGAATGACCTACAGAATGGCTTTGTCTGATCTAAGTAAACAACAAGTGCTATCCTGACATCTGGGGCAGGGAGGCACCTTTCCTCATTGGTCTCATGTGGTTTAGTGGGTAGAAGACCAGGAGGAAGATGTCCTGCCCCATGTGGAAAGCAGAGACCACCTTTAGAAGGAAGGCCGGGCAAGGCCAGAACTGCACTTTGTTCTTAAAGAAGACAGTGTAAGGTGGCTCTGACACCAGTGCAAGGCGTTCAGAGCCCCTCCTGGTGTATGTTATTGTTATCAGAAAGGCTACCTTCAATGATAGGTTTGAGAGGGAGCAGGAGACCCTGTGTTCAAAGGGCTGCCCCATCAGCTTGGAGAGGACCAGGTTAAGGTCCTACTGAGGGACTCAAACCTGTGGAAAGAGCCTCTCAAGACCTTTCAAACCCCCGACTGAGATGTCGTTAGTGGTCTTGAACTGGCAAGTGGAAGGCCAAAATTGCTGTCAAGTGTCCAGCCCTGATGGATTAAGTAGTCCAAGATAGTTTGCAAAGGAGCATCAGAAAGGGAACCCCCTTTCTGTGTGGCCACACTGAGAATCTCATCCACTTTGCCAAGTGTGTCTGCCTGCTTATCAGCTTTTGGCTTTCTAGGAGGACTCGTCGCACTGTCTCTGAATAGGATTGCTCCTGTGGGTTCAGCCACAAAGCATCCATGTCATGAGGTGGAGAGACGTTATGTTTGGGTGCAGAAGACAGACGCGTTCCTGGGACAGAAAGTCAAGTTCAATTGGCAGGACCCAGGGCAGCAACTCTACAAGGTTCATGAGGGTTTCTGAACCAACACTGGTAGGGCCATGCTGGTGCAATAAGAATGACTCGAGCCCTGTTCTCCTTGATCTTCTGCAGGACTTTGCCGATGAGGGGAACTGGAGGAAACACGTAGAGTAGCCCCTCCCTCCAGGGAAGGAGGGAAGTTTCTGAACAGGACCCCTTTTCTAGACCTTTCCTGGAGCAGAAAATGAGACATTTCCTGTTCAGTCTGGTCCAAGCAGGTCCACCTGGGGATGCACCGCTTCTGGAAAAGAATAAAGAGCCTACTCGTGCAGAGAATAGAACTGCCTGCTCAGTTGGTTGGTGACCGTGTTCCTTGTCCCTGCCTGCAAAGAGATGTCATGGAGAACACAAAATCCCAGTGATGGACGACCTCTTGGCAAAGCGCAATGAACAAGCCCATCCCTGCCTGCTGATGTAGAACATCGTGGCCATGTTGTCCATGAGGACTCTGACAACTCTGCCTGGCAGGTGAAGGAGGAAGATCTTGCACGCCTTGCGCATCACTCTGAACTGCTTGACATTTCTATGGAGGGCTATTTCCTCTGTGGACCACTTGGGTTGTGTCTGCAGGTTGCTGAGATGAGCGTCCAGTCCAGGTCTCAAATATTGGACACCAGATTATCCTGATGAGGGGTGGTCCAAACACTGCTCATGTCATGAGTGAGTCATCATGAAGCGAGTCAAGAACATATGCTAGGATGGTCACTACCCAAACCAGAGGTGCCTGGAAGGCGCGTATACATACTTCAGCCACTTCTGTAGGGGGCACAGCCTCAGTCTGGCATAACACACCATGTAGGTGCATGCTGCCATATGGCCCAGGATGTGGAGGCAGACCTTGGCAGTGGTCAGCAGAGAGGTGAAGATTTCCATGATGAAATGCACCAGTGTGAGGAAACATTCCATTCTCTCCACTTGTCATCAGTTTCCCTGTGTGTGTGCACAGAGCCCATCAGAACCAGCCAGCACCATCACGGCGCACAGCTGTATTGTTCTTAAACACTGAAACATTCACAGTGAATACATTAGACACGTGGACTTTAAAAAATGTTGCTGCTGTGTCTACTAGCGCAGCTCAGGAGAGTGAAGATCACAGATTCACAGAGTTTCAGGCCTGATGGGACCATTAGATCATCTCTTCTGACCTCCTGGCTCCTTCCTCTTCACTGCCCTGAGCCCACAGGTACACCAAGCAGTCACAGAGCTCACACATCTCAACAGTCAGAGCAAGAGACAGAGCAGGAGACCTACCAAGAGATAACAGAGCTTGCTCTTCAGCGCATTTCTTCTGAGAGATCTTTTGCTTCCCTGTGAGACAGAATCAGATATTGCCGTGAGACAGGGAAAGAAGGGGGCATTCAGCAATTTGCTAAAACAGGGGGGCTTGGACCCCCCCAGCGTGTTTGTTAGTTTGGCTTAGTTTCTAAAACCAACCCAAGGTCAATATCTAAACAATAAGATGCTCCCAGGCCCCAGCTCTGGGCCTCATAGGGCCGAGCTCTAAATATGCAAATGAACCAGTCCCATTACCTGTGTATCCAAGATATGCACAAGCTCCAGCAGCAATGAGAACCAGAACAAACAATGCCCAGAATGCAGCCAGCCAGGGAGACACTCGGGGGAAGACGTCACCTGGAAAACAAAGCACAGGGTGTGAGGAGCACCGTCCCAATCTGTAGCTGAAGAACAGGGTTTGTCACTTGGTTTGACAGCTGAGTGGTGGCTCAGGGACCCCAGAATTTCCCAAGACTGAAGGGAACATTCCTTCCAGGCTCAAATCACAGCCACACATGGGAGCTATTGAAATCAGAGAAGCCAGCGCAGCATCAGTCCCAAGAACCAGGACTCTGCCCTGCCCAAAACCCTCCTGTTGCTACAAGCCTATAGCAAGCAGCTCCATGCCCAGCCTGCCCAGCCCTTTCTGCACTAGCTTACTGTTGGGATGGTCAGTGTCACACAGCTCCCAATTCTCAGTCATCATGGCCAGTCCAGAGAAGTTCAGCATAACCTGAGCTGCTATATTTCTGGCTGGAAGGCAGGTTTCCAGACCTCTAATTCTTATTATAGATATTTTCTGAGCACCTTCCAATTTGTTAACATCCTATTTGAAAGACACCAGGACTGGACACAGTACCCTGCAGTGGTCTGGCTAACATCATAGACAGAAGTAACGTCACCTCCTTTCTCCTGCTAGATATTTGTGCACACATGGGTTAACCATCTTAGCTCCATTATCACTCTGGGAGCTCCCATTCAAATCATTTTCAAAATCACTGCTTTCCAGGACACACCTTCCCACCCTTTAATTGAGATGTGTGCTCTTTGTTCATAGATGTGTGACCTGATATCTGGCCATGTTGAAATGCATATGTGGTGAAATGGGAACTTATAAAGCCTGTGTGTGTCTTTGTTTCCTCCACATGCTGTACTGCTACTTAGTGGGGGGTAAATGTCTGCTTGCCCTCTGGGCAGGCTAAAATACAGGTGCAAATGGTACATAGCTGTCTGGTCTCCAGGTCCCATATCAGTTCAGCACCTGATAAAACAATGACCAATCCAGTCATGGGGACCTCAATACTGAGCAACCAAGGACCATGGATGCCCCAACTCTTAGCGGGAAGCCAAGCAGCGTTTGCTCTGCTAGGGAGCAAATGACGGGATGTGAACTGGAAGCTGAAAGTGAACTGGAAGAAGCAGCTGGGGTACATCTGAACATGCACAGAGAGGTCAGAGGGGCTGGCCATGGGGCTCTGTGCTGCCCAAGATGGACTATAGTGTCACTTTCTTTTCTCCGTGCTCAGATCAACCTATGCTGTGTGTCAGTCTATTAATACACTTCTGCTTTACAACACTAGCCGAGTGTCATTGCAAATGCTGATTACTCCTGGGGGAATTCTGCGATACTGCACATGCACAGAATTCATAGGTCCCGCAGATTTCTTTGCTTGCCTGCAGAAAAATGACTTCTGAGGGGGAAGCAAAGGGAAGCCTCAAAAGCAGTCATGTGCCCCATCCCTGGCAATGCAGGCAGGTTGGTTTAGATATCCAGAGCAGCACCATGTGGGAGGTGGCTGGACCTGGGCACCCATGTGTATTAGAGAGAAAGAGACACTCTGTCCCTGTCACTTGCTATTGTGGTACACTTGGCATGGAGAGGCAGGGCTTTGGGGTGTTTCTGAAGAGATAGGCCTGGGACAGGCTCCATTCTCTGCCTGATTAGTAAATTGGTCGCATTGTCATTAGAATGTAGCAGCCTGCCTGATTAGTAAATTGGTCGCATTGTTCTTAGTGAATTCCTCCAGGAGTTTAAAAATGGTGTAAATATGTTAACGGTCTTTTACCATGCCAGATTGGCATAAAGGAACTTTATTGTAGACCTTATACATGCTTGTAGTGCTTTAGTGATTAGACCTGGTATAATGTTTTGGACTGGAAACATTTCCTATCACAATGTGCTCCATGAATTGTTTGCTACTGACCTTTTTTGGAGATGGTCAGTAGGCAGAATAAATAGTGACTTTGGGTCTCCAACCCTCACTTCTTCTTTACTTGCTTATGATGTAACACTGAGCATATGGGCTACATATATTTGACTAATAATGAGAAGTAAAGAGTCAATGCTTTCCACATTACTCTTAGAAGGGTTTAGTGATTTCCTTCCTGTTCTCCCCACTTCCATTTTCCATCCATTGTATTGTAGTTTTATATAAATTATCAAATAATTGAAAATAGCTTGATTATATTGCATTATTTTGACAATAAATATGCAGAATTTTCTGTGCTGTGTATCAGCTGACTAATTAATTTTGCTGTTTTACACCACTGACTGAATGTCATTGCAAATGCTGACAGAGGAGATCCATTGCTCCCCAAGATTATGCTAGTATAATGCATCTGATGAAGTGGGTCTTTGCCCACGAAAGCGTATGCTCTAATACATCCGTTAGTCTATAAGGTGCAACAGGACTCCTTGTTGCTTTTGAAGATTATGCTAGTCACTCTTAGGGGGTCTGTCTCAGTGGGGCTTGCTGAACAGAGTTTTCAGTGAGAAGCAGAGGTACTGAAAGGCCAGAAGTCTAATCTAAGGTAGCAGTGAAACTATGTGGCTTTCCCCAGAGAAAAAATGGGATCTGTATTGGGTCTGGCACAGCGAAGAGGTATTTGAAAGCTGGGGCCATAGCAGTGGACCTGTAGATCTGTGACAGCCTGGTGTTAGGGGGAATCCACCATACCAAGTGATCCATGTCAGTCTGTAGTACCAACCTGTCTTCATTTTTTATGGACACATCTACATAGTAGGGCTAAACTCAAAATAAGCTACGCAACTCAAGCTACGCTAATTGTGTAACTTAAGTCAAAATAGCTTATTTCGACTTTTGGCACTGTCTACACAGTGGTTATGTCGAAATAGAGCACTCTTCCCCCGACTTCCCTTACTCCTTGTACAATGAGGGTTACAGGAGTCAGAGTAAGCGGTCCTCCAGCTCAACATTATTTCAACATTATGTCAAAATAACTGCTTGTGTGTAGATGCAGACTATGTTATTCCGAAATAACACTTCTGTGTACGCATAGCCTAACTCTCCACCAATTTTGGGGTTAGATGAAAATTTTACCAGCAATTAGTTTATGTTTCCTTCCAATAAAGCTACTGAATAGTGTTTTCTCAGAACAGATTCCTGTGGGACCCTTCTAGAAACATCCTTTCTGATGGATGATTACTCATTACAATTATTTGGATAATTATTAGCAGTTTTTAATCCATCTAATGTGTGATATGTTGAGTGTGTAGAGTGCTAATCTTGCAGAGAAACCCTGATTAAAATATCAAGTCAGATCAATTCAGAGTCTGAGCCCTGGTTTATACTGTAGAGTTAAGTCAACTTAATTACATTGCTCAGATCTGTGAAAAATTTCACATCCTCTGCGATGAATTTAGGTCAATCAGACCCCACTGTAGACACCATTAGGCAAACCTACCTACCACCTCTCAGAGGTGAACTTACTTTAGCCATGGAAGAACCCCATCTATTGCTATAGTAAGTGTTTACACTACAGCATTGCAGCTGTAGCCTGTCTCCTATAGACACACCCTGAGTCTCTTAAGTCTGCGCAGTTATCTTTATTGACCAAATGTGCCATCTCCTCAAAGAACGCTATGGAGTTCATTTAACAAGACTCAGCCAAGCTTCTGATCAGCAGTTTGTTCAGACCTCAGAAACCTCCATCGCTCATGTCCTTCTAACCGGTTTTGTGGGGCTACTTCCTGTCTGAGTGCCAGAAATAGGCCCTACTCAAGTGCAATTTCCAAGTGACCCAGCCCTCCCTTACCCCCAGCCCCTGCAACCCTCTGGTCAGCCCGTCTGCCCAAGGAGACTCACTGGAGAGGTGAATGGCCGATTGTTGCTCTGTCTCCAGCAGGCCATTCCGCACTATGCAGCTGATGTCTCCGTTGTCTTCTTCTGTGACAGTGATGTGACTCAAAACACTGTACAGGTTCTCCCTGTCCAGAGTCATGTCGGTCACAGACTCCATTGCCCAATTCTGCTGATTCTTCCCAACCCACTGAAGTTCGGGTTTGGGGAACCAGCCTGTGGACCTACAGACAAGCCCGATCCCCTGGCCCTGGGGGCCTAGCATGCCAATGAACACCGGAGCCACAGCTGCAGGGAGAGACAGAGAATGTGTTTCAGGGAATCATGTCTTTGGTAGCAGCATGTGATTCACCATTACCTCTGGGCGTAGGGGACTGTGCACTCCTTTGTGTGCAGCTTTCTTGGGATCCCTCATTCTGACTGGAGAAATTATATAAAACCATCTTGTATTTGCATAGAGCACTGTGCCCTGCAGGCTCACTGTGCAGATATAAACTGCTCATAGAGACCAGTGTGCTTGCTGCTGAAATGCAGCCATTTCTGGGGGTGGAGTCCAGCAGCTGTCAGGATCCCTTACAATTTGATACAGAGCAGGAGGTGAGGTATGGTGACACACCTGTGTCTCCGTTACCATTCTGCCTGTTCCATCATCCTAAATCTCCCCCACCCCCACCTGGTGTACTGCTTCTGCACAGATGCCAGTGCTCTAAGCCAGCCACCATGCTTGGATTCTCCACTCCCTCCACTGCAGATGTAGAGCTGATAGGCAGAACCAAACCTGGGACCTCTGAAGCTTAGTGCTTGAGCCTCTACTGGATGAGCTAAAAAGCCAGCTGGCTCTCAATTAAGCCTATCGAGGAAGATCACTCTTTCTTTCCATAAGCAGTATAAGTGACACTACATAGGACAACGAATAGTCCTGCCACTCCTTAGTCTCTAAGGTGCTGCAGGACCATTCGTTGTTTATTTAATTTTTTTCAGTTACAGACTAACATGGCTACCTCTCTGAGACTACGTGGGACAGGGAACCAGCCCCAGAAGGCATGTGGGTCACACACATAACTACTCTTCCTCCCTAAATCTCTCCCTAAAAGCACCCATCTCCTGCGGAGCCTTTGGGCTAGAAGCCACCAAAGATGAGAGATGATTTAAACTACCTCAGGGCTCTGCTTTATCACCGGGAGGCCCCTCACAAGGGACTGGATGTGTCTGAACTGCAGTGTCTGGGGCTGCATTACTTCCACTGTCCCTTCCACTGCCCTTGTGCAGCACCGAACACAGGGTCAGGGCCCAGGGAATAACAAACAATATCCCAGCCCTTGGATGCTGCAAGGGGAGTTCCAGGAAGGCCAAATATAATCATCACCTGAGCTGGGATTTGGACAGACCATAGGGGTAAACGTTCAACCCCCTCACACAGCACTGCCCCTGCAAGCACTACACTGGGGTTAGATATGAGTCTGAGGGGAGAGTGCCCCCTCCTGAGTCCTGCACATCATTCCCCGCAGCACCAAACCCTACTGCTGTATTGTGCTCAGTGTTGAGGCATCCTCGGTAGAACAGGAAGCTCCAGCTGACAAGGCCTAGTGCCCCTTAGTGGCATGTCTCACCTGCAACCTGTAGCTCAGTGGTGGCTTCCTGGCTCCACTGTGGGTTCCTCACAAAGCAGTGGTATGTCCCACCATCTGCCACTCGGAGCCATTTCAACTTCAGGGAGACGTTCCCGTTGCTGAACTCCTGCAGGAACAGCTCCGTCCGGTTTTGGTAACCCTCCCCCGGCTGCTCATTGGGACCCTCATCTAAGTACTCATGAACTGGGATAAATTCTGTGCCAATCTTCCTCCACCACAGGTCCATTCTGGGCAGCCGGGCAGCGGGCAAGAGCTGGCAGGGTAACACCACATCCTGGCCCACTATCCCCACCACGGGGCGTGAGGAGCCAGATAGGGAGAATTTCTCTGGAACAGAAAACCACAGGAGCAGAGTTAGAGGGAAGAGGACAGGGCATTGCTGAGCCGGGGCCCAGGCGTACACACAGTGATTGAGAGGAGAGGGCATCACTGAGTTAATCAAAATTTCCATCCACTCACATCGAAAGGTTCCCAAGGCTGAGCCATGTGCAGCTCAATTTAGTTACTCAGTGTGCAGGGAACATCTACACTTGCACCCTAGTTCGAACTAGGGATGCAAATGTAGGCGACCGAAATTGCTAATGAAGCGGGGATTTGAATATCCCGCACTTCATTAGCATGATCTTGACGGAGAATTTTAATCCGAGGGTTCAGATGAGGGTCCAAGCCCCTGTCCCAATCAATTCCAGACACCCTTCTTAAGCAACCAGCTTTATTCAGGAATGCATTCCAGGGCAAAAATCTCCAGGATACTCTCAGGAAAGTTTTTGCAACTTCCAAACAAAAGGCAATGTCTTTTGTACTATCTTACATGGTAATCACCCCTTTCCCACTGACCACTTACAGTTGCATGCATACATAGGTCATGCCCTCTGCACCAAACCTCCTCCAGTCATTACCTAGCCCCTCACATTCCCTTCTCAGGCCTTACAACAGGTTCATACCAGTAAAACAGGTTTATACCAGTTTCACCTATCCCCTTCTGGTTGCGTACCTGTGACCAAACACGTATCTCTTTACAAAGACCAGGCTTAACATCCAGTTCACACAGAGGTCATACTGACAACAAATTAATTTTATCCTTCAATCTCGTCGGCACGTTACTCCGCTCAACAGCTGTTCTGAAAGTGAAAGTGCGTGCCCCTTGGTTCGAACTAATGTTACTCTTCATTTTTTGCATTGCAGCCACCCACATCTGCACAAGCTGGTCCTCCAATGCTGTCCTACAATCCCTTGGAAAGTCCTCCAAAGGCACCTGTCTTGCAACTACATATGCTCTATAGGCAAAGGGTAGCCCCAGTGGAAGCCACCTGCCAGTTTATAGCCTCAAGACACCAAGTTACAAGCTCCTTCCACTGCAAGAAACTTCTTTGATTAACCATTTTCAGATCCACGTAACCCTGCTGTTGCTGCTGAGAGGTCACGTCAGATGGCTTCTGCCTGTCCTGAGGGGCATTACATCTTTTGATGGACCTTTGGGACAATTCATGGCCCTTCCATAGACTCAATACCCAAAATAGAAAGTGCCTCAGATAGGACTCATTGTCCTGGGATCCGGAGCTTCAGGAAATTAAATATCTGAAGGTCTGTGCAACAGCCGTGTCACAAGGTTCATCAGGCTCACCATGGGATGTGTAGAGCAATTACTGTGCAGCTGCAGCCCTTGATGCTCACTGTGTGGTTGTAGGTGGGGAGAGATAAAGAAGGAGATTTTCAAAGCCTCTGAGCATTGCCATCTCTTGGAAGACTTAGGGTATATCTACACTAGCGCCCTAGTTCGAACTAGGGTGGCTAATGTAGGCATTCGAACTTGCAAATGAAGCCCGGGATTTAAATATCCCAGGCTTTATTTGCATCTTCCCATCCGGGCACCATTTTTAAATCCACCTAGTCCGGACTAACTGCCCGTGGCTACACGCGGCAGTCAAACGTTAATTCGAACTAAGTCCTTAGTTCGAGTAAACTGTTACACCTCATTCCACAAAGTCTCCTCTGCCGTGCAAGGAGCACGTAGCACTTCTAAGTGCTGCACACTCCTCACAGGGCAGGGGTAGGGCAGAGGAAACTTCAGGTGCTCCTCCATCCCCAAGCCCTGATTGGCCTGGGGGCGGGAGGAATGCACAAAATTTCCTCTGCCCTACCCCCGCCCTGTGAGGAGAAAGTGGCACTTAGAAGTGCCATATGCTCCTGGAATGGTGGGAGGAAGCTTTATGTGCTCCCCCACCCCCAGACCCTGATTGGGCTCGGGGTGAGGGAGCACAGGAAATTTCCTCCCACTGCCAGGGTCATGGGTGCTTAGTGGGAAAGGCAGGGGGCAAAAGGGTGCTCTTACTCCCAGACCAATCATGGTCTGTGGGTGGGGAAGCCTGGAAGCATCCTGACCCCACCCCTTCCGTTTGAGGCCCCATCTCTTCTGGTGCAACTGGCAAAAAATTATTGCCCACCTCTGTCCTAGAGGCGTGTGATTCTGTGAGAATCTCAGATTTTAAAACCATCAGTTTCTAGCTCTGGTAGCTGCAGGGAAAAGTTTGAAAATGTGGCCAGAGTGTGACCCAAAGGCTCAAAAAATAAAGGAAACAAGACTGCAAATGATGATTTTGTTTTGTTTCCTAAATCTGATGATTTTGTCACCAGTCTCCTGATTTCTGTGTTCTGTGTCATGGTGTTTGAAGGCCATGCAGCTCCCATTATCCTGCTACAAGACCTGACAAACCTGCTACGGTCATCCCTTCCTGACAGCATCCTGGGCTTGGGCCTTTTACTCTGCAGGACTGAGGACATGTTAGGGGGGCTCAGATGGTCATACCCAGCCCAGAAGGGGCAGAGGAACAGGGAGGCATATTTGGGTTAAAACAATTTTACCAGAGAGAGTACACGATGCCAGGAGGAGGATCCCCAGGCTGCACACACAGAGCCACCATCGCGTTGCCATGGGAACATCCCGGGCAGGGACCTGTCAGGAGAGAGCAGGGATGGTTAACACCCCCCAGCCTGCGTGAGGGGCCGGCAGTGCAGGGAACATGCCCCATCCATCATCTGACCCCAACCCCCTCTGCTCCCGGGCAGAGCATCTCCCCAGGACAGAAGATTTCACCACTACCAGGCTGCACTGCCCCCTGCCCAGGCCTGGCACCAGGAATGTACACCACTGAGCTATGCTGTGTATCCACCCCCATTTCCTCCCCTTGTTAGTTCCCTGACCATCTATTGGTGCAGGTGAGCCTGCAGCAGAGCAGGGCTGCTTCTGAGGGAACCCCAGTGGAACCCACATGGCTGCCCCCCTGCAGAAAGGGCCTGGCTCTGTGCCTGCCTCCACCATGGACTACACAGCAGACGTGTGACCCAGGGATCTCCACAGCTAACTGCATGAGGTGCTACAGAGCGCGCTAAAGAGTCAGGCTGTGCAGCTGGAGCTGGGACAGCTCACATGCTGTGAGGGTCAGGCTCAGAGGGGACCCATCTCACATCCTGGTGAGTAGGTGACACCTGGGCACAAGTCTAAAGAGTCAGCTTGGCCAAAAGTCACCTACTTCAGTAAGGGCATGTCTACACTGCCACCCTAGTGGAACGAGGTGTACCGGTAGTTCGAATTAGAGATCCTAATTCAAACTACCTACTCCGTGCCGCATGTAGCCGCGGGCACGGAGTTCGAACTAAGGGCATTTAAAAATGGCGCCCGCCCGGCAAGATGCAAATGAAGCCTGGGATATTTACATCCCGGGCTTCATTTGCAACTTCGAATGACTACATTAGCCACCCTAGTTCGAGCTAGGGTGGCAGTGTAGACGTACACTAAGTGACTCTGCCAAATGACAGGGATGGTCTGATAGGGGCTGTCACAGACTCCAGGGGTTGCTGCTAGATATCTGCTCCTCAAGCCCTGATGTCAATGGAGACCACCATATCAGTAGATGTTACAGTAAGATGCATGGTGAGCAGGTCATGAGCAATTGTCTGAGCTCTGCTTGTAGCTTTTGGCAGTTCTCCAGCCTGCGTACACAGGGTCAGACTGGATAGATTCAGTGGGCTCTTCTGGCCTTAACATCTGTGAAACAATTTCTGTTTCACTTCAAGCAACCTGCAAACATGTCCATTGTGTGTGTGGTGCATTGAAACCTGGATTGGAATTGGAAGCTGTCAGTATAAATAAGGGTCTTCCTGGTCCTGCTGGCAGGCAGGGGGCTGTGTAAGGAGCTCTGTGATATGGGTCTGCACTGCAGCAGGCAGATCTACAGAGAGCAACCAAGAGCAAAGTGGGGTTATTTACACGCTCTCTGTTCCATGAGTGTTATCATTCTGGATTCAAGCAATAAAGTTACATTATGCTAAGTCCTCTGAGAGTGCTGAGAGTGTAACAATGGGCACTCTCCCCCAAAGAGACCTCCTTTCTGAGCCCATTGAAGGGGAAAGAATTGCTGGAGGGCAGGGCTAAGGCCGAGACATTGTAGGACCATATCAGGGTAGGGCTAAGGCTGGGACACTTTAGAAGGTGTTCAAGGCTGGGTTAAGGCCTAGGGGTTGCAAGGTTGTGCTGAGGGCCCCAGCAGACTATTCTTCTGTTTTAAACAGAAGTTTCCCAGTTTCATGTTTGGGGAGAAAAGCTCAGAATCGGGTGTTGGGTTAAATGGTGCCAGCATCACCTGCCTGAGTCTGCTGAGAGATGGAGGCTACAGATTATGAGGGCAGAACTGCCCATACAGATAATCAGAAGGCTTACTGCCAGCCCTGCTGCTTTGGGGGCCCTGCCAACTCCCCCACATGGAGTGTGTATGTGATGGGAAAGAACCCTGGGAACCTAGCTCCCCAACTTGCACCACAGTAATTATTTTGGGGTTCATTAAACAACAGCCCAGTGAGTGAGAAAGGATTAAAGCCTATTGAAATCAAACTAGAAGTCATCTGTGGTGATATGCTGGCCGCTTCTCTGCATCTTGCTTCTAGACTCAGCTCAAAATGGCTATATTCATAACATTTATGAGGGAGGCTCTCTAAATAGCAATCTTCCACAAACATAATTCTACACATCTTCCCTCCTAAAAAAAAAAACCCATTAGCTCTTACACCCATATATAAACAGCTAACAACTATCTAATTACACCTTCATTAAATTATCCACCCATCTAGTACTTTTCCATAAAGTCAAAGTATCAGATACTTAGAGAGGAAAGGTTATCAGCACATCACTCTGCAATGAGTCTTTAGGTTCCTCACATACCCCTTCTCCAGACAGGTTAGCAAATCTCTGAGGCCTGGTCTATATTTACCTGGAAGTTCAAATTAAGATCTGCAACTCCAGCTATGTTACTTGTATAGCTGGAGTAGACATATTTTAATTCTACCTTTGGCACCATCTCTACGGGAGAATTGCTCCTGTCGACTTCCCTTACTCCTCATGAGGAGTAGGAGTTCCAGCATCAAAACAGGTGCCCTCAGTATTTGATTTAGTGGATCTTTACTAGTCACGCTAAATCAAACTCCAGAAGATCGACTGCCACAGTTTCAATCTTCCAGAAAGTGAAGACATGGCCTCGGTATTTCAGTGTATTTATTCCCTGTCCCTAATCTTCTCAGTATAAGCCTTTTGTTATAGTCATTAGACTGAGTCAGTTTCTCTTCAGTCCATTAGTCAGTGGTGAAATTCCAGTGTCCATGGCTATTGTGGATGTTTTGGAGCTTTCTGGGATTACTTTTAGATCCCTTTGATTACACCCGTATCTTCTTGCTATTTCCAATTTACCTTTGACCTTAGATGCAGCTATTCTTTAACCCTATGCATTAGGCAGTTCCCACTGGCAAAAACCAGCCAATGGGATTGTGCTGGTCCCGCACTAATCTCCAGAGTATTTACAGGGCTCTTGTTCAGTCTAATAACTGAGAGTATGTCTATACTAGCTCGTTAGCTCGAGCTAGGTAGGCAAATGAGGGCAACCGGAGTTGCAAATGAAGCCCGGGATTTAAATATCCTGGGTTTCATTTGCATGTTCCCGGGCACCGCCATTTTTAAATCCCCCTTAGTCCGAACTAACTGCCCGCGGCTAGACGCGGCAGTTAAATGTTAATTCGAACTAACTCCTTAGTTCGAATTAACTATTACTCCTCGTGGAATGAGATCTATCAACAGTAAGTCGACAGAACATGGCAGTTTTGTTGATGGCGGTAAACCTTATTCTACGAGGAATAACGCCTTTTTTCGACAGAGTTATGTTGAAAAAAGGTGCTATTGCATCCACACTGTGCTTTTTCAAAAGAGAGCGTCTAGACACTCTGTCAAAAAAGTGGTTTGCTTTGTCGACAGACCTGACTGTAGTCTAGATGCACTTTGTCGACAGAGGCTTTCTATGGGTACGTCTAGAATACAGACTTTTGTGGACAGAGGCTGACAAGTTGACATTCCAGGCTGCCATGGCTGGCAGAGTGAGAGCTGATGGTTTAAGGCATTGCTGGGTCTGACAGGCGATACAGGATCAAACCCCACACATCCCTCCGGCTCAGTCCAGCCTGTGTGCTCAGTGCCCTGTGCTGGGTGCACACCTGTTCTACCATAGCGTCATGTCCCACCAGACACGGCTTGGAAGGTCTGAGCCCAACTAGGCTCAGCTCCACCCAGTGCCAGGCTGAGAGCTCTGTGGGTCAGGGACGGTCTCTCGCTGTCTGTATGTGCCACACCCAGCACAATGGGATCCAAATGTCAGTGAGAATCTGTGCACTGCTTGGAATAATGGGGACCCAGATCTCACCTGGGGGCTACTGTAACACATGTAATAAAAACAACAAGGGAGGCACCTTCCATGTAGATCTCTAGGCCAAATGCCCCTCTCCTCCCCTCCTGATCTGGCAGCCCCTCCTGCTACAAGCCTTGGTAGGGCGGGGCTGTGCAGCCTTTTTGAAGAGGCACTAAATCACCTCTATGTCCCATCACAGCCTGCAGGGAAAGGCCCCAAGGAATCCCAGATGGCCACACCATGTGTGGGGGGAACAACGGGCCGAGCAGTGACTCACACCCACCATCTGGGTTTGCCCAGCGCTGATGGGAGGTGGGAACAGGAAGACGAGCTCCCAGCAGGCAGGAGCAACCCCGGAGAGCAATGAAATGGGCAGGTACCTACCTTAAGGATTCAGCATGTCCCAGGAGATGCCATGTAGTGAGCCTGGGGTCCTGCACGATGCTGAGCAACCAAGGAATCGAATGGACGTGCTGGGGCAGGTGGGGAAATGGATCCCGGAGCTGTGTGTGAACTCTGATCGGGGAAAGTGAAAGCACCAGGGCACCTGTCACTCATTAACCTGGTCTCAGGCCAGGACCCAGGCAGGTGTTCAATTACCAGCGGAGACACAGCGAGCAGTGAGGGATTTACATGCCGCTGAGGTTTCTGTTCATCCTCCCATCACTCAGGACACCCTCTGCAGCACTGCTCAGAGCTGATTCTCCCCTGCCCCTGGAGCTGCACCACCCCTTTACCCACCACCCACCACCAGGGATTTATTCTCCCCTGCCCTTCCTGTCCCAGTTTGCGTGGGGGCATGAACAGGCTGGGCCACACACTGAAAACAGGAGCCCAGGGATCTAAGGCTCACTGCCAAGTGATGCAAGTGACTTTAACGTGGGACAGGAAGTGCAGGGCAGAATAGCCCCAGTGGTTTCTAAGGAGGAACCATTATGATAGTGTGGATAGAGGCTTCGATTAGGGGTTGTTGGGAGGCAGGATCTGCCAGGCCACAGCATTGATCTCTACTTAAACTAAGGTGTAAGGTCTGCTAGCACTTTTTATCTGCTTCTCATTTGGGCAGCCCTGGCTGGGCAGGATGCAGCTACTGAACTAGGCCCTGTAAAGCCACATGCCTCGGTCACTGTCACCTGGCTAGAGGGAGAAGGCTGCTAGTTTCCTGCCTGTCATCATTGCAGAAACCTAATTCCTGTCCCTGTCACTGCAGGAGGCAGGGAGCTGGGCCAGGCTGGCAGGGTTACATGGATCCAGCCCATTCTGTTTTGCCTGGTTATAACTGGCTGTCTCTGCCGTTATGGGTGTGTGTGTGCAATCCAGACACTCCCTGCCTGAGGTGTATGGGGGAGCTGGCTCAGTGCCCTGCTCACTGCTGGGAAGGGAGACTGCTGGGAGTCCCCTTTTTAAGAAATCCAAAATAAAAATAAGCTTCATAAAAACAACATTGTATTTTTGAAAAATACAATCATTGAAATAAAGCATGTACATTTCCCTTTTATTAAAAAAACCACAAACCTTAATTGAGTTATGGACCCGAGCAATGCCAGATAAATCTGAGAGTGATGAAATATTTAGGAGGAAAGAAGGGGGAGGAGAGTTGATTTCTATGCAGGGGCGTGGGGTCTGGGATAGCGGGTGGGATGTAAAAGGAAGCTCAGGATAGAGGACATATGTGCAGGAGGGGATGTGGGCTCTCAGAGGCAGTTTGGGAGAAGGAGGGGGCTATGGTCTGGGGCAGGGGCTTGGGGTGAAGGGTCCAGGAGGGGGTATGGGTGCAGGAGAAGATTTTGGCCTGAGGGAGGGGTGTAGGAGAGTGTGCAGAGTCTGGGAGGGACCTAGAAAAAGGAGGGAAAGGAGGTGCAGAGGGTTTGGGTGGTGACCTGGGGCAGGAAGGGGTGGTAGTCTGGGGTGGGAAGTTGGAGGGAGAGAGGGGGTGGGGTACCAGAGGCTGGAAGGCGCTTAGCTAGGCAGCTCCCAGCCAGCAACCTTGCAGGAGCCTGAAAAAGGCTCCATGCCTGTCTGCTGGGCTGGCTACTCCACATGGCTCCTCTGCTCAAGCACAGAATGAAGGAGGTGAGGGAGGGAGGAAGCTTTGCTTGCTGGTTCTGCTTCCAAGAAAATTTGTCAGTTCTTATTGACCAGAAACTGGCCAATGGAAACTGAGGGTATGTCTACACTTGCAGCCTAATTCGAAATAGGGAGGCTAATGTAGGCATTCAAAATTGCAAATCAAGCCCGGGATTTAAATATCCCGCGCTTGATTTGCATGTTCCTGGCCGAGCGCCATTTTTTGAAATTGGCAAGCCTGGAATAACTGCCGCGTCTATACGCGGCAGTGAAATGGGAGTTCTAAATAAAGCCCTATTTCGAGCTATCTGTTAAACCTCATTGCAGGAGGAATAACAGGTATTTCGAAATAGGGATTTATTTCGAACTCCTGTTTCACTGCCATGTGTAGACACGGTCAGTTATTCCGGGCTTGTCAATTTCAAAAAAAAAAAAAAAAAAAAATGGTGCTCGGCGGGGAACATGCAAATCAGGTGCGGGATATTTAAATCTCGGGCTTGATTTGCAATTTTGAATGCCTACATTTGCAGCCCTATTTCGAATTAGGCTGCAAGTGTAGACATACCCTGAGGGATTTTGCTAGGGGGCGAGGAGAGCATGCAAAATCTCCCTGTCCCTCCCAGTGTCCCAAGCAATTAGCAGCTACTGTTTAAAGTGTGAGCTTCTATAAGGGAGCCAACAAGGTGGCCACAGGCGGGATCCAGCTACTGGGTGGGCCGGATGTGGACTACTCAGAGCCTCTTCCCCAACCCTGGTAGACACATATGTGGATCTGGTCTGTGACTGGATCATTATACTAGGAATATATAAAAAAGTGTTACCATCCCCAGGAAAAAAACCATCACCAACACACTTATACTTCAATTTCCAGAACTACAAACTGTACAATCAGCACACCAAACACTCTGTCAGTCGCTGCAGATTATAATTCAGGTTTTGTTTTATTAAAAGTCAGTCAAAACTACAAGATATTCACCATCATTTCCAATACCAAACACACAAATGATTTGAACACAACTCTAGCTCTAGTGCAACTACTGTGAGCCCTAATCCATCCAGTTTCCAGCCCTTTGGTTGCGTTTTGCTTCCATAGCCAATGGGGTCAGGGTTGGAAAAAAAAATACAGGGAGGTTTCCCCCAGACAATGATATTACCTCCTCTCCCCTATAGAGCAGCCAGTCATCACCACACATGGAGGTTTCACTCTGACCGGGGTAGCAATTTACTCCTGGAAATGACTGGGGATTGTCATTCCACTTCACTGTTGTTATTACCAAGAAACCCAGCACTAATGAGCAGCCCTGCAACAACAAACCTGTGTGACTGCAGCTCCAGCAACTCACAAGCAACCCTAGAATAAGAAACCAAAGTGACCACAGCCCCAGCACTCACAAGCAAACTTCAATAACAAGCAAACTTCAATAACAAGGCAGCAGAAGTCATCCCTCCAGCTCACAAAAAAACCCTGTGATAACGAACTAGCACATCTGTAGCCCCAACATATGAATTGTCTCAGCATATATGGACAACCCTAAAAATCACAATCGCCCATGGAAAGTTTCCCAGTGCTCATGGCGACACCTCCAAAAACTAACCAAAATGCAACCCTAGCAGTCAAACTAAACCTTTAAACAATGCTATGTGGGCAGTCCTGGCCCTCAGCCAATGAACTCACAGACAACAAATTCACAATCTCAAACCATTTGTGTTCTCACAAGCAGAGGGGGGCAAAGGATTCCTGACAAATACTTTATTTGCCCAAAAAAATGCAGTTTTAGACAATCCCAAATCATCCATGAATTTGACCTAAGTAGTTTTAACTGGGAAAAGGTATTTAGTACATTTTCAGGCCAGATTCGGCAGGGTATGTTTAATTCCTTACTACCAGCTAATACTTTGCTATTCCTTTGATCAAGGATTGTCCAGCCTAGGGATTAAGGCCCTCAGGAGGTAGGAAACCCTGCTCAAACCTTCTCTCTTCCTCATTCAGAGGAGGGATTTGAATCCATAGCTCCTGCCACCCCGCTGACCCCTCAGTCGTGCTCACTCATTACTCTTTGGCCCAATTAAAATATAATCGTTATGTGAAGTGGAAGAGTCTCCACAGCAGAGAAACCCACCCCAGAGTGGCCTGTGCCCTGGGGGTGAGGATGCTCATGCTCAAGACCCTACTTTGACCCTCTCCAGACAACTGAGATTCTCCCTCAGGTGACAGTTGGGCTCCCTCCATCCCCCTTCAGGTAGCAGTTGGCCATCCCCCCCTTCCCTTGAGGGGCCCATCGCTGACTCCGCTCGCCAGGCCCCCCCGCCACAGCAGGTTCCCTAGCTGTGGCTGGTGGTTCTGGCCCATCCTCCGCACTCACTGCACCCAGGGCTGGGGGGGTCTAGTGATGTCCCCACACCCTGCAATGCCAACACATGAGTGATGCTGGCAGTGCCCAGCCACGGCCAGACACCTCAACATGGAGATGAGACGGGCTCTGCCTGCTGAGGTGCCCAACATGAAGAGGCCCTGAGCAAACTCCCCAGCTCTGTGAGCTGGCCTGGAGCCCAGCTGGCCCCAGGGCTGCCAGGCCCAGGCTGTGGGTGTGTCTGGGTTTTAATAGCCAGACAAGGTGGGTGAGGTCAAACCTCCTATCGCACTAATGTCTGTTGGGGAGAGAGACGCTTTCCAACTACATGGCTCTGCTGTCCTGTCACCGACATGGCTACAACGTTGTGAATAACAATGTTTGTCATGGAAAAACATGCTGGGGTAGCAAGGGCCTGAGGAGGAAAGAGACAATAGCCACCTTGCCAAAGGGATGGCTGCCTATCCCCATAGGTGAGATTCAAATCCACCCAGAATAAAAAGGACCAGCCTTAACTCCTTGGCCACCTCTTTACTCTTTTACATATCCTTTACCCGGCTGCCATCGTGCCAGCCAAGATCAGGCACCCCAGTGAATGTAGAAAACAAGACATAGGACTGGACTATAGGGATCCCAAGTCTGAGGATATGTCATGAAAGGCAGCTAAATCATTAGATCATGGTCTAATAATGTGTTCTGTGCTGCATGTGCATGTTTGAACCCTTTCGTTGTTGACTGTCCCTTCTTGTTTTGATGGAAGCTGGCTCATTCTTTCATGCCTCTTCCATCCAGTTCCCAAAAGAAGAGAAGTATTAGTGGGGTGGCCGTGTTAGTCTGGATCTCCTTGTTGCAAAAGAAGGGAAGCTCTCCACAAATGGGATGTCACATAGAATGTGATAGTTACATGAAGCTTCTACACCACTGGTCTGCTTGCTGGCCTCCCTACTATGTCTGCTTTAGCCTGGCTTGGGTGCCTAGCCTTGCCAGACCAAGGGACAGCTGGTGGGGAAGGGGCCATTTTGGCTGATAAAGTGACCAAGTGGCTAAGGCGCTGGAATGCTATGCTGAGTGCCTGGGTTCAAAGGGTATCAAGAGTGAACGGCAGCTGTGCTTGCTTTGTTCCTGCGTGTCCAAAGGACTGGAGAAGGGCTCACAGAGCATCTTTTTTCAAAGAGGGGGAACCGGACCCAGGGAGCCAAAAGTGATCCCTGGAGCAGCTCCACTGTGCTGAGAATGGAGGCAGGGTGCGTGTGCTCAGTCAAACAAGGTCAGCTCCCGAGGGCCTAGTCCCAAGATCACCACTAGATGTCAGGGGAGAGCCCATTCAGCCCTTGCTTTCCCCTAAAATCTGCAGATGAGACCAAGCAGGGAAAGGGTTGCAAGCCCTTTGGAGACAGGGTTAGAATTCAAAATTAGCTTGACTAACCCCCAGTCAGAGGTGATCTAGGTTAATTCAGTCCCTGCTCAGTGCAGGGGGCTGGACTTGATGACTTCTTAAATTCCCTTCTAGCCTGACATTTCTGTGGTTCTGTGATTGCCAGCATCCCCACACACCTCACACAGCCCTTCAGGCTAATGCGCTTAACACAGCAGAGACACATGGGCACAAGGCAGAACAGAGCATTGGCAGATTCCACCTGAAAACTGGTGAGGGCAGGACAGGAAATAAACTCCCCTGGAAACGTCATGAGACAGACGAAAGGGAGAGAGTGCGAATGAAGCTGGCTGATGCGTGAGGACAAAAATAACATTCTGTGGCCAGGTCATTCAAACCCACATCGCAGCGTGTGAGCCATTGGGCTGCTCGCTGGGGTCAGGCCGGGGCGAGCTCGCTGCTAGACAGGGGAGGAGGTGTCAGCACAGGAGACTTTGCAGACGCTCAGGGCACTGTCGGTTCGGCCTGTGGTTCCCTCCCTATGTGGCTTCATGGAGCTTTCAGACTGTGTGCGAGAGTGTCTCTAAGCAGGGACCACAGTTCACAGCACCTGAGATCAAGTCCATCCCCTGCAGCAGATTTCCCAGCTTGTGTCTCTGACGTTTTCCTGTTTCACAGTCCCATCCCACCCAGCCTCCTCCCCTCTTTGGCTGTCACAGCCCAGGGCCATTGTCCTTCCAGGCAAGTACAGGGCTGGTCATTGTCACCCAGGCTATGGGAGGGCTGGGGGCTAAAGGGAGGAAGGACAATCCAATGTCCAGAGTAGAGGATGGGAGATCAGCAGCCACAGCTTCAGTCTCTCACTCAGCTGTGAAGTCCTGTGTGTCCAAGGCTCAGTCACTTAGTCTGGTTCTGTGCCTCAGTTTCCCCATCTGTGAAATGAGGATGAAATTCCCTACCTCTCCGCAGTGTGTGAAGATAAACCCCATTAATGATTGTGTGGAGCTCAGGTACTCCAGTGACACACAATTTTTCTGGGACTATCTTGTTTTTTACAGGGTGGAGGAAGTAAAACCTTCTATTGGTGAGAGACATGTGCTCTCCAGGTACAGAGTTCTGCTGTCCTGAGACCAACATGGCTACAACAACACAGCAGAGAACAATAGCAAGGTCCTGTGCCCAGCACTGCCAAAGGAAGTGCTGGCTATTGGCACAGGTGAGATACAGCTCCATCCATTCAGAATATTTGGGATCAGAATAACTCCCTGCTCTTTACCTGCTGTGGTTTTTTTCATATGAGCCGTCATTTAGTCAGCCAGCTCCTGGCATCAGAGTGAATGTAGAGAAGGAAACATAGAGCTGGCCTGCAGGGATATCAAGTCTATAGCTGAATTATAGAACACTAGAAATGGAAGGGACTTTGAGAGGTCATCAAGTCCAGTCCCCTGCACTCACCGCAGGACCAAGCACCCTCTAGATCGTCCCTGACAGGTGTTTGTCCAACCTGCTCTTAAATATCTCCAGTGATGGAAATTCCATCATCCAAGATGGCTCAATGATTAGGGATGTGGCTCACTAATCCTTTCTGTACTGCGCATCGATATTCAAAATCCTTTCATTGTTGGCCAGCCTTTCTTTTGGTGGCAGCATCTACTCCTCATTCTTCCAGGCCTCGTGCACCCAGTTATCAAAAAGAAGAAAAGATCCCTGCAAACTCCACAACACTCCTTACACCAGCTGGGTATCAAACGTGGCTTAGAAGAATGTGACTGATGCTTAAAACTTGTACACCACTGGTCTGCCTGCTGGCCTCTCCTCCTATGTCTGCTTTCACCCGGGGTGGAGTGCCTGGCCTTGGCTGGCCAAAGGATAGCTGGTGGTGGCAAAGGGGCCAAAGTGACCAAGTGGGTAAGGTGCTAGATTGCTCATCTGTTGTGCTCTGCATTCTTGGAATTAGACTCACACCACCAGGATAAGTATCTGTCCCACAATCCTGCTGCCCTTAAGTCACACAAGAAGAATAACAACCATTTATTCCTCCTGCCCCCAATAACAAAGGGAATGTGGAGCCCCCTCCAAGGTAAATGCTGACCAGAGCCTGCCTCTCCCCAGCCCATGCCCCAACTCCCAGCCCTCAGTCCCTTCCCACATTGTTGCGGAGTTTTGTTTATGTGTGGTTTAATTGTTCTACCTCATTAAAATGTAATGTTATGATGGTGTTTAAGTTAGTAATCAGGGCAACCAAAATGGAGTCTGTGATCCTTGACCTAGGAATCCATGTTGGATCTCCTCAGGCCCTGACCGCTCAGAGACTGGCCTAGACTGAATTTTCCCGCCAAGGGGTCATGACAGTTCCATTCTCCTCAGACTTTTCCAGCCCTGGTGGCTTTATAAGGGCTGCGCTGCCTCAGCCTCAGGGCTGTCTGCCATAGTGGCAGCAGCACACGGGTCTGTCTGTTCTACCATGTAGCACCTGCAATGGAGGAGGAAGAAGATTACCATCCTTATAATGGTTGGATAACCCACTCGTAATACCAACAGCCTGTG
This sequence comes from Pelochelys cantorii, assembly GCA_032595735.1. Lineage (NCBI taxonomy): Eukaryota > Metazoa > Chordata > Testudines > Trionychidae > Pelochelys > Pelochelys cantorii. The sequence goes on from CM064351.1 coordinate 3,610,114, forward strand.
ACTTCTCCTCACCCACCAGTCCAGGACATTGTGGGACTCCCCAGTGCTCCTCCCCAAGGGCCCGAAATGAGCCAGAGCGTGGAAGGTCCCGGGCACCTCCACCAACAAATCCTCAGGAGAGAAATGTCACTGTATTTAAGGGTTATCCTGACCATGTTAAAACACTAAACCAAAGGGTTTGATTTAGTGGGTTTGAGCGTCAAGCCCCTTGTGTGTTGCTGTCATGGTCACTAGTTTTGTTTCATGTTCATAGTATCTGCATTGGGTTATTTCCCCATTTCTCCTTCTTTTGTAATTAACCCCTAAATAACATTTTACCCTGGTTGCACCTGAACATTGCCACCTCTGTTTATTGCACCTAGACCAGATGGCGGGGAGGGAGGAATCCACTTCAGTGCTTAATTAATTCACAGGTGATAATTCCTAATGGGGAGCCGATTGTGTACTTCTGACAAGGACACCAAGTGGCATTTATAATCATGTTTGCTACCTACTCCCTTGAGTTAACAGCATCCAAACTCCTGCTGCTGCTGGGGGAGGGGGCATGGTGGCCCAAGACTGCCCCAGAAGCTGCTGGTGTGACTGACCAAGGAACTGCCCAAGCTGCTTGGGCAACCCCTAAGCCAGGGCATTGGCCATTGCTGAAGTCACAAAGGTCCAGAAAGTCACAGAATCCCATGATCTCTATGATAAACTCGCAGCCTTACTCAGGGCCCTTCTCCAGCTGCTCTGCCCCAATCCTGCATCTCCCTTCTCCCTAGTCCCTCTTGCACTGATCAACTGCAGCCACCGTAGTGTTTAGAAATGGGAGCCAGCTTGGAGCTGTTAAACCGAGAGGGGACTTCTCTTTCTCACAGACAGGCTCTAGCCCGGCCAGCAGTTAGTAGCTCAGTGCAGGGATCCCTGGGGGAGGCTCTGGCCTGGGCTGGGCAGACGCTCTGGCTAGATGGGCCCATTGGTCCCTTCTGGCCTTTACATGTACGACCACGAACATAAACTGCCCTGGACCCTCATGAGAGCAGAGTAAATGGAGAGAGCGAGAATGAGGCAGGTTAACGTGTGAGGACAAAAATAACATTGTGAGAGCAGGTTCTTCAATCCCACATCACAGCGTGAGACACACCGCCCCCCCCCGCTGGGCTGCTCGCTCACAGTCATACTGGGGAGAGCTCACTGCTGGGGGGGACAGGGGAGAGGTGTCTGCACAGGGGACTCTGCAGATGCTAAGGGAACTGTTGGCTTGTCCTGTGGTTCCCTCCATGTGCGGCTGCACAAAACAGCCAGACTGTACGTGCAGAATCGCTGAGCAGGGGCTGCTCCTCATGGCACCAACTCTCCTCTCTCTTCCCTCTTCTGAGCAGCAGCCTCATGCTCACTAGTCCTGCAGCATCTGGCTACATCAATATCCCTGCAGGGAGGGAAGATGGGTCTAAATCCAACCTGATTGCTTTGGGCCTAGAGCCTGGTGAAGGGAGGCAGCAGCTAGCTCAGAAGGAACAGGAGGTGGGACTCTGAGGTCGATTAAATCCCTTGTGGCAGATTCTCATCTTCTGTCTCTAACATTTTCATGTCATCTTCCAGGCTTTTGAGAAGGCTGGGGGCTGAGTGGAAGCAGGATGATTTAGTCACTAAGGCAATGGATGAGGGATCACAAGCATCAGTTCAATCTCTCACTCAGCTGTGGATTCCTATGTGCTCTGGGCTCAGTCACTTAGGGCTTGTCTATGCATCGCTCTGAAACTGTTTCCCCATCTGTGACAGTAGAATAAGATTCCCTCTCTTTCAGGAGTGTTTGAGGAACAAACCCCATTAATGACAGTGAGGGGCTCAGATACTCCAATGACAGGGGATGTACAAGCAAAGGGAGAATATGGATGGGAAGAGCTGGTTATCCCAGGGCTTCTCTATAGACAAGGACATTTACGAGTATAATTAAATCACTTGTGCTTTGCTGGTATAATTCCCATGGGGACATTCTTATTGTAGCATCAGAGACTTTGTGAAGTTTATTGATCAATTCCAAAGCCAGAAAGGAAGGGACCACTGTGATCTAGCAGCACACCCAACTGGGGTACATGATTCTCTGCCAGCTACTCATGAACCAACAATAGGCAGGCTACAGCCAACTTTCCCCAGTCTTACACCCCAAAAATGTTCTATCATGCCCTGGTCAGAGGCCTAGCCAGTGTAAGTTCATTATCGAGTTCACCCCTCCCTCAATGTGGAGAGGACACACCACAGTTTTTGTAGTCTGAGCTGAGATTTTCCAAGCATTTCAACCAAAACACATGATTTTAAGTAAAATGTCAAACAGATTTATTACCTCCAGAAAGACAGATTTTAAGTTGCAGGCACAGAGATTGGTGTTGGTTACTTGAGAAACATATGTAAATGTGAGGATTAAATTCCAACTTAAATAGACCAAAAGACTTAAAGCAAGCAGTGTCTCACCTTAGTAGGTGGTACAAGCAGGTTACAATTCCTCAATATGTAGCCTGAAACCCCTCCAGCTGGATCCACCCAGGCCCTGCTCACACCCCACTCCTTTCCCCAAATCTCCCTGCTCCTTCCAGGGTCTGTGTGAGCGAGACAGCTACAGGGTCTATGCAGCAGGGAGAACTCAATCTGTAAATGCTCTTGCTTCCTGTATCAGGTGTGTTTGCAGCTCTGTCTGGGATGGGAGTGGAGGGTAAGTTCCCCTTCTTCACATCCTGCTATACTCAGCCCATGATCGCATCATCAAACCCCCTTACACCCTCCCATGGGGGAGACTTTCCCTGTTCTTGTTCCTGTGGGCAGGCTGGGTTGGGGCTCCATTTCTCAGAGCCATTTCTCTGTCAAAATAACTGATCCTGTTACATAAGGGCCTGATCCAGTGAAGTCTTCCCATTGTGAACTCAGTGAGGGCTTTGGATCAGGCCCTGTCTGAGCAGCACTGTCTGAGTTACAAGTAGTGCCTGGCTGCCACCCAAGGGTGCCAGCAGCTCAGCCTGTGCCACAGGCCCTGGGTCACTCTGGGCTGGAGCTGCCACAGGGCTGCGAGCTCACAATGAAAGATATTTGAAAAGGAGAGATTTTGTCAAATTATTTTCAGTGTTTCATTTTTTTTCAAAGAACAAAATTTAAACTGTGTTTGGGGCTTTGTAAAAACAAAATTGGAAAAATAAAAAATAAAAATTTAAATGAAAAGCCACCTTTTCAGAGACTTTTTAAAGGTTTCGGGTTTGGGATTTCTCCTCTCCCCATTTTTACCATTTTGCCACTGGGGGTGTGTCTACACTGCAGCGTTTTCCCAGAAAAACGGCTCTTTTTCTGGAAAAGCAATACTTGTATCTACACTGCCCGTGAATTGTTTCAACAGAAAGTTGACAGAATGGAGGGGTCTTTCTGATAGTGGTAAAGTTCTTTCTACAAGGAAGAAGCCTTTTTCCAAAAAAGCTTTTTCAGAAAAAGGCGTGTGTGGATGCGGAAGAGGGAGTTCTTTCGAAAGAAGAGGCCTCCAGGAAAAACTAAAGGTGCTCTGGTGGCCACTCCATCCATACTAATCATAACTTAAATGTGAGATAGCATCCAATAAATGTGGACGCTATCCTTCGAAAAAGTGCACTGCTTTTTCGTTGAGCTTTTGCTGTGTGAACATTCTCTTTCAAAATAAGCTTTTTTTCAGGAAAAACTTCTTCTGAAAGAAGCCTGAAGTCTACACATAGCCCAAGGGGGAGGGAGGTGTCAATACAAAATAATGTGGCACTGCTTGTAACAGGTCGTGTCAAACTGACTCTCCCCTGAGTATCTGAGCTGCCCCAAACATCCCCTGTCCAGCCGCCCTCCAGAGCTGACTCCAGCCCAGGGGAGAAATGTGCCCAGCCTCCATCCCAGGACAATCTGCTTCTGCATCAATTACTCTGCAAAACTGCCCTGTCTTGTGCCCTCGCACCTTTCCTTTGGGGCCTTCTCCTGTTCAGCTCCCTGCAGAAGTGTCTTGGTCCCCAGGCAGTGAGATGGGATGGGGGAGGGAGAGCTGTTTCCACAATGATATGTTAAAACTCAAGCAAACCGCCTCCTTCACTTCTCAATTTTACAGCCCTAAATAGAGGTGCTGTGGCCAGGGCAGGGAAGGGGGCGGCGCAGGGCAGGAAACAGGGAGCGATGATGATGATCAGAATGTCAGATATCAGAGCCAATGAGGGGAGAGAGCAGGTCAGAGAGAGGCTGTAGCATCTCTGCTCACTGTGTCCTGCAGACGCAATAGCCTGGGAGAGGTTGGGTGGAATATTTAACAGTGGGGAGGACCTGGGGGCAGATTGGAGAAGAAACAGAGACTGGAGCTACCCTTCTCCTGAAGTCAGAGAGGGCAGAGTTCACAGGTAGGAGAAGGGAGCAACTCCGGATTATCCCCTGCAGACCCCATCAGCAGCAGAAGCTGCTGGACTGTATCCATACCACAGCCCCAATGCTCCTGTCTCTGTGCCTCTTGCTTCCTGGTGAGTATGTGGGAATCCTGGGCTAATTTGCTGGGTGTGGGGAGGGAATGGAAGCAACAGCTGCCTCTGGCCCAGGGAGTCAGCAAATCCCATTTAGCATCAGAGAGAGTTGTGCTGTAATAGTGAGGAAGTGGGACTGTCCCAGCCCAGCATAGGGCCAGGGCTCATGGCTGGGGCCAGTAGTCAGCTCAGACTGGGATTACAGTCCCAGCTTCACTGAGTTTCATGCCAGGAGGGACCCACGCAGTCTGATCCCCTGACAGTCCAGAACAGAGCCCTTCCCCCAGCTCCCTGCCCTGACCCCAGTCTCTTGACCAAAGTTTGACCAAAGCATCCTCGGGACTGATCACACGTCCTCTTTCTGTTCCCAGCGCTGAGCCCCAGCAGCCAGGAGATCTGCTCAGCTCCCGGTGAGTCTCTCTGTCCATCTGTCTGTCTGTCCCCAACTTACTCAGAGCCTTTACTCTCCCTATCAGCACCACCTCTTGAGCCACTCTGGGCTCAGTGTGGTGCCAGCAGTGGATGGGGCTATGTGGGATCTGAGCTGACTCTCTGCTGTCACCTGCAGTTAAGAGAGTCGTGTCCTTCTCGCAGCTCACCCTTGCCTAAGCACTGGGCCTTGGATGCAGAGAACGCCCTGGCTCTGACCCCCAGGGAGTTACCCTCCCATCACACTGGCTCACAGTCCCTTGAGGCCAAAGGGCTGAACCCGGAGCTCTCCCCACTCCATGTGAACATAGCCGGCACCTCATTCTCAGCAGTACTGTTAACAGCCCCGGCCAGGCACGCACCATTTGAAAGAGCACGTCTAGAAAGGACTATTAGTTCACCCAGGCTGAGCTCCTGTATGACCCAGACCAGGGAACTGCGCCCAGTGACCCTGCACCAGCCCAGCAGGCAGGATGGAGCTGGAACAGGACTTTTCAGTCACAGCTGCATTTCTTGTCTGGCTGTCTGGGCAGCAGGGGCAGGGGATGCTGCCAGACAAGAAAGCAGCTGGGGACTCTGCAGAGGCAGGGAAGGTTCTGGACAGATGCTGATCTGCCTGGTGGCAACAGGAGTTCCCTGTGAATTCACAGGTGGGGCCCATCTCCCTGGCAATTCCCAGCAAAGGGGGATCTGCTCCTTGCCAAGGCTCCAAGACCTTCCTTTGGCCTGAGGCTGGAATTGCCCCTGGTGCCCCCTGTGCTAGCTGAGGGTTTTGAGGGTGGGAGAGACACCAGAGCAGGGAGGATGTAAGAAGAGACATCAGAGGGATTAGGGACTGGACACAACTCCTTAGCTGTCAGCTGGGAAGCTCCATGGGGCAGTGATTGGCTTTTACTTCTTGAGTTGCAGGGGCCAGCTGAGGCATTGCTCCTCACTGAGGGGCTGCCTCTCCCAGATGTACAGTCCCAGATGTGTCAGTGAGATGCCTGCACCAGGCCCTCTTGTTCTAGGAGACTGCGCTGCACCAGGAATTTGGAGCCCAGCCCGCAGAGGCCTTAGGCTCTTCTGCAAACCAAATGATGCCACTTAATATGTTTCCTGTCACCAGAGAGAGCTCATGCCCATATCTGCCCAGTTGGGCTGGGATCAGAGCCTTGACCTGAGACATGGCCCAGACCCCCTGCCATTTACCTCCTGTTCCACTGACAGGACCAGGCACCACCCACACCCCACTGACAGCTCTGACCCATTCTCCTTCCCAGGTGCTCTCCCTGCCCCCATACTCTATTTGAGCCAGACATCTACACATCCAGGGGACTCCGTGCGGCTCGAGTGCTCCGTGTTCTCCCAGGACCTACCCACCCATGTCATCTTCTGCAAGGACGGGAAGATCATTTCATCCCAGACAGGTCTGGTGGAGAAAGTCATCTACAAATATACTCATGCAGTTTCCAGGGGCAGCTCCGGGAATTACTCCTGTGGGTACGAGATCAAAGACAGCGATAATCGAGTGGCCAGATCCCAGCTCAGCCCTGCCCAGCACCTCAGCGTCACCAGTGAGACTTGTCTGTCTGTCTGTCTGTGAGCATATTAGCTCAGCTCTGCTCAATATCCTGTGAAAGGGAGCAGGGGTGAATTGCAGAATGAGAAAGGGGGTTTTCAAAGGGCCCCATAAGGGACCATTAGCTAACTCAGGCTGAGTTCCTGTATGACGTGGGCCAGGGAGCTGTGCCCTGCAGCCCTGTGTCCAGCTAAGCAGGGGCTGCACAAGCCAGGATGTAGTTGCTGGGCTGAGGCTGAGTTTCTTTGCTGGCTGCCTGCACAGCAGCAGGGAGCAGGCTGGGGTGAAGGTGACAGGCAGAGAGTGACCAGCCCAGCAGTAGCAGCAATTCCCCTGAGTGTTCAGAGCTGGGTCCTCTGGAAAGGGGGATCCACTCCCTGTTGCTGCTGCAGGACCTTCCCTTAGCCTGGGCCTGGAATTGTCCTTGGCAGCCCCTGTGACAACTAGGAGCTGGAAGGGGCATAAGGACAGAGAGACTGTTAGAGCAGGCCCCAGAGAGGTGAGGGCCTGGAAATAGCCCCTTGCCTGTCGGCTGGTGAGCTCTCAGCAATTGACCATATGGACTGTGCAGGCAGGTCGAGGTATTGGCCAGGCCCTAGATGGCTAGGGGCTGCCCTTACTGAGGGGTCACCTCTCTCCCAGCCGTACTGCCTCAGCTGGGTCATTGGGAGCTTACAGCAAAGCCCCTTGTTCCAGGAGAATGAGCAGAACCAGGCAATGGGAGCCCAGCCTGGCAACCCATTGATCCAGGAGAATAAAGTTCCTTGGCCCCAGAGAGAACTTGTCCCCCTGTCTACCCAGCTAGGCTGGGATCAGAGCCTCCATCTGGGACATGGCCCAGCCCCCTGCCATTTACCTCCTGCCCCATCAACAGTTCCAGGTGCCACCAATGACTCTATTTCCCTTCCCAGCTGCTCTTCTTACCCCCACTCTCTACCTGAGCCAGACATCAGCCCAGCCAGGAGACACTGTACAGCTCCAGTGCTCTGTGTTCAACCAGGCTGCAGCCACCTGCATCACCTTCTATAAGGATGGGGAGGAGATTTCATCCCAAACAGGTTCACCAAAGAAGGTTGCCTACAATTATGACCATGTGGTGTCCAGGGGCAGCTCTGGGAATTACGCCTGTGGGTACGAGATCAAGGACAGCAACAACCATGTGACCAGATCCCAGCTCAGCCCTGCCCAGCACTTCAGTGTCACTGGTAAGGGGTGTGTGTGTGTGTGTGTGTGTGTGTGTGTGTGAGTGAGACTGTATCCCAGCTCAGCCCTGCCCAGCAATTCAGCAAAGCAGAAAAGGAGGGACAAGGGGGTCCAAATGGACAACAGTTAAATAACAACCCCCTGAAAATCCCAGTGCAGAAATTAATCCATTTTCAAAATCTAAAACATAAAATTTCTCTCAAAACATCTTTGTTCAGCATTTGTCCCATGGAATCCACCCACACCCCCCATTGCCCACCCATCTCAGCTCGGACGGCCCAGCCCAGGCAGGGATTAGGGATGCCAAGTGTCAGTTTTCAACCAGAAAGCAGGCAGCTCTGGTGAACAGCACTCAGCAGGCTGTTAAAAGTCTGACTGGCAATGAGGTGGGGCTAAGTCTGGTTCCCTGCCTGCCCTGGCTCCGCACAGCTCTCAGCCGAAATGTCCCTGTGGACAGTGGAAACTGCAGGTGGGGAGGCACTTGCAGGCGGAGTTAGTGCATGGGGCTGCCTGGCTGCACCTCTGTCTAGGTGCTTGACATGTTGGCCACTTCCAGGAACTGCAGCACAGCAAAGGCAGGCAAAGAGGCTGACTGAGCCCCACTGCACTGCCATCGGTAGCCACCTGAGGTTAGCGTCTCCCAGTCAAAGCCTGCACCTCAACTCCCTGTCCCAGCCTTAAGGCCCCTTCTGCACTCAGACTCCCTCCTGGAGCCTGCATCCCACACTCCTTCCTACACTTCAAACCCCTTTTCTCCATTGTGGAGCCCCCTCCTGCGCCCCAACCCTTCATCCACAGTCCTACCCCAGATTTTTGCATTGAGCAGAAATTCAGCAACATTTCAGTCCTGACACATCCATGCACCTTTTCAAAGAGTTTTGATTTTGATAAAAAGCATTTTTTGATTGAAACTCTTCCACTGGGCATTTGTCAGCAAGCTTTGTACACCTCTTTACATGCCATATAGCTCTGTGACACTCACTCAGGAAAGCTCTCGTGTGTGTTCCAGTCTAATGCTAACCAGGACCACACCTATGTACATGCTTAACTTTGAGTGCCTGCTGCAGTCCCATTGCTGGAACTAAAATGGCCGTGCAAAGTTCAGATTGTACATGGCGCTGTCTTGAATTGTGATGCTTTCTGAAGCAGTGCAGTTCCGACAGGAATGTTTCCTGCCTTGAGAAGCCCACGCTTAGAGCTGGGAGGGAGAGTGAGAAATCCAGGTTTATTGCCAGAAAACATTGTGAAGAAAACTATTTCACTCACAGCTTGTTATGGAAAATTTCACTGTTTTGATGAAAAATATAAATGGAACAACAAAAATCATTTGGCCTCATTTTCACTAGATGTTTGACTTTGGCTTGGGTTTTCAGAACCAAAATGAGACAAACTACTTTCAAATGAACATTTTTTCTTTCATTTCTGGATTTTGAAAATGAAAATATCACCTCAAAACAAAGCACAAATTTGTTTTCATTTCAAAATTATTTTTGTGGAAGCACAAAGAAGGCACTTGCATGTGAACTATTTGGGGGGAAGGTTTTGTTTCAATTAAATTGGTTTAGGATTGTAAAAATGTTGAGTCAACCTATTTTACTCACCAGGAATGATCAATAATGTCACCCTGCAGGTAATCATGGATTCATCTCCTCCAGTATGTTGACGATGACTGGAGGAGTCACTTACCACAAAACTCAGCTCTAGCCAGTAGGGGCTGGCTGGTGGCTGCTTGGAGAGGCCATTAAGAAGATAAGAACATAAGAATGGCCATATTGGGTTAGACCAAAGGTCCATCTAGCCCAGTATATCTTGTCTGCCAACAGTGGCCAGTGCTAGGTGCCCCAGAGGGGGTGGACCGAAGACAACGATCAAGCAATTTGTCTCCAGCCTTTGACAAACAGGCTAGGGACACCAGTCCTTACCCCCTGTCTAATAGCCTTTAATGGACCTAACCTCCAAGAATTTATCTAGCTCTTTTTAAACTCTGTTATAGTCCTAGCCTTCACAGCCTCCTCTGGCAAGGAGTTCCACAGGTTGACTGTGCTCTGTGTGAAGAACTTTCTTTTATTAGTTTTAAATCTGCTACCCATTAATTTCATTTGGTGTCCTCTAGTTCTTATATTATGGGAACAAGTAAATAAATTTTCTTTATTCACCCTCTCCACACCACTCATGATTTTATATACCTCTATCATATCCCCCGTCAGTCTCCTTTTTTCCAAAAGTGAAAAGTCCCAGTCTCTTTAGCCTCTCCTCATATGGGACCTGTTCCAAACCCCTACTCATTTTAGTTTCTCTTTTCTGAACCTTTTCTAATGCCAAAATATCAGAGAACTATCCATGATAACTTCAAGATTTCTTTCCTGATTAGTTGTAGCTAAATTAGCCCTCATCATATCGTACGTATAGTTGGGGTTATTTTTTCCAATGTGCATTATTTTACACTTATACACATTACATTTCATTTGCCATGTTGTTACCCAATCACTCAGTTTGGTGAGATCTTTTTGAAATTCTTCACAGTCTGCTTTGGTCTTGACTATCTTGAACAGTTTAGTATCGTCCGCAAACTTTGCCACCTCACTGCTTACCCCTTTCTCTAGATCATTTATGAATAAGTTGAATAGGATTGGTCCTAGGACTGACGCTTGGGGAACACCACTAGTTACACCTCTCCATTTTGAGAATTTACCATTTATTCCTACACTTTGTGTCCTGTCTTTTAACAAGTTCTCAGTCCATGAAAGGACCTTCCCTCTTATCTCATGGCAACCTAATTTACAGCGAGGTTCTTTCCTAGGGCTGGATCTAAAGCTCCTGTTGGGAATTACAGTCTCTGCCATGCTGGTGCTGGCTGTGGCGCTTTATCTGCTGGGAAAGAAAGGTGGGTGTGAGAGTGAGGCCGAGCCGTGTTAGCAAATGTACAGACAGACGTAGCAGAGACACCCCCTGAGATCTCCTGTACCCAGTGTGCCTGGGATGGGGGGAGAGAAAAGATATGGTGAAATTGATCATTTGTTTTTGACTTGGGAGAAAAATCAAAGAGATAATGAAAGAGATTATGATTAATTGTTTTTACTGTGATAGCACCTTGGAGCCCAGTTAGTGATCAGACCGTCCTGTGCTAGGTCCACTATATATTAGGTACAATACTGTATTGACCTATAGTCCTAATCAGGGATAGGGACATCCCTGTGTCCAGTGCTGCACAGACCAGTAATAAAGGGGACAGCCCTGCCCCATAGATGATCCCAGTCTAGGGCTCAGCCAGGGTCATGTGTCTGGGTGGAATATGCACATGCAGGTCACTAAGGCTGCAGGTCAGGGGGGCATCCCCTGGTCAGGAAGGGCCACTAAGCCCATGTCCGTGTGTAGGAGCTTTCCTGCATCAGGTCCTAACAACTCTGGACACAGAGCTCTGGGTACAGCTCTGCCCTGCAGCCTTTCCTCACAGCGCCCCCGCCCCCAGCTCTCACAGCCTCCAGTCACCCCGACCATCTCGAGACTGGCTCAGAACTCATGGGACTGCCAACAAGTCACCTGTCTCGGGGCTTTGAATTTGCCTGGGAGGTGTGATTTTGGAGGAGTGTCTAGGGTCACATCTTCAGGCTTTTCTCCCTAAAAATGAGAGTTGTAAATTCATTTGTAATGAAAGATGAGATTCTCATGGAACTCCCCCCCCCACCCCCCTCCGACTATCAGGACATAAAAAGCCATGAGACTGTCTGCTAAATCATTAGATGAGGCTACACTGCTCTCAAGGGCAGTCAGTAGGGTTGGTGGAAGAGACTGCTGGGCTGGGCTATGGGCACAGAGCTCTGTATCACTACAAGTGGGAATTGGGATTGCATTGCTCAGTTTCCATCTCTTTAAATATATTTCTGTTCCAGTGAGGAAACATGTCCATGTCTCTGATCAGTCTGACAGCCTTCCAGTTGCTTCTCTACCAAGAGATCAAAGGTAGGAGAGTATTCCCTCTTCCATCTTGTTCCCTTTCTAGGTCCTTTTTCTCTATTTCACAGTGGGGCTGGCAACTCCAGCATCTAAGTGAAACCCTTCTCCCAGCGGCAGTCAAGGTCTGGTTCAATATTCAGAGTTCCTCTCCCTCTGTCCAACTCAGAACTGGCTCGAGCCCCCACTCAGTAACCTGGGAAATTTACACACCACCCTGGGTGCCTCTGAAAGGTAATGCTTCCCCACTCGCACGCAGAGAAAACAAACTTTTAATAAAAGCGGAGGGAAGCAACTCGGCATTAATTTGGGAAAACACCCCAAACAAAGTACATAAGCAAAATCCATGAATAAAATTCCCACCCCAAGTAGGTTGGGCAGTGCCCCTTTCCTCTTAGGTTCTTAAGTCCTGCAACCTAAAAGTCCCCTTTCCATGTCCAACCCTTCTCTGCACCCCACTCACAGATGCTGGCCACTCGCCACTCAATCGCACTAGCCACCTATACTCACTGCTTTTGCCACACCTCTCCACGAGCTGCCCTGCTGGCTACTTGTTGTGCTTCTCTGCCTCACTGGCCACTTATTCACCAGCTGTGACCTCTATGCGTCAGTATCTTAGTAACATGAAGCTCTGTGTAGGCAGGACAGAAACATAGTCCTACCACAAGTGGTTTCAGTTCTGATTGAGCAATTTAATGTAACCAAGAGGTTTCTAATAAAGCCTATGGCATGCTGTTTTTTGAACACTAGAGAAAAATAGATTGAACCAGTCTTAGAAAAGACTCTAGTCAGAGACATGCAATCTCCTAACTGAAAGGCCACTTCAACCCAACCCACTCTTAGCAGGCTCTGACATTGGAGCCCTTGTCTTACTGAGGTTCTTTGAACTGAGAGTGACTGTCTCCTTTGGGACAGGTTAAGCACGGCCCCGCTTTTCTGTATTCCCACCATAATTACAACATTGGTGACCATATTTCACTACCCCTGCATTCAGTACTAAAGTGGTTTGTACTCAACCCCAGACAAGTAATTCACTTTGACACCATAATACCTGCTAAAAATATAAGCAGAGAAAGAGCAAACTGTATAAACAGATAAACTGTTTTTACATAAATTCTTCCCCTCCCTTCTAGCTGTCAGGGAAGCATTCATTCAGATGCTGCTTCTGGAGCTTATTCCTTCTCCCATCTATTTCCATTCTAGGTTTGTTCTTTCTGCCTCACTAAAGGGCTGAGTACTCCATCATCCAAATAGAGATCAGCTCTCCTGCTGTGCAGTTAGAGGGTGGTAAGGGGGGCAGGGTTCACTCTGTCTGTTCTAGAGAAGTTTTGGAAAAGCCCAGGGCAGGATGAAGTCTTTCATTGGGGTGGGATCTGGGGGTTATGTGGAGACACTTTTAGGAAGGGGTTTGTCATGGCAATGTATATCTATTGAATTCACTGGCAGTAAAGTGAGTGTGTTTGAACATGGTTCCTAGGTGTGTGAAAGAATGACTGTTTCACACTCACAAGCTGTTGGGGCTATTTGGCTCAGGGCCCTGGAATTTGGATCAGCTTTGTCATCTGTGCATTGCTCCAATAGGCACTCTAGGAAAACTACGCAGCCCTAGCCCAGGTGGATGTGATGGGGGAGAGGCCAGCATTGGGCTGGGGGGAAGGCCATGTGGCAGACCAGGCAGTCCATGGGGTAACCAACTGGACACAGAGAGGGACAGGCATGTGGGGAGGCTAGAGGCAGTTTCCAAGCTCTGCCAATGTCCAGCCCAGCCTGGGTTCCCGGTGAAGTGACTGCCAATAAAGTGGGTAGGGGCAGACCTTACAAAGACACTCGGTAGTGTGACTGCCCCACTCTATCTCCAGCAGTGTATATTCTCTGTCTGCCTCTTGCACCCTTCCCTCTACCTGTAGTTTTTTTTACAATGAGCAAACCTGGGCCAAAAATCTAGTTTTGTTTGGGTGAAAATGTTTCAAATAAAATATTTAGCTCCTATTTTGTTCAAAAAAATGTTTACAGAAAATGTTAGAGTTTTTCTGACAAAATTCATAACAAAACCAAAATATCCATTCAAAAGAAAAGAAAAGAAACTCTTTCAGATATTTTTAAAAAAATTGAATTGACAATTTCATGAACTCAAAGGGTTTTGGCCAAACCTTTGAGTTTGGTTAAACTGTTGTTCATGGAAAACCCAGTTCTAACTTTGTGGAGATGTTCTATTCAACTTCTCCCCGATATGATACGGATTCTCAGTGTTGCATAAAAAAGCCTCCACCTGAGCTCACTAGATTTATATACATGGATTTTCTAAAGCTACACCAAACTGTATGGTCTAAGGTTTTAAACTGCCACTTATTATGATCCTTGTCAATCTTTGCAATCTGTGTAACTCTCAAACTTACTGTAAACTGCAACTTTGTAATCTTTGTAACATGCAGCCACCTTGCTTGTAACTTTCCCTAAGCTGCATTCTCCCCTGAGTGAATGGAGACAGAGTATGAGTGTGAGTGTGTTTGAAGAAGGCTTGGAACAGTGGACCACATGGCAATGAGTCATCACAGTATGGGCATGCTCCCTGCTGGATAAAGGGAAGTCTGGGCATGCTCCCTGATGACAAGGTGAATGAGTCACAGGAGCCATTCAGACACTATATAAAGAAAAGGAGCACATGTGAGATGCTCTCTTTTTCCTTCCACTGATCCTGAGAAGCTCCTCTCCAGTGCTCTCCTCCTGGCCAGCTTCCCCAGCCATGATGAGCAGACAGACCCTCCAGGATCCACATGCCTTGGCTCCTTCTGCAACCCATATGTCTGTGTAAGTGTGTGATTGCCTGAGGGCAGGAATGAATGAGTGAATGAATGGAGGGGTGTGTGCTTGCTTGCTTGTCTGTGTGTGTGTGTGTGTGTGTGTGAGAGAGAGAGAGAGAGAGAGAGAGTTCTATCTTTAGCTAAAACCTTTGGTGGCTGCTTTCTCCTCTTCAGCTTTACCTAGTGGAAATAAACCCATACTAGTGTAACCCTGGGTGCTCTCCAGTGAGAATATTTTAAAAGTAACACTCAGTTCCCCCAACTGGAGTTTTGGGTGGTCTTTATTAGACTTTCCCTCCATAAATGATGACGCCTCCCTGTTCCCTGCTAACCAGAAGTAGGACTGGTTGCCTTTCCGTGGAGTGTGAGCTGAAAAGAGATAGAAGAAATCTGATCACAGCTGGATCTCTGCAAACAGACTCAGTATCACCCAGGTGACACACGGAGAGCACACTGCATCACTGATATGCCCTGTCCTTACTTCTCCCCACAGGGAATTCATCCAGCATGATACTAGCAATGCTCCTGAAGACCAGATTCAATGTAAGAGATTTTGTAGAGCATTGGGTTTATCAACTTCACTTACACATAAGGGAGAAACGTGGGGGCTGGGTGTTAATTGGTGGGGGATGGACAGATCCCAGATCAGATTGTCTGGCCATGACTTACAACAGCAAACTGCCTGTGATCAAAGTGAATTAGAAGAAAAAGTTCTCAGGGTCTCAAAGCTCATGCACCTGAGTCCCAGAGGTTCCTTTGTCCCACCTTTGCCTGTGATCCACAGCCCCACATTGCCATGGCTTAGGGGAGTGAGCTAAAGTGCTACCCCTTCCCTTCCTTCATGGAAAGGTCACATCCAAGGAAAGCTCCAATGGAAAATGTTCCACCCCCTTCACTGAGAGCTAAGTCTTCCCAGTGTTGGCTTGTCTTTTCTGTCTTGTGAAAACTTGGACGAGGATGTTACAACAGAGCAATAAATCCCAACAGATGGCGGGCAGTTGATTCCCAACTGTTTGTTGTATTGTGAGGCCCCTGGCTGAACAACATTCTTACCTCAGGCTGTGCGAGATTGGACGTAGAACTAGAGAATATAAAAGTAGGACATATAAAAAGAGAATTCTTGTTTAAAATCCCCTATATGTCAAAGGTGTTTGGAAGCCCTGAGGGGTTAGCATCCTATCCAAGAGGGAAATGTAACCTCCTGAGAAGCACAAGCTTTCTGCCACTTTGTATCTCATTGGCTAATTTTACATTTTTATATAAAAATTTAATATTAACCCAGTGGATCTTAAAATTATTGAGTGGGTTAAAAAAAAGCTTTTTTTCCTGTGGAACACTAAAATAAAAATGAATTTGTCTGAGCTGTTTTTCAGAATTTTCTGTGAGAAATTTCAACTTTTCAATAAAATATCAAAATTCAAAATACTAGAGCTGAAAGAAAATATTTCGATTCAAATGGGGGCAAGAGAGCCCCATGGGAGCTGTAGTCTAGGTGCCTCATGCGCGTGGTATCCTCTTGGAGCTGGGCTCTCTGGCTCTCCTATGATGCATCACTATCTCTCCTCTTGGTAATGGGAAGCAATATGTCCTGGTTAGTCCCAAGTTGCAGTACATCATGAGAAATGAAGGTCAGCCAGCCCAGCCTGTAGAGGAGAATATCAACACCAGGCAACTGAACTACAAGTCCCATGCAGTACCACAGTAGTATTTTGTATCAGAATATTTCTGGCTTATGGCCAAAATATTTCAGTTCGGGGGCATTTGATTAACAAAACGTTGAAATTTTCTGCCAAAAGCCGACTCTGTTTGTGACAAAATAGTGCTGTCAGAAACCCAGACAGACAGTTTCCATTGGACATCTTCAATGGCCACCTGAAATCCTGCTGTTCCGGTATCACTTAGTGACCTAGATCAGTATCAGGCTCCATGGTGCTCAAAGCTGCCATTGGGAGTGCCTCAATCAGGCAGGAGCTGTGGGGTTGTAACTTGTGCTCCAGGATGTATCTTCCCCTAAAGACAATTCCACCCCTTGATAACACATAACTTTTGTTCTCTCCCCAGATGTCTCAGTGAATTGGCAGAGGAAAGCCAGGGTAAGTCTCAGCTTTTATTAGTGACAAAGTGACATGAGAGCATATGCGATTGGTTTTCCTGTTCCCGCTCAGCAGGGACCTGTGATCTGGGAATGTGGATTCACTCAGGGTTCCCAGGCTTCAGGTTGTATCTGTTCCTCTGGTGTCCCAGCTGCTTCCCCAGATCTCCGCCCAGGAGCAGGCAGCTGCCTCCTACCCCTGCTGTTAGCCTGTCCAGTCAGGCCCTGCCCCAACAGACATAGATATGCATCCAGGAGGAATGAAAACATCCTTTCCAAACTCACATCACAGTGAATCCCCCCATGACCTGATAATTTATCTGGCTACAGAGGGGCTTCTCCCATCAGCTTCTGCAGTCACAGAAGGCAGAGATGTTCACCATTTCAAAGTTCCCATTAAACTGCCTGGGAACTGGATGGGGAAATCTCCTAGGTGGGTTTGCAAACTTCCAGACTATTACCCATGTGGGAATCAGCTTTAGGGAGATGAAGCTGATTAGGGAAATCCCAGCACCCAAAGGGGAAGGAGGACAAACAAGGGTGAAAACTTGGGAGTTTCCATTGACTTAACTGAGGGCAGGATTTCTCCCATTGGGTTTGCAGGGGATGTAAATATCCGTGGGGCGTGAGCAGGCTCACACTGCTAGCAGCGGCTATACAGTGGTGCACACACCCTGGGTACCATGTTAGTGGCAGACAAAGCTGCTAACACCGAGCTTCCTTCCCCCAATTGCTCCCTTACAATAATTATTTGTCCATATTTCAGTCGATATTGGCAATGAACAATAACCTTGGATTTTTATTCCCTCTCCCATAATGCTGCACGAGAGGAGCTGGGGTCACACAAGTTTTGTTTTTAATTATTATTTTAATATACACCATGTATTGGGACTTTAAAGACATTTCACAAAGGGAAGAGCTGTGTGCACAAGCCTGCTGGGAGCCACCCAATCTCTAGCATGGCAGTATTATAATAACAAGTGCAAACAGCCTCTGGAAATGACGACTTTATCAACCTCAGTGATTAAAATATGAAACTGAACAGCAAAAAATGACACTGCCTGCAGCACAAAAGAATCCTAAGTTATATCAGATAACAACACCCCATCGCAGGGAGAACCTGGCACTGCCACAAGAAGGTGGCTGTCATGGAAAGGGGGAGGAGGGCTCCTCTGCCCAGACGGAAGGTGTCAGGAGAGCCCAGCCGTCAGAAGAGCAGAAAAGAGCTAGAGCAAAGCTAGGAGAGGGGGCATCTGAGCTGCCTGCCTCAGAAGGGTTGACATAGGGAGTGGAGTTGCTGGGTTTTCCCAGACCAGATGCCCATTAGAACTGCTCCTGCTGCACATACAGCAGTGCTACCAGAGATCCATTTCCTGGCTTCATTTTTCTGGCTTTCAGCTGGCGGGGCAGAAAAGTAACATGTCTGTGTTTTACCTCAAAGCATCCACTGACACAGAAAGAAGAGAATACAACATACGCATCCATTCCTAAAAAGCGGGACAGATGTCACTAATGCTGAAATGCAGAACTCATCAGTGCACAGCCACATTGCAGATCCTCCCAAAATCAGATCGTTGGGCCATGCAGCCAGGAAACTGGGGACATTCTCTGGCCAATGCGCAGAACCCAAAGTGGTGCAGAAAAAAATGTTTCTTCTGAAGAAATTTGGGGAAATACCCAAACTCTGTGTCCTACCCCAGCTCTTTATATTGACAGCTCAGCTCCCGGGTCCAACCAGTGCTGTTCAGAGATTGCACTGTCAACCCAAAGTGCACAAACTCCTGAGGAAGTCCTCTCACAATCCCCAAAGTGTGAATTGCTCAATATCCTGTGTTATACTTGGGACATCCCAGGGGTCATGTGCCCTTCCAGGGGTGGGAAACAGCTTGGCATCCCACACAGTTTAGTCCTGGTTTCTGGCCAGACATCCTGTGACTCACCTGACTAGAGCCTTATACTGATGGGAGAGTGAAACCCAGGGAGAATAACAACAGAAACCCAAATAATTAACAGAAAACAGGACCTTTCACATAAACACTTTGCATTACGGTGATTTGTCATTTCAACAGTGGTAATACATAGAGACTGTTGAGGTGGAGCCCTCTTGTGCTTTGAGTTCTACATAAAAAATGGTTACTTACTTTCATAACTGTTGTTCTTCGAGATGTGTTGCTCATGTGCATTCCACTTAGGTGTGTGCACTGTGTGCATGGATTGTCAGAGAGTTTTCTCATTGTGGTACCTGTCAGGCCAGCAGGGGAGCCCCCTGGAGTGGCGCTGCTATATCAGTGCATATATACTTCAGCTGGCCCTCCACTCCCTCAGTTCCTTCTTGCCAGAATGCTCCGAGGCAGGGGAGGGGGGTGGGATATGGAATGGACATGAGCAACACATCTCGAAGAACAACCATTACAAAAGCAAGTAACCATTTTTTCTTCTTTCAGTGCTTGCTCATGTCCATTCCACTTAGGTGACTCCACAGCTAAAACCCCAGGAGGCAGATTCAACACAGCCCTACCCAATGCAGCGTGCTCCCTGGCGTGCTGCGTAATGGCATAGTGGTTTGCAAAGGGGTGCATTGGCGACCAGCTAGCTGCCCTGAAAATCTCTATGATGGGCACCTGGGCTGCAAAGGCCATGGAAGATACTTGGGCTTTCGTGGCATGAGCTGTAATGGGTGGAGCCGGAACCTGCCCCAGCTCGTAGCATGCTTTGATACAAGCTGTGATCCAGGATGAGCTACACTGGGCTGACACAGGCTGGTCCTTCATCCTGTCTGCAACAGACACAAACAACTGGGGGGAGTTACCGAAAGGCCTGGTCTCTAAATAAAAAGCTAGAGCACGTCTTACATCAAGCCTATTCTCTCCTAGAGCTGTGGGGCTTAGGGTAAAAAATGGGAAGAAAAATGTCCTGGTGAACACAGAAGTTAGAAACTACCTTGGGCAAAAAAGCAGGGTGGGGGTTTAGCCTGAGCTTATCTTTAAAAAAAACCATGTACGGGGGGTCCACTGATAGGGCCCTCAGTTCCGCCACTCGCCTGGCTGAAGTAATGGCCACCATGAAAGACACCTTCCGGGAAAGGTGCAGAAGGGAGCATGTTGCCAACGGCTTGAAAGGGGGGACCTATAAGCCCTGTGAGAAACATATTTAGGTCCCAAGAGGGCAAGGGCTCGCGCACCCAGGGGTAGACTCTATTCAACCCCTTAAGAAAACGACGCACCATGGGGTCTGAGAAAACGGTCCTGACACCTGAGCCTGAATGAAAGGCTGAGATGGCTATCAGGTGCACTCGCACTGAGGAAGTAGCCAGACCCTGGAGCCTGAGTCCCAGGAGGTAATCCAAGATAGCAGGCACAGGGGGCTCCATAGGAGAGAACCCCTTACCGTCTGACCAGAGAACGAAGCATTTCCACTTCACCAGGTAAGAGGACAGAGTGGAAGGCTTCCAGCATCCAAGAGAACTGCATGGACCTGCTCCAAACGCTGCCTCTCCATGGCCATCAGCCATGGAGCTTCCATGCCATGAGATGCAGGGAGTGGAGGTTCGGGTGCTGAAGCCTGCCAAACTCCTGGGAGATTAGGTCTGAGCACAGGGGAGGGCCAGATGGTGTGCCACTGAGAGCGCGAGAAGGCCCAGGAACCAAGGGTGACGAGGCCATGCTGGGGCTATCAGGATTACAGAGGCTTGAAATTCCCTAATCCTGAGAATTACCCTGTGGATCAGTGGGAAGGGGGGAAAGCACACAGTAGGCCCAGAGAGAACATCCCCCAGAGACTCCAGGCTGTGGTTGAATAGAGAGCAAAAATGGGGACACTTCCTGTTGCTGCAGGTTGCGAACAGGTCCAAATGGGGAAACCCCCACCTGAGGAAAACAGACAGGGCTACATCCACTCTGAGGGACGACTAGTATCCCTCGAGGACCTGCTGAGGTGATTCATCATTCCATTCTGGGCCCCGGGGAGGTAAGCAGCCACCGGGTGAATATCGTGAGCCACGGTGACAAGGAGTCCTGTAGCACCAGACTAACACGGCTACCCCTCTGATACATGAACTCCCATAGGAGGAGAGCCTCCCTCCACAGGGGATAGGAGCAAGCACCACCCTGTCTATTTATAAAAAACATAGCTGCCGTGTTGTCGTTCAAAATCAAAACTCACCTGTTTCAAAGCTGTGGCAGGTAGTCGCCGCAAGTGAGGCAAGTGATATGAAGAGAGAGGTCCTCGGGGCCCCACTTACTTTGCATCTGTAACTTCCCAAGATGGGCTCCCCAACCCGTATTGGAAGTGTCCGTCTCTAACTGAATGGATGAAGGACAGAGAAACGGCATTTCTTCCCAGACCAGCTCCTTACACAGCCACCAGTTGAGGGATCCCAACACGTCTGCCAGCACTGTTTCCACTGTGTCCATATGCTGTAACACTGGGCTGTGGGTCTGCACCAGCCATAGTTGAAGCAACCACGACCTGAGCCTGGCATGCCATACCACATAGGTGCAGGCCGCCATGAGCCCCAGCAGCCTCATGCAACAGCAGGCTATCATGGCAGGGAACGACTGGAGCCACAATATGGCCTCTTTTAGTGTCGTGAAGCGCCCCATGGGCAGGGAGGCCCTGGCCCTTGTTGCATCCAGGAAGGCTCCCACAAACTCTATCGTTTGAATGGGGACTAGGGTGGATCTGGCCTCATTAAGGATAAGGCCAAGTCTGAAGAAAGTCTCTCTTAGAAGGGTTATGTGGCTGATCACCTGAGATGGGGAGGAGCCTCTTACGAGCCAATCATCCAGATACGGATAAACCTGGACCGGTCACTTCCTCAGGAAAATTGCCACCACTGCCATGCACATTGTAAAAACCCATAGAAAGGCCAAAGGGGAGGTCTGTAAACTGATAATAGTAGCGACCCACCATAAAACGGAGGAATCACCTGTGTGCAGGTGCAATAGAGATATGAAAATAGGTGTCTTTGAGATCGAGGGCAGCATACCAGTCTCCCATGGCTAGGGAAGGAATGATGGAGGCCAAGGTTACCATCCTGAATTTGAATTTTACTATGAAAGTATTTAGATCCCTCAGGTCCAGAATGGGGTGGAAACCGCCCTTGGCCTGTGGGACCAGGAAGTAGCAGAACCCTTTCCCCTGCAGTCCTAGGAAACCTTTAGTGCCCTCAAGTCGAGAAGCTTCTGCACCTCCACCCTGAGGAGATGCTTGTGAGAGGAGTCCCTGAAGAGGGACAGGGAAGAGGGATGGGAAGGGGGGTGGAAACGGAAGGGGATGAAGTATTATCCCCTTCTCACCATGTCCAGGACCCAGCCATCTGTGATGACGTGCAACCAGGCATTATGGAAGGGGAAAAGGCAATCATAAAAGGCCTCTGGTCTGAGACTGGTGCATTGTCCTTGCTCACACCTTCAAAGATTTGGCCTAGGGCCATTGGGCTTGTTGGAGGGACCCACCCCCCAGTCAGAAGACAAGTGGGAGGGACGTCTGCTGCTTCTACTGTTATTATTACGGCCCCTGTGCCTAGAGAAATCTAACCTGTTCCCTTGCTAGAAAGGGTGGGATGGGGGCCTAGGGAGGAAGCACCTCTGCAGGGTGCAGGTATGGATACCTAGGGACCTGAGAGTTGCCCTAGAATCCTTTAGCCCATGGAGGCTAGTATTGGTATATTCCAAAGATAAGCCCCCACCCTCAAAGGGCAGGTCCTGAATCATGTTCTGGATTCCTGGTGGAATGCCAGATACATGTAGCCATGTGCCCCTGTGCAGGAGCAGGCCTGATGCCATAGTATGGGCTGCTGCATCCACGGAGTCCAGGGATGACTGGAGTGCCTGTTGGGACACTACTTTGCCCTCCTTGGACAAGGCCCTGAATTCTTGCCTCAAGTCTTGGGGCAGCAACTCACTAAATTTGTCTATAGCTGCCCACGAGTTGAAGGCATACCTACTCAGCAGGACCTGCTGGTTAGCAATCCTGAAGAGGAAACCCCCTGAGGCATAGGCCTTGCAACCCAACAGGTCCGTTCTCTTGGCCTCCCTGTTCTTGGGGATAGGGGCAGGATGGCCATAGTGCTCATGGTGGTTAGCAGCCTGCAACCATTATCAAGACCCACGGCGGATGTGAGAATAGATGCTCATGGCCCACCTGGGGGAATAAAATACCGCCATTTTGCTCTCTTGTCTTTAGGTGGAATAGACAGTGGCATCTGCCAGAAGACGTTGGTGATTTTGCCCACCGTCTTATTCAAGGGCAAGCCCACACAAGATGGCACCTCTGCATTGAGGATGTCAACCATTGGACTGGAATCCTCAGAGGCCTGTTCGAGCTGGAACTTGGGGCTCTGGGCCAGTCTCTGGAGGAGTCCCTGGCCAGCATTGATGAAGAGGCCAACCCTAGGGCCTCGTCAGGGGAGGACAATGAGTACTTGCGTATCGTCAAGTCCCCCAGTTTGTGCAGCCGCTCTGATGCCTGAGAAGGAGCAGACTGCCCTGACAGACCTTGGTCCTGCCCCTCTCTGACGGGGGGGTCGAGGGGTTTCACCCCACACCGCCAAGGCCTGCAGTGCTGGGGCACTAAGTAATGGAGTGGCTGAGGGTGGGACCCAGATCCCCAAACGTGCAGATCATGCCGTGGAGGGAGCACTCCCTTGGGCCTGGTGGTACACGCACGGGGTCCAAAATGGCCACTGGTCTGGATGCTGCCACCACGGAGGCCAAGTCTGCGAATGGCCTGAGACACTGTCATGGCACTCGCGGTGCCGGGACTGAGAGCGACGCTGGGACCTGTAT
Source organism: Pelochelys cantorii (assembly GCA_032595735.1). Classification (NCBI taxonomy): domain Eukaryota; kingdom Metazoa; phylum Chordata; order Testudines; family Trionychidae; genus Pelochelys; species Pelochelys cantorii. The sequence continues at coordinate 3,633,420 of CM064351.1, forward strand.
CGGGAGTGGGAGCGAAAGAGCAATGGCCTAGACCACATCAACTCCACTTCAGAATCGGATGAGTAGTCAGACTCTGACCAAGTCGGGGCTGAGCCCAGACCCAGGCGTCAGTGCCTCTCAGCATGCTGAGCCATGGATGCTGACTTGTCCCAGTTCCACACCGGCGGTGGGGACATCAGTCTCTCCGGTGCCGTGGACTGGGCTGCTGGGATGACTTCTCTCTGGACTCTTGAGAAAGCGAGGCCAAGAGGTACTGAAGGACCTATTGGTGCTGGCATAGATGTGAGCGCCGGGGAGCACAGCACTGCACGGGGCACTGGTGCTGAGGATGGTGTGGGCCTACCCGGGTCCGGTGCTATTGACGAGGCACGGGCCCGAGGCTGGTACCAGCAGTCTGGAGGAGGCGAGAGTGAATCAGGAGTCATCTCAATCAATTCCTGTGCCGCCTCCAACATGTCTGGAGTGGAAGGCCTTTAGACCAGAACTGACTCCTCTGCTGCACTACGGCTCTTGCTTGTGCTTGACTGGCCGTGCTCTGACACAGGAGCAGCAGACCTCATGGCCGGTGTGGGCACGACAGGGTGCCCTGACTGGGGGCGCACCATAGGCTCAGGCTGAAGCAGAGACATGCCGCTCTCCATCCTCCTCCTCTTGTGTGGCACCAGTGATTGCGACTGGTGCTGCGCCGCAGGGTGTCTCGATGCCGACGAGGCTCCTGAAGACCCCGGTGTCTCCCGCACCAAGGGCAGTGCGCTGAAGGACTCGAGTCCCATGTCCGCCAACAGTGCCTGGCAAAGCACCGACTCCATCAGGAGTATCTTCAAGCGTGAATCTCTCATGCACTGGGTCCGGGGCTTAAAACTGTGGCAAATTCTGCCGTTAGCTGGGATGTGGGCCTCACCCAAACACTTCAGGCACAAATTGTGCAGATCTCCACAGGGCATAGGCTTGGGACAATCAACACAGGGCTTAAAGCCTTGAGGCCCTGGCATGCCCCCAAACAAACTTATCTAACTCTAACTGGTACTTAACAGGGAAAGCAACTTGGAAAGAACAAAGGGATTCAACTAGGCACTAACTACTCTAAAAGGCTTGTGGATACCTCTGAGATCACCCTGTGTGGAACCATCTCTCTGCTTCTTCCAGGGTCTGTGTGAATGAGGAAGCTGCAGTGTCTGTGTAGCAGGGAGAACTCACTCTGGGGATACTTTTGCTTCCTGTATCAGCAGTGTTTGTAGCTCTGGCTGGGATGGGGTTGGAGGGTAAGTTCCCCTTCTTCACACACCCCTATGCTCAGCCCATGATCCAATCATCCACTTCCCCTTCACCCGCCCATGGGGGAGACTTTCCCTGTTCCTGTTCCTGTGGGCAGTCTGGGTTGGGGTCACCCCAAGTGAAAGCTCCATTTCTCAGAGCCATTTCTCTGTCAGAATAACTGATCCTACTACACAAGGGCCTGATCCAATGAAGTCAGTGAAATCTTTCCATTGTCACCAAGGGGCTTTGAATCAAGCCCTGTTTGGGGCATCATTGTCTGAGCTACAAGCCGTGCCCAACTGCCAACCAAAGGTGCCAGCAGCTCAGCCTGCACCACAGCTCCCGGGTCACTCTGGGCTGGAGTCGCCACCGGGCTGTGAGCTCACAAAGATGGATATTTGAAAAGGAGAGATTTTGTCAAATGATTTTAAATGTTTCAATTTTTTTTAAAGAACATTTAAACTGTGTTTGGGGTTTTCTAAAACCAAATTGGAAAATTAAATAAAAAAAAGAAAATGTTCAATTAAAAACCACCTTTTCAGAGACTTTTTAAATGTTTCAGGTTTGGGATTTCTCTACTCCTCTTTTTACCGTTTTGCCACCAAGAGAGGGGGGAAATGAGGGAAATGTCAGTACAGAATACCATGAGACAATGATTTAAAAACGATTGGGAAAATATTTACCCTCTTCCACCCTGCTCTCTTCTGGGCACTGCTTGTAACAGGCCGGGTCAAACTGACTCTCACCTGAGCATCTGAGCTGCCCCAAACATCCCCTGTCCAGCTGCTCTGCAAAGCTGACTCCATCCCAGGGGGGAAATGTGCCCAGCCTCCATCCCAGGACAATCCACTTCTGCATCAATTACTCTGCACAACTGCCCTGCCTTGTACCCTCACACATTTTCCTTGGGGTCTCCTGGTCAGCTCCCTGCAGAGGTGTCTTGGTCCCCAGGCAGTGAGATGGGATGGAGGGGGGAGGAAGGGAGAGGAAGGGTGTTACCACAGTGATATGTTAAAACTCAAGCAAACCGCCTCCTTCACTTCTCAATTTCACAACCCCAAATAGAGGTGCTGTGGCCAGGGCGGGGAAGGGGGCGGCGCAGGGCAGGAAACAGGGAGCGATGATGATGATCAGAATATCAGATATCAGAGCCAAGGAGGGGACAGAGCAGGTCAGAGAAAGGCTGTAGCATCTTTGCTGCCTGAGTTCTGCAGACCCCAGTAGCTTGGGAGAGGTTGCTTGGAATATCCAATGGTGGGGAGGACCCTGGGGCAGATTGGAGAAGAGAGAGAGAGACCGGAGCTACCCTTCTCCTGAAGGCAGAGTTGACAGGTGCGAGAAGGGAGCAACTCCGGATTGTCCCCTGCACACCCCAGCAGAAACCGCTCAGCTATATTCATCCTACCACCCTGATGCTCCTCTCTCTGTGCCTCTTGCTGCTCAGTGAGTATCTGGCACCCTTGTGCTAACTCGTAGAGGGTTGGAAGGACACAGAACAAAGAGCAGCCCCTGACCCAGGGAGTCGGCAAGTCCCCTCTAGCAGCAGAGAGGGCTGTGTTGTTGGAGGAGTGGGACTGTCCCAACCCAGCTCGGGGCCAGCGCTTAGGACTGGGCTGGGGCCAACAGTCGATCCAGGCTGGGGTGACAGTCCCAGCTTCACAGAGTTTCTGACCAGGAGGGACCACTGGCCCGCCCAGTCTGACCCCTGACAGCCCAGAGCAGAGACCTTCCCCCAGCTCCCTGCACCAAGCCCAGTCACTTGCATGTGTGTGACTAAGCAGTGGTTCCCAACCTGTGGTCTGTGGACCCCTGGTGGTCTGCAATGGGACTGAAGGGGGTCCGTGCCAGCTGCTGGCACATCATTCAACCTGCATTGCTGCCCATGGCTCAGGAAGCAGCGCGGGCAGAGGGATGTGCAGGTCCATACAATTGTAATAGATTGAAAATGGGTCCATATACTTGAAAAGGTTGGGACCTCCTGGACTAAACCATCCCTGGCACTGATCACACGTCCCCTTTCTGTTCCTAGCGCTGAGCCCCAGCAGCCAGGAGATCTGCTCAGCTCCCGGTGAGTCCAAATGTCTGTCTGTTTTGTCTGTCTGTCCCCAGTGTACCCAGGGTCTTGACCCCTCCCCCCAGGATGCCCAGCCGCATACCCCTTGGGCAGCTCCTTGTTTAGTGTGGGGCTGGCCGTGGATGTGGCTGGGTGGATCTGAGCTGCCTCCCTGCTGTCACCTGGGGCCAAGCAGCTAACAGAGTCCTGTCCTTGTCCCGTATCACCCCTGGGGCACTGGGCCGAGGGAGCAGAGAATGCCCTGGCTCTCACCCCGAGGGATTTACCCTCCCAGCCCCTTGCAGCCAAAGCGCTGTCCCCCCAGCTCCTCCCACAACGGACACAGCCTGAACCTTGTGTTTAAATATCAGCAGCATATTAACAGCCCCAGCCCAGCAGGCGTGCCCTGTGTGAGCTGAGAATTTGGACTGCGGGAGGGGCACAAGAACAGAGAGGATGTTAGAGAAGATGCTGCAGGGGTTAGGGACTGGACGCAGCCCCTTGGCTGTCAGCTATTGAGCTCCCTGGGGCAGCGACTGCATGGGCTGCAGAGGCAGGCTGAGGCAGTGCCCCGGCCCTAGACAGCCCCCAGTGAGGGGCTGCCTCTCTCCCGGCCTTACTGCCTCAGTTGGTTCAGTGGGTGCCCATGCCAGGGCCCCTTGTTGTAGGACACTGCGCAGCACCAGGCAGTGGGAGCCCAGCCTGCCCAGCCCTTGGGCTCTTCTTCAGCCCCAGTGATCCCAGGGAATGAAGCTCCTGGGCCCTGGAGAGAGCTCATCCCCCTCACCTGTCTGCCCAGCTGGGCTGGGATCTGAGCCACCATCTGGAACAAGGCCCAGACCCCTACCATGTACATCCTGCCCCACTGACAGCACCAGGCACCACTCATGCCCCACTGACAGCTCTGACCCCTTCCCCTTCCCAGGTGCTCTCCCTGCCCCCATCCTCTATCTGAGCCCAACATCTACACATCTGGGATACACTGTGGAGCTCAAGTGCTCCGTGTTCTCCCAGGCCCCAGCCACTCGCGTCATCTTCTGTAAGGACGGGAAGGAGGTTTCATTCCAGGCAGGTTCAGAGGAGAAGGTCGACTACAAATATGATCGTGTGGTGTCCAGCAACAGCTCCGGGAGCTATTCTTGTGTATACGAGATCAAGGACAGTGACAGCCGGGTGATCAGATCCCAGCTCAGTCATGCCCAGCACTTCAGTGTCATTGGTAAGACTTGTCTGTCTGTCTGCGAGCATTTTAGCGCAGCTCTGCTCAGTATTGTGGGAAAGGGAGCAGGGGTGAATCACAGAATGAAGAAGGGGCTTTTGAGGGGGCTTCAAAGGACCATTAGCTCACCCAGGCTGAGCTCCCATATGACCTCGGCCCCTGCGTCCAACTAGCAGGAGCTGCCCATGTCAGGATGCAGCTGTTTGGCTGAGGCTGCATTTCTTTGCTGGCTGCCTGCACAGCAGCAGGGAGCAGGCTGGGGTGCAGGTGACAGGCAGAGAGTGACCTGCCCGGCAGTAGCAGCAATTCCCCTGTGAATTCAGAGCTGGGTCCTCTGGAAAGGGGATCCACTCCCTGCCACTGCAGCAGGACCTTCCCTTAGCCTGGGCCTGGAATTGTCCCTGGTGGCCCCTGGGACAGCTGGGAAGGGCATAAGGACAGAGAATATTAGAGCAGATGCTGGAAAAATTAGGGCCTGGAAATAGTTACTTGCCTGTCGGCTGACAGCGATTGACCATCACTGGTCGAGGTGTTGGTCAGGTCCCAGACAGCCCCCAACAGCCAGGGGCTGGCCTCACTGAGGGATGACTTCTCTCCCCAGCTGGGTCAGTAGGGTCAGCTGATGCTTACACCAGGCCCCTTATTCTGGGAGAGTGAGCAGCGCCAGGCAATGGGAGCCCAGCCTGACAACCCAAATGATCCTGAAAAATAAAGTTCCTTGGCACAAGAGAGAGCTCGTCCCCCCATCTGCTGGGCTGGGATCAGAGACATGGCATGCCCCCCCTGCCATTTACCTCCTGACCCATCAATGGCTCCATTTCCTTCCCAGGTGCTCTCCCTGCCCCCACCCTCCACCTGAACCAGACATCAGCCCAGCCAGGGGACTCCGTGTGGCTCCAGTGCTCTGTGGTCTCCCAAGCCCCAGCCACCCGCATCGTCTTCTATAAAGATGGGGAGGAGGTTTCATCCCAGACGGGTTCGACAAAGAAGATCATCTACAACTATAACCACGTGGTGTCCAGCAACAGTTCCGGGAATTATGCCTGTGGGTACGAGATCAAGGACAGTGACAACCAGGTGATCAGATCCCAGCTCAGCCTTGCCCAGCACCTCAGCGTCACTGGTAAGGGGGGAGGGGGAAGGGGGAGACCTTATCCCAGCTCAGCCTTGCCTAGCAACTCAGCATGGCAGAAACGGAGGGAAAAGGAGGGTCCAACAGACAACAGTTAAATAACAACCCCCTGATAATCCCAATGCAGACATTTATCCATTTTCAAAACCTGAAATGAATTTTTTCTGTCAAAAACATCTTTGCTCAACATTTGTTGCAGAAAACCCTCCGCTCCCTATTTTTTACCCATCTCAGCTCAGACGTCCCAACCCAGGCAGGTGGGGGACTAGAGCTGCCACTACCAGGGGTCCAGTTTTCAACAGGAAAGCTGGCAGCTCTGGCCAGCCCCACTCTGCAGGCTATTACAAGTCTGACTGGCAGCACAGTGGGGCTAAGGCTGGCTCCCTGCCTGCCCTGGCTCCACACAACTCCCAGCTGGAATGTCCCTGTGGCTCCTAGGCACAGAGGCGATCAGGGAAACTCTGTATGCTGTCCTGCCCCTAGCGCCAGCTCCTAGCGGCTGGGAAATGCAGCCAATGGGAGCTGCAGAGGTGGTACCTACGGGTTTGGGTAGTGCACAGAGCTTCCTGGCCACACCTCCACCTAGGAGGGCCTGGACATGCTGGCCACACCTCCACCTAGGAGGGCCTGGACATGCTGGCCACTTCCAGGAGCCTCAGCACAGTCAGGGCAGGTGGGGAGACTACCTTAGCCCCATTGCACTGCCAACTGGGAGACACCTGAGAAACGTGCCTCCCAGCTGGAGCCTGTACTCTGACCCCCTGTCCCAGCCCTGAGCCTCTCCTGCACCCAAACTTCCTGCCAGAGCCTGCACCCCACACCTTTTTCTGCACTCCAAACCCTTTTCCCCATCACGGAGCCCCCTCCTGCACCCCAAACACATCATCCCCAGCCCTACCCCATAGTTCACAAACCCAGCCAGAGCCATCACTCCCTCCTGCACCCTCACTGACTACCCCACTATGGAGCCCCCTCCTACCCCTCATTTATGGCCCCATCCTGGAGCCTCCATAGCCAGCTGAAGCCCTCAGTCCCTCAGACCTTCAACCCCCTGCCTGGGTCCACGGAAAGAGAGTGAGGGTGGGGGAGAGCAAGCAACCGGGGGAGGAGGGCTGGAGTGAGTGGGGATGAGGTTTCAGAGAGGTCCTCAGGGTAGATATTTGGGACATGGATATTTGATTTCATACACTTAGAAGGTTGGCAACCCTATGGAGGGGGATGAGGAATATCAGTCCAGAATGAACCTCAAAGCCATCATGTCAGCCCTTCTGCAGTGAGGCAGGCCCAAGTAAACCTGACAGGAGGGTTGTACAAATCGTTCTTAACAACAGATCCCCCCCGACTTGATTAGCCTCATTAACACTGATCCTGCAATTGGCAGGTAACTTCTTTGCTGTTATAGATATCCCAGACTCTGTAATTTCCACTCCAGCTCATCTGATGAAATGTGTTTTACCCATGAAAGCTCATGACCTAATGAATCTCTTAGAACTCCTCGTTGTTTTTACAGTTATAAACAAACACAACGACCCCTCTGAGACTTTTTACTAATGATATCTGTGCCTCCTCAACCTGAGTGAATATGGCATTTCTGTCCCATGAGAAATGCTGAACTTTCTTGCTTTATTTACATCCTAAATCAGGAGAAAAAGTGAAAAATTCAGATTTTTGCATGGAGCAGAAATTCAGCCACATTTCATTCCTGACACATCCAAGCGCCTTCTCAAAGAGTTTTGATTTTTAGGAAAAAGCATGTTTTGACTGAAACTCTTCTACTGGGTATTTGTCGACCAGCTTTGTATGCCTCTTTATATGCTATACAGCTCTTTGGCGCTCACTCAGGAAAGCTCTCAAGCGTGTGCTCCAGTCCAATACTATCTATGACCACACCTATGTACATGCTTCTCTTTGAGCGCCTGCTGCAGTCCCGTTGCTGGAACTAAAATGGCTGTGCAAAGTTCAGATTGTACCTGGGGGCAGTACTGAATTGTGATGATTTCTGAAGCAGGGCAGTTCCAACTTAGCTCCAGCTTGTGGGGACGGGTTTGTGGCTGCTTGGAGGGGCCATTCACAGTGAGGTTTTTTCCTAGGGCTGGATCTAAAGCTTCTGTTGGAAATTATAGTCCCTGCTGTCCTGGTGCTGGCTGTGGTGCTTTATCTGCTGGGGAAGAAAGGTGGGTATGAGAGTGAGGCCAAGCCGTGTTGGCAAATGTACAGACAGACGTGGCAAAGATGCCCCCTTAGATGATGATCAAAGACTTTGTTTGGTTTTGGGAGGGTATCTGGGGGAAAAGATCAAAGAGGTGGTGAGGGATTTTCATTGTGATGAATTATTTGTACTGCTGCAGCACCCTGGAACCCCAGTCAGGGATCAGGGCTTTACTGCGTCTGGTGCTGTAAGATCAATAATAAAAGGGACAGTCTAGAACTGTGCCAGGGCATGTGTCTGGATGGAATATCCCACATGCAGGTAACTAAGGCTGCAGGTCAGAGAGGACTGGGTGGGGCCATGGGGTCAGGGCTCTGTGTCACTACAGTGAGGAACTGGGATTACGTTGCTCAGTTTCCATCTATCTATATATATTTTCTGTTTCCATGAGGAAATGCGTCCATGTCTCTGATCACTCTGACTGCCTTCCAGCTGCATCTCTGCTAAGAAATCAAAGGTAGGAGATTGTTCCTGCTCCCATCTCGTCCCCTTTCTGGGTCCCGTCTCTCTATCTCACAGTAGGGCTGGCAACTCCAGCATCTCCATCATCTCCACCCTTCCACCAGGTGGAGCCCAGGTTCAATATCTAGGGGTTCCTCTCCATCCATCCAACACAGAGCCAGCTCAAGGCCCAGATAGTAACCTGGGAAATTGATCCTCCACCCTTGGGTGCATTGTAGAGGCAATGCTTCCCCACTCTCGTGCACAGAGCCTGAGTGCAGAAAAGAAACTTTTTATAATAAAAGGAGAGAAGTAACTCAGCATTAATTTGGGGAACTACCCCAGGCAGTGTTCATAAGCGAAAACCACAAGTAAAGTCCCACCCCAAGTAGGTTGGAGAATGTCTTTTTCCTCTCAAGTTCTTCAGTCCAGTAATCTAAATATCCCCTTGACCTGCATCTCACTCAGAGTTGCTGCCTTTGGTCAGAGCAGACCAAGACCCAGAGTTCAGAGGTGCATCTGCAGAGTTCACATCCCAAAATAGGTTGGAAGCTGGCAAAGTAGCAGCCTTATCTGATTTATCATTTAGTTATTTGCTCTTCGCCCCTGTCCGCCAGCCACCATCTGGCCATTTGCCACTTAGTTCCACTAGCCACCTACTCACTGCTCTTACCACACCTCTCTACAAGTCACCCTGCTGGCTACTTGTGCTTCTCTGCCTCCCCCTCCACTCATTCACTCGCTATCAGCCACTTTCTGCTCTCATCTGCCTTTTTGCTGTGACCTCTACATGTCAGTTTGTTAGGCTATGTCTAGACTGCAGCAGTTTGTGGAGGAGGAAATGCAAATGAAGTGTTCATTAGCATTTCTCGTGCTCCCATTTGTATAATCTCTTCCAATCCTTTTTGCAGAAAAGGTTTTTGCGTTAAACAACCGTGTGTAGATGGGACCATTTGTCAGCAAAACCCTATTTTGCACAAGAGCCTGTAAACCTCATATTTGGAGGAATAAGGGATCTTGCATAAAAGGGAGTTTTGCCAACAAATGGTACCATCTACACAGGACTTTTTATCATAAAAACCTCTTCCACAAAAAGGATTGGAAGAGATTATGCAAATGAGAGCACAAGAAATGCTAATGAATGCTTCATTTGCATTTCCTCTTCTGACAAACTGACGCCGTCTAGACATAGCCTTAGTATCTTGCAGCTCGGCATGCAGAGCAGAAGCACAGTCCTACCACAAGTGGTTTCACTTCTAATTGAGCAATTTAATAACACCACAAGGTGCCTAATAAAGCTTGTGTCGTGCTGTTTTTAAACTGTAGAGAAAAATAGGTTGAACCAATCTTAGACACGCAACCTCCTAGCTGAAAGGCCACTTCAACCTACCCCATTCTGAAATTGGAGCCCTTGTCTTACTGAGGTCCTTTGAACTAAGAGTGACTGCCTCCTTAGGGGCAGGTTAAGCACGGCCCCGCTTTTCTGTATTCCCACCATAATGACAACATTGGTGATGATATTTCACTACCCCTGCATTCAGTACTAAGGTGATTTGTACCCAACCTCAGCCAAGTCAATCACGTTGATACCATAATAATATATGGTATCCTGTACCCTTCCCCACCTATAGGGCTCTTTAGCTAAATTTCCTGAAATGCTCTCTTACTCACTTGCTCCCTCTGCTATATAACCAGTCTTTGCTCCCAAATATCCCCACCCTACCTTCCTGGGGTAGGAGCTGGTTAGCAGGAGCAGAGACACTGAAGTTGAGCCATAATTATAAATGTTCAGTCTTTCTACATTAGCAGACTTGGGCCAAAAATCTAGTTTTGTTTGGGTGAAAAAAAATCAAACAACATATTTTGTTCCCATTTTGTTCAAAAATTTTCCATGAAAGTGGTGTTTTTCTGAAAAAAGTTCAAAATTAAACCAAACCCAATAGCCATTCAAAAAAAAACAAAAAAAAACCAACCCAAACAAATAAAATGAATAAACAAATAGAATAAAAATTCTTGCAGATTTTTTTCATTAAAAATACTATGAACTCAAATGGTTTTGGTTGAACTATTGCTCATAGAAAACCCAGTTCTAACTTTGTGAAGGTGGCACTCTTCTCTTCAGCTTCTGTCCTGAGATGTCACGGATTCTCAGGTCCCCTCAGTCTTAACTTTGTGATTAAATAGTCGGGGGGTTGAGTGATTGGTTTCTTGTTCATTTTGCTGAAGTAGGACAGGATGTGCAAGTCTCTTTATTAGACTGTCACTCCATAAATAGTGCAGCCGTCATGGTCCCTGCTACCCAGGAGCAGAGCTTGTTGCCTTTCCACTGTGCATGAGCTGAATGGAGATGGAAGGTCCTAGCGAGAGAACCAACCATGAGCTGAAACCTACTCACAGCTGGATCTCTGCAAACAAATTGAGTGCCACCAAGATGAAAACATGGAGAGCGCACAACGTCACTGATATGTCCTGTCCTTGCTTCTCCCCACAGGGAACGAGTCCATCGTGGTATCAGCAGTATTCCTGAAGAGCTTACTGATTGTAAGAGCCTTTCTAGAGCATTGGGGTTGCCACCTTCACCTGTACCTATGGGAGAATGTGGGGGCTGGGGGTAAATGTGTTAATTGGTGGGGGATGGGCAGATCCCAGATCAGACTGTCTGACCATGAGTTAGACCAACAAACTGCCTGTGATCCAAGTGAATGAGAAAAAGTTCTCAGGGTCTGAAAGCTCAGGCATCTGAGTCCCCTAGGTTCCTTTTTGCCACCTTTGCCTGTGATCCCCAGCCCTGCATTACCAGTGCTTAGAGGAGCGAGCCAGAGTGTTATCCCTTCCCTTCCCTCCCCTCATGGAAAGGTCACTTTCAGGGAAAGTGCACATGGAAAATGTTTTACCCCCTTCAGTGGGAGCTGAGACTGGCCGTTGTTGGCTTGTCCTTTCTGTCCTGTGAAAACTTGCACTGGGATGTTACAACACAGCAATAAGTCCTAACATGTCAGGCAATTGATTCCCACCTCTTGGTTGTATTGGGAGATCCCTGGCTGAAGAATATTCTTATCTCAGGCTGTGTGAGGTTGGACATAGAACTAGAGAATATAAAAGTATAGAAGTAGGACGTATAAAAAGGGAATTCTTGTTTAAAATCCCCTATTTGTCTAAAAGATTTGGAAACCTTGAGGAGTTACTGTCACATCCTAGAGTGAGACTTAACCCCCTGAAAAGCACAAGCTTTGTGCCACTTAGAGTTTCATTTGCTAATTTTACATTTTCATTTAAAAATTGAATATTAACCCAGTGGATCTTAAAATTCTTGAGTGGGTTGGAAAAAAACCCGTTTTCCTGTGGAACATCAAAGTAGAAATAAATTTGTTTGAGCATTTTTTCCCCAGAATTTTCTATGGTAAATCGCAACTTTTCAATGAAATATCAAAAATCAAAATCCTAGAGCTGACAAAGAAAATATTTCAATTCAAATGAGTGCAAGAGTGCCTCATGGGAGCTGTAGTTCAGGTGCCTGATCCTTGTGGTCTCTTTGAGCCGGGCTCTCTGGCTCTCCCATGATGCATCACTTTCTCCCCTCTTGGTGAGGAGAAGCAGGATGTCCTGGGGGTCCCAGGTTGCAGTGCATCATGTGTGATGGAGGCTAGCCAGACCAACTAGTAGAGAAAGCTATCAATACCAGGTAACTGAACTACAAGTCCCATGTGGTAGCATGGCAGTACTCTGTATGGGTATGTCTACACTTGCAACCTCTTTCGAGAGAGGAATGCAAATGTAAGACATTTGAAATTGCAAATGAAGCTGGAATTTAAATATCTCATGCTTCATTTGCATATTCACGGATGGACGTTATTTTGAAATATCTTATTTCAAAATACATACAGCTGTTTAGATGCGGTTATTTTGAAAGAAATCCCTTCCTCTGAAATAACCCTTAAGCCTCGTAGTATAAAGAATAAGGGTTATTTCGGAAGAAGGGTTTTCTTTCGAAATAACTGCATCTAAACAGTGTTGTGTATTTTGAAATAAAGTATTTCAAAATAGTGCCCATCCGCGAATATGCAAATAAAGCATGGAATATTTAAATCCCAGCTTTGTTTGCAATTTCAAATATCTACATTTGCATCCCTCTCTCAAAAGAGGAAGCAAGGGTAGACATACCCTATGGGAATATTTCTGGTTTATGGCTATTTCAGTGTGCGGATATCTGTTCAACAAAATATTGACAGTTTCTGCTGAAAGCCAACTCTGTTTGTGAGAAAATAGCTTTGTCAGAAACCCAGACAGGCAATTTCCACTAAACATCTCCAGTGGTGCTCAGTGCTGCCCAAGGGGGAGCCCTGCCCTGGCTGGGAAGAGGCAGGAGCTGTGGGGTTATAATTCATGCTCGAGGATGTGCCTTCCCTTAAGGGCAATTACACCTACCGATAAAATGTAACTGTTGTTCTCTCCCCAGATGCCGCAGTGGATTATCAGCAAAGAGCCAGGGTGAGTCTCAGCTTTTACTAAGGATAAAGTGAGGTGAGAGTGGAGAGCGATTGGTTTGTCCATTCCAGCTTGGCAAGGACCCGTGGGCTTCGAAAGTAGATTTACTCAGGGTTTCCAGGTTCAGGTTGTCTGTGACCCCCAGTCTCCCTGCTGCTGCCACAGATCTCTGCCTAGAAGTAGGTAGACACCTCCCAGGCCTGCTGTTAGCCTGGCCAATCAGGTCCTACCTCCCTCAGAAACGGACATGCATCCAGGAGGGAGGGAAACATCCTTCCCAAACTCCACATCAGAGCAGAAACTCCCATGGCATGAAAATCTAGCTGACTACAGAGGGGCTTCCCTCACCAATCTCTACAGCCACACAAGCAGCCAATGCAGAGACATTAAACGTTTCAAATTCTCATTATAACTCCTGGGAACTGGATGGTCAGATCCTCCAGGTGGGTTTGCAAACCTCCAGACTATTACCCATGTGGGAATCAGCTCTGGTGAGATGGATCCTGTTAGGGAAACCCCAGTACCACTTGCTTCCCAAAGGGGATGGAAAACAGTCAAGGGGTGAAATCCTGGGAGTTTCCATTCACTTCATTGAGGTCAGGATTTCTCCCAGTGGGTTTGCAGGGGATGTGGGTTTGCAGGGGAGCGTGCAGGCTTACACTGCTAGCAGCGGCTGTACAGTGGTGCATACACCCCATGTATCATGTTAGTGGGAGACAAAGCTGTTAAAACAGAGCTTCATTCCTCCAATTGCTTCCTTATGATAATTATTTGTACATATTCCAGTTGATATTGGCAATCAACAATTAACCTGGATTTTTATTCCCTCTCCCATAATGATGGTAGAGAGGAGCTGGGGTCACACAAGTTTTGTTTTTAATTATTATTTTAATATACACCATGTATTGGGACTTTAAAGCCATTGCTCAAATGGAAGAGCTGTGTGCACAAACTTGTTAGGAGCCACCCAATTTCCAGCATGGCAATATTATAATAACAAGTGCAAACAGCCTCTATAAATGATGCTTTTATCAACCTCAGTGATTAAAATATGGAACTGAACAGCAAAAAATGACACTGCCTGAAGCACAGAGGAATCTTCAGTTATTATCTGACAGAACACCCCATCGAGGGAGAACCCGGCACTTCCACAAGAGGATGGCTGTCATGGAAAGGGAGAGAAGGGCTCCTCTGCCCAGCTGGCAAGGCAAAGCCCAGCTGTGGCCAGAGCAGAAAAAGGCCAGAGCAAGGCTGGGCTGCCTGCCTCAGAAGGGTTGATGTAGTAGGGAGTGGAGTTGCTGATTTTCCCACACAAGATGCCCATTAGAACTGCTCCTGCTGTACATACAGCAGTGCTACCAGAGATCCATTTCCTGGCTTCATTTCTCTGGCTTTCGGCTCGCTGAGCAGAAAAGTAACATGTCTGTGTTTTACCTTAAAGCATCCACAGCCCCGGAGAGAAGAGATTCCGATATACGCGAACGTTGCTAAAAAGCGGGACAGATGTCACTGAAATGCTGAAATGCAGGACTCATCAGTGTCCAACTGCATTGCGGAACCTCACAAAAGCAGAGTGAATTGTTGGGCTGTGCAGCAAGGAAATTGGGGACATTCTCTGGACAATGCGTGGCACCCAAAGGGGTGCTGAAAAAAATGTTTCTTCTGAAGAAATTTGGGAAAATACCCAACCTCTGTGTCCTATCCCAGCTCTTTATATTGACAGCTCAGCTCCCGGGTCCATTCAGTGCTGTGCAGCGATTGCACTGCGAACCCAAAGAGCACAAAATCCTGAAGAAAGCCCCTCACAATCCCCAAAGTGCATATTGCTCAGTGACCTGTGTATACATGAGACATCCTGATGGGAAGTGTGTCCTTAAAGTGGTAGGAAATGCCCTGGCATCCCACATAGATTATTCCCACTCTCTGGTCTCTGACTGGTGCCTTACATTGAAGGGAGAGTGTAAGCCAGGCAAACGAACAACAGAAACCCAAATAATTAAGAGTAGATGGGAAGTTTCATTGAAACACTCCACATTACTATGATTTACCATTTCAACAGTGGTAATACATAGAGACTTGAGTTTTGGCCCTGTTGTGCTGGGAGCTGTATAAAAAGAGGGCACATGACAGTACCTACCCTAAAGAATCTGTGTAATATTTGAGTGGGCTAAATACTCCCCCTCTCCTAGTGCTTTTAATCAAGAAGCTGTAGAGAGCCACAATTTACTTATCTGAGGATTTTCAGCAAGTATTTGCAGAAGTCAGACCTTTGTACTATTAAACTTAAACAGAGTAAAAGAAATGAATTTAATATTTTATGAGTTAACTTAATAAAACTATATAATAGTAAAATAATGTCTAATTTTTAATAAAGACTATTTTATAATGTATTTATATTAGTTTAGTTATGTATGAATATAAATAAGACAAATTAAATTTGAAAGAGACAGTTTGAACAGTGAGAAACATCTTACAGTTCTAAAAGTTTAATGAATTCACTTGAATTTTAGTCTTTCTTTATTAACTTTATATGATTTGTGGAGTGAAAGGCATTGTAAAAAAAATTGTTTTTGTTGCTTTCAGGGTGTTTTTAAGAAGAATTCATGGAGACTGAGACTTCGTCTCCTCTGCTAGACTCTGGAATTACTTAGTTAATAAATTAATATTATGTAAATAAAAGAAAAACCGTGTTACAAACAAATACACAAAGCAAAAATAGCAAAATATGGATGGCTTTTTTATGATTACATTTCAATAAAATGAGAGATGGTGAACCAGACTGGTTAAGACCATTGGACTAAAACTGAATAACATTCAAGGTATAGAATTAAAATGAAAGTAGTTGCCCCTTTAACAACAGCACAGACCTGCTGCAACCTGCAAAATAATTTAGAGCTATTAGAAAACTGCTGCTTTTTTGCTCCTATGGCTGAGCTTCACCCAACCCCAGCAGGTCACATGATTTTTTATAAAGCTGCTGCCCAGACTATTTGCTTTAGGCGGACTTTATGAGCCCAGCTACACAGAACAGATTGAGCATGGCATAGGCCAGGCATAATTGCAGAGTACACGTTCTCTGCCTGCTGCAGGGTCAGACCTCGGCTGAGCTGGGGCTGCCTTTCCCTTCAGCTCTCGGGAGGGCCAGATCTTCAGCTGGTATGAACTGGTATTGCCTCCTGTGGAGTGACACTGATTTACACCAGCTGGGGATCTGGCCCAGCAGTTCTCATGTTCCATCTTTACACTGGTTCCCATTCCTCCACCGCAAAAGAGGATTTGCCGACAGTCTGGGTCAGGGGCTGCTCTCGGTTCTGTTTTCTCTCAGCCTGCTACAAATTGGTGCAAGATTGCAGCATAGTCACCGGTCAGCAAAAGGCACAGAGACAGGAGCAAGAACATGAAAACAGCTTAATGGCTTTTGCTGCTGATGGAGCCAGGATTAGAACTGCATTCACTCGCTGATATCATGGCTACTATTTTCCCACTATCCATTAGGCCAGTTATTGTGTCAGTGGAGGGTGGTTTGGCATGATTTGCTCTTCACAAATCAATGCTGTGTATTTTTTATAACCCTGTTATCCGCCAGGTGCTTACTTACTGATTGTTTAATCTGTTCCAGGAGCGATCCAGGTATGGAAGGAAGATTGACTTGTCCATAACTCCCTGCATCCTGTTTCCCTTTTAAAGGATAGATTACATGTTTGCCCTCCTCCAGGAAACATACGTTTTCTTTTCCTTGCAAGTCAAGAGTCAGCTGGGGCCTTGAGCACAGACTTGTAATGCCTAGGCCTTAACCCTGCTCTCTGGCAATTCATGTTATTTCCAGTGACCTTGGATAAGCAAAGTTGGAGAGAAGGTTCCCTTTGTTATATTCCTGGCACACAGAAGCATTAGCTAAAAGCATAAATCCTCTGGCTGGAACTTGGAAGGTTGCCGTGTAAGACAACTTTAATATTGACTATCCAGAACAGTAACACAGAGAAAAACAAAGCCGGCTGCTTCTTAGCACCTAGACCTTAACCCCATCCTGGGGCACCTGTTTCTATAAACAGGTAGGGTTGCCAGATGGTTTCAACAAAAATACTGGACACACTTGACATGACATCACAATCTACATTACGTCTGATTGAGAAAATACGTCTGATTGAGTTCTATCTGTTCAATTATATTTTCTCAATTTTTTTCCCCCAAACAGAAAGCTCAAATACTGGACTGTTCGGTTCAAAACTGGACACCTGGCAACCCTATAAACAGGTCTAGGTCTTAACCCTGCCCTCAGGAACATCATGTCATTCCCAAGTGACCTTGGAGATTTTGTATGGGGGAGAGTACTCATTCTGATGCTACTAGCACACACAGAAGAGTTAGATTAATTCTTAAATCTTGCGGGAACACTGCCCTTTAACACGGCTTTGCTGCTTAGAATCCAGAAAAATAACACACAAGGACCAAAACACAGAGACACAAAGTGGGCTGCTTCCTAAAGCTGAAAGGCCCAGGTCTCCCCACCTTTTTCAAGGCTCCTGTGTGTACTCTTGCTTGGCCTAGGTTGCACTCTTCCTATGGCGAGCCCTGCTTGCCAGCAGGACCAGGAAAACACACTTAGCATTTGAAGCTGCAGTTTACAATTTCAATACGGTTTTAAATGCACCACACACAATGGATGGGCTTGGAGGGAGCTGGAAATGAAAGAGAAATAGATTCACAGATGTTAAGGCCAGAAGAGCCCCATTGTAAGGGTAAGGACCCACTAAATCAAACCCCGGAAGATCAACCTCTGGAGTATTGATCTTCCTAGAAGTGGAGACTGCCCTGTCACTTGGTAGAATCAAATACACAGGCAGGTGACTTTTGGCCAGGCTATCCACGTAGAAAGGTGCCGAGATGTCACCCACTGGCCAGGGTGTGAGATGGGTCCCCTCTGAGCCAGATCTCACAGCATGTGAACCTGTTCCAACTCCACCTACACAGCCTGGCTCTTCAGCTCACACTGTAGGGCCTCATGCTGTTTGCTGTGGAGAGCCCTGGGTCACACATTTGCTGTGTTGTCCAAGGTGGAGGCAAGTACAAGGACAGGCTCCTTCTGCAGGAGGGCAGCCGTGTGGGTACCACTTGGGATCCCTTGGAAGCGGCCCTGCTCTGCTGCAGGCTCATCCTACATTGGAATCAGGGGGCACCTGTGCCAATGGGCAGTCAGAGAACTGACAAGGGGAGGAAATGGGGGTGGATACACAGCACTGCCCAGTGATGGAAATTCCTTGTGCAATCCAGGAGAAGGACATGCATCAACCCAAAGGCCCATCAAAGACTTGGCACCTGCAGAGATGGCTTCTCAGCAACCATTGTGAGGCTATGTGGATCTGAAACCTGTTCACCAAAGATGTTGCTTGCAGTGGAAAAAGCTCATAACTGGATGCCATGGAGCTGTGCAGGGTGCTATGAACTGGCAAGTGGCTTCCAGGTGGAGCTATCCCTTTGCAGTCTATAGGTAGACTGCAAGGCAGGCATCTTTAGAGGACTTTCCAGGGGGTTTCAGGACAGCATTGGAGGACTAGCTTTGTGTCAGTTGTCATACAGCTGCACTGTCCTGCATCCACACTGAGAGTAATTCAATAGAGCTACCGTGCAGCCTGAGCTCAGATTACTTATGAATTTCCAATTACCACCTTTGGGGTATGTCTACACTACATGGCTCTGTCGACGGAGCCATGTAGATTAGGGTTGTAGACACAGCAAAATGAAGCGGCGATTTAAATAATCGCCGCTTCATTTAAATCAAAATGTCTGCCGCGCTGTGCCAATCAGCTGTTTGTTGGCACAGCGCAGTAGTCTGGACACTCTGCGGTCGACATCAAAAGCCTATGTCGACCTTCCCATTATGCCTCGTGGGATGAGGTTTACCGGGGCGGTCAACAAAGGCTTTTGATGTTGACCGCAGAGCGTCCAGACTACCGCTGTGCCAATCAGCTGTGCCGACAAACAGCTGATTGGCACAGCGCAGCAGCCATTTTAATTTAAATGAAGGGGTGATCATTTAAATTGCCGCTTCATTTTCCTATGCCTACAAACCTAATCTTCATGGCTCCATAGACAGAGCCATGTAATCTAGACGTGCCCTTAGAATTGACAGATCCTTTTTTCCAGGATCAGGTCCAGTATTTAATTATTCTATTGTTGGGAACCCAGATGTGCACAGTTGTAAAACTCCTTGCTAAAGCTTTGCTGTCCCTCGAAGAGCTAGCAAGCAGGCAGCAGAAGCAGAGAAATGGCTGTCCAGGGGGTCCCTTTAAGCGCATGTCTCTACAAAGCTCCAGCATCAGCACTCGGAAGCAACTGGTGACCTAAAGCCCTGCCTGAAGTGGTTCCAAGTGGCCTTTTATGCGAGAGAGCGTCCAATCAGTCTGGACACTCTCTTTCACAAAAGCACATTGCTTTTTGATGCATTTTTGTGTGTGGACGCGCTCTTGTGCAAGGAGTTTTTTCCGAAAATCTCTTCCGAAGAAAGGTTCTTGTGCACAAAGCTTGCAGTCTAGAGGTAGCCTTAGTGCCTTGATCAATGCCTCAGTATCCCCATCCATGCACTGAGGATGAACTTCCCTCACAGGTGCGTGTGTGGATAAAACCTACTAGTAGTGGCGGGGGTTACTCAGATACTCCCCTGACAGGAATACGGAAGGACAGGCAGAATATGGCTGGGAAGAGCTGCTGATCTCAGGGCTTCTTTCTACATAGGAAAATTTACCATGGTAATTACACATGATAGTTTTGCTGGCACAGCTCCCACACGTTTATTGTGGAATCAAAGCCTTTATCAGGTTTATTCATGGATTCTAAGGCCAGAAGGCACCACTGTGATCATCCAGTCTGACCCCCTGTATCACATAGGCCAGAGAATAAAATAGGTCAATGAAGTCAGTGTTGTCTTCCCATTGACACCAATGGGCTTTGGATCAAGCCCTTTCTCTGCAACACTGTGGCTATGTCTACACTGCACTCCAAACTCAAAATAAGGTATGCAATTTGTGCTATGCAAATTGCATAGCTTATTTCGAGTTTATTTCTAAATAGGCTATTTCAAAATTTGGTGCTGTGTAGTTTTGAAACGTTCCTTAACTCTCGTGGAACGAGGTTTACCAGGATGCTGAAATAGCACACCTGTTATTTCGAAAAATGGCTTGTGAAGATGTGGGGTAGCTATTTTGGGATACCTCTGCTATCCTGAAATAACTTCGATGTGTAGACATACCCTGTGAGAGCAGCTACAAGCAGTGAATTCCTGCCATCTTTGGTGCCCGCAGCTCAGCCTGAATCACAGCCCCAGGGGACCACTCTGGGCTAGAACTCTCAAAACGCTGTGAACTAAAAAGGACACGTTTCTTCAGCCCGAGAGGTTTTGTCAAGCATTTCCAAAGTTTCCATTTTTACAAAGAAGAAATGCCCTTGGGCGGGGGTTACAAAAAACAAACAAACTGGAAAAGATGTAAAATGAACACTTACTTTTAAAACCCTGCTTTTTCAGAATTTTGAAATCAAGCTTTTGTTTCCTATCCCACCCTTGTTACCATTTTGCCACTAAGGAGGGGAATAATAATTTAAACTATTATTTTTAATTGCAACAAATATTTACCCTTTTTCATTCTTTCTTTTGGGCATTACCTGTAAAGGCAATCTCAAACTGTGCTCCTCTGGCCTTCATCGTAGCATCTGAGCTCCCCTAATCATCCCCTGTGCATCTTTACTGCAGAGCTGACTCCATCCCAGGGGTAAAATGTGCTTCCATTTCTGTATCAATCACTCAGCAAAATGGCTCCGCCTTATGCAGATTTCACTTGGGGGGGTCTTCTGCTGTTTGGCTTCCCCCCAGAGGTGCTAACATCTATTCAGGAGATTTTCTCTCTTTCTCACATTTCTTTGGACTTTTGCCCTGGTTCCCCCACTTCCTTAGTCCCACTGATTGTGGTTCCCACCTACTCAGAGATCACTTCTGGATGCTCATTGTCAACTCGCCTGTGTTCCTCCCCATCCAGCAGGGCGCTGGTGTCTGTCGCTCAGCAGGGACAGCAGAGTTCTTGGGAGCCTGGAATGGGGAACAGGAGCGGTCAGGGTGGGAGGAGGAGAAGTGGCTGGAGCTGTCTGAGGAGGACAGCGTGGGTGGAGACTAAGCAGGTGGGGAAGCCAGAGTAGTGGTGTGGTAGGTGTTCTATAGGGTGGAAATTCACCCTGTGCACCAGTATAACTCCCAGACCCCATTTATATCCCCCTATAGTCCTCAGGAATTTCCCCTGGGGAACTGGATCCTTCTCACCAGGGACTAGATCTGGGTGGAGGCAAAAGGTTCAAGCTCATCCAGTATCCCAGGTCCCCAAAATCATCCAGTGACCTTTCACCCTGGCCCAGCTGTGCTGCTAGCCAGGGGCTGTCTCAGCCCCCAGGCAGTGAGATGGGACGGGGGAGGGGAGATGTTTCCTCAGTGATATGTTTAGATACAAACAAGCAAACCAGGCCCCTTCAGTTCTCAGTTTTGCAGCCCTAAATAGAGACGCTGTGGCCGGAGCACAGAAGGGGGGGCGGCGCGGGGCAGGAAACAGGGAGCAATGATGAGTATCAGAACCAAGGAGACAGAGTTGGTCAGAGACAGGCTTTGGCATCTTTGCTACCTCAGCCCAGCAGACCCCAGGGGGCCTTGGAACAGGGTGAGGGGCTGGCTGAAGCATCCAGCCCTGGGGAGCAGACTGGCAGATTTGAGCAGAGAGAGACCAGAGCTTTTCTTCTGCTGAAGTCAGACAGGTCAGTGGGGCAGATCAGAGCGGGGGGCGACATCAGATTGTCCCCTCCCCACTGCATCAAAAGCTGAAGCTGCTTGGCTGTTTCCATCCCACCATCACCAGGATGTTCCTGTCTCTGTGCCTCTTGCTGCCCAGTGAGTATGTGGGAATCCTGGGCTAATTCATAGCGGGCTAAGTGGAAACAGAACCGAGATCAGCCGCTGGTCCAGACTGTTGGTAAATTCCCCTGCAGAAATGGGAAACAGGGTAAACACTGAGTGTGAGAACTGATGGGAGAAATCCCCAGCTGATGTAAATCAGTGTCGCTGTGAGGATCTGGCCCCTGGCCAGAGACTGTTGGTAAATTCCCTGCAGTAGGAGAGAACTGGGAACCAGTGTAAATCTGAGTGTGCGAGCTGATGGGAGAGATCCCTCGCTGTTGTAAATCAGTGTTGCTCTGAGGATCTCACCCCCTAGAGAGCTAAAGAGAAAGGCAGCCCTGGCTCAGCAGAGGTCTGTGTGGGTGAGGGATCTGCCCTGCCCCACATCTAATGTCCTGTCGGGTTATTTTTCTGTACCAAAACAGGAGCCAGGAATTTATTTCTCTATTACAGGCAGAAAAGGGGGGATTTTATCTCCAGCACTAACCACACGTCCCCTTTCTGTTCCCAGCGCTGAGCCCCAGCTGCCAGGAGATCTGCTCAGCTCGCGGTGAGTCCAAATGTCTGTCTGTCCCCAGCCTGCCGAGGGTCTTTAATCTTCCCTCTCCAGTTGTCCATTCACCTCTTCTTGGGATACGCCCTGCTCAGCATCAATGACATGGGAAGGCAAACGGGCTGTGTGGGATCTGAGCAGGGATCCAGCCGGGCCTTCCCGGTCCTCCTGATGCTCAGCTCTGCTCTGACCAAGGACTGGTGTGCTGGGTGGTCAGAGTCCCACCTCCAGGGCACTGGCCCAGGGGAAGGAGGGAATGTCCTATCTCTGACCCCAAGGCATTTACCTTCCCAGGCACTGGCTCCCAGCTCCTCATGTTCGAAGGTTTCTCCCCTGGAGCTCACTCCCCACATGGACTCAGCCTGCCCCTCGCCCTTTAATGCCAGCATTACCATTAATAGTCACCCCTGGGCAGGCAGGTGGCACTTGAGCGGGCAAGGCCAGAAGGGACCATTATATAACCGAGACTGAGCTCCTGTGTGACCCAGGCCAGGGAGCAGCACCCAGTGGCCCTGTGTCCAGTTCAGCACAGGCTGGCCAAGCCGTTTCTTTGTTGGCAGGGAGGGCATGCTGCCTGGGCAAGGCACAGCAGGAGTGGGGATGGTGACAGGCAGATATTGACCAGTCCAGTGGCAGCAACAACTCCCCTGCAAGTTCAGAGCTGTTTCCCATCTCTCCCTGCTACTGCTCCAGAACCTTCCCGTAGCCTGGGCCTGGGATAACTCCGGATGCCCGCTGTGTCAGCTGAAGTGCAGGAGGGGCACAAGGGCAGGGAAGATGTTAGAGCAGAGGCCGGAGGGGTTAGGGACTGGACACAGCCCCTTGGCGGTTGGCTGGTGAGCTCCCTGGGGCAGCGACTGATCATCACTTGGGCTGTGAGGTGTTTGTCAGGCACTAGACAGCCCCCAACAGCCATTGCCTGCCCTCACTGAGAGGCTGCCTCTCTCCCGGCTATACTGCTCCAGCAGGTTCAGTGGGGTTCTTGCACCAGGACCCCTTGTTCTAGGACCGTGCGCAGCACCAGGCAATGAGAGCCCATCCCTGAGGCTGTTCTGCAAGGGATACTAAGGAATGAAGTTCCTGGGCCCTGGAGAGAGCTCGTGCTCCCTACTGCCCAGCTGAGATCAGAGCTTCCATCTGAGCCCATTCACAGCCCCCCTGCCATTTACCTCCTGCCCCACTGACAGCACCAGGCACCACCCACACCCCACTGACAGCTCTGACCCCTTCCCCTTCCCAGGTGATCTCCCTGCCCCCATCCTCTACCTGAGCCAGACGTCGACCCAGCCAGGGGACTCCGTGCAGCTTAGGTGCTCTGTGCTCTCTCAGTACCTGGCTACCCGCATCATGTTCTGCAAGGACGGGGAAGAGGTTTCATCCCAGAAGGTGACAGTGGAGAAGACCACCTACGACTATAACCATGTGGTGACCGAGGGCAGCGCTGGAAATTATGCCTGTTTGTATGAAATCAAGGACAGCAAAAACCAGGTTAAGGGATCCCAGGTCAGCCCTGCCCAACACCTCAGCGTCACTGGTAAAGGTGTGTGTGTGTGTGTGTGTGTGTGTGTGTGTGTGTGTGTGTGTGTGTGTGTGTGTGTGTGTGTGTGTGTGTGTGTGTGTGTGTGTGTGTGTGTGTGTGTGTGTGTGTGTGTGTGTGTGTGTGTGCATCCATGTCCCAGCTAACCCCTTGAAAATCCAAGTGCTGAAATTCATCAAAATCAGAAATGAAAATTCTCCTTCAGAACATCATTTTGATAAGATATGACACAGAGAACTCTCCTGCTTTTCATCCATCTCACCTCAGACAGCCCTGCTTTGGCAGGTGGGGGACAGGGACATCCTAGAAATCTCAGACTGGAAGACGTTATCAGTCCAGCTGCCTGCACTGAGGCAGGACCCAGTAAACCTAGGCCAGGGTCTCCTACCTTTTTACACCCAATAACACTTTTTGAACGTAAGGGCAACATAGGGAAGGGGTAGGGTAGCTCCTGAGGTCCTACCCTTCATTAACACCCTGCCCTGCTCACTCCATCTCTCGCTGTCACTCGCTCTCCCCCAACTCCTTCCCTCACCTTCACCAGGATGGGCTGGGGGTTGGGGATAGGAATGTAAAAATCGGTTTTAAAAAAGTAAGCATATAACTCCTAAAAATCCTCGTGGTTACACAATTAACCATTTTTTTTTGGCGAGATGGGACTGGGGAAGGAAGGATGAGAGGGGGGAGGTAGATTATGCTGGAGGGCAGGGATAGGATCCAGAGTGACCTAGACAGATTGAAGGACTGGGCCAAAAGAAATCTGATGAGGTTCAACAAGGACAGGTGTAGAGTCCTGCACTTGGGACAGAAGAATCCCAAGCATTGTTACAGGCTGGGGACCAACTGGCTAAGTAGTAGTTCTGTCAAAAAGAACCTGGGGATTACAGTGGATGAGAAGCTGGATATGGTCAACAGTGTGCCCTTGTAGCCAAGAAGGCTAATGGCATATTAGGTTGCATTAGGAGGAGCATTGCCAGCAGATCCAGAGAAGTGATTATCCCCCTTTATTCAGCTCTGGTGAGGCCACATCTGGAGTATTGTGTCCAGTTCTGGGCCCCCACTATAGAAAGGATGTGGACGCATTGGAGAGGGTCCAGTAGAGGGCGACCAAAATGATTAGGGGGCTGGAGCATATGACTTATGAGAGGCTGAGGGAGTTGGGTCTGTTCAGTCTGCAGAAGCGAAGAGTGAGGGGGGATTTGATAGCAGCCTTCAACTTCCTGAAGGGAGGTTCCAAAGAGGCTGAAGAAAGGCTGTTCTCAGTAGTGACAGATGGCAGAACAAGGAACAATGGTCTCAAGTTACAGTGGGGGAGGTCTAGGTTGGATATTAGGAAAAACTATTTCCCTAGGAGGGTGGTGAAGCACTGGGATGGGTTCCCTAGGGAGGTGGTGGAGTCTCCATCCCTAGAGGTGTTTAAGTCTCGGCTTGACAAAGCCCTGGCTGGGTTGATTTAGTTGGGATTGGTCCTGCTTTGGGCAGGGGGCTGGACTTGATGACTCCTGAGGTCTTTTCCAGCCCTAGGATTCGATGATTCTATGATGCTGGAGAAGTGCCCCTGCAGGTGCTGGAGCAGAAGGCTTATACTGCAGAGCCCACAGCATAGCTTGCTCCCCAGGAGCCAGGCTGGCAGATGGTTGTCATTGAATGCTGGGAGCCAGCTTAAAGCCGGTTCCTGGCACATACTAGCTGCTGGCCCCACTCCTGGGGAACCAGCTGTTCTATGGGCTCTACTGTGTAAGTCTTTTGGTGCAGAAAATCTCAGTGTGGGGAGCAGGACAGCAGAGTTTAACCTCAGTGGAATCTGATAAGCTGATGCATATAAAGGCTAGTTCCGCAGAGTCTCTCTCTAGCTGATTCCTGAAATTGTTTTGTAAGAGTCCCAACAAACAAAATAACAGAACACCACTAGTCATGACCTGCAGCCCCCAGCTTAAACCCCTCCAGCGCATCTACAATCTACAACCTATCTTGGAAAACATTGCCTCACTTTTGCAGGCCTTGGGGGGCAGGCCAATCCTTGCATACAGACAACCCCCTAATCTCATACAAATCTATTCCAGCAACCATGCAGCACACCCATCATGCTCACTCAGGAACTCATCCCTGAAATCAATCCCGATGCCAACTCTGTCCACACATCTGTACAAGCGACATCATCGCAAGGCCTACCTACATATAGTACCACTTAAGAGGCTCATATGATTGTACATCCACCAATGTGATCTATGCCATCAAGTGCCAGCAGTGCCCCTCTGCCATGTACATTGGCCAGACTGGACAGTCTCTGCAACAAAAGATTAATGGACACAAATCAGATATTTAAAATGGTAACACAGAGAAATCTGCTGGAGAACATTTTAACTTGCCTGGGCACTCCCTAATGGATTTAAAAGTGGCTATTCACTTACAAAAGGTATCAATTAACTAAAGAGAGAATCTGTGGAATGGGCCTTCAAATGCAAATATGATACTATCTCGCAGGGCCTGAACAAAGACATGAACTGCATAGGCTGTTATATTTAACACTCAAATTATATCAAAAGCTGAGTTTTAGGCACTTACAGCTTACTCTATTCACTTCATTTAGCATGGACACTTTTATTGAGAGTTTTTTCCCCTTTCTTTCTCCTCCTCTCCCCTCTTTTTCTGCTTTAGAATTCAACCTCTGTGCCTCTTGCTCCATATTTGTCGTGTGAAGAAGTAGGTTGTGTCCACGAAAGCTCATAATATCATCTCTATATTTTTATTAGTCTCTAAGATGCTATGGGACCATTGCTATTTTTAATTTTTTTAATTACAGACTAACACAGCTACCCCTCTGAGACTTAACAATACAAGTATATGTTGGGAAGTGAGTGTGAAAGGGACAGTGTGTGTTGCAACCCAGAAAGGGAGAGACTGAGAGCTGGCTGCTGGGGAAATCTCAGAAAAGTGCACTTTCCTGAAAAGTAATAGGTGTAACAGCATTGCGCAAGAGGGTTTTTCTTGTGCAGTGTTGACGCTCCTTCTTGTGCAACAGCCTCTTCTGAAAAAAATGGTGGCTCATTAGGTATGCAAATGAGGTTCGGCGATATTCCATGCTTAGCCTCATTTGCATATTACTCGCGCAAGAAGCCACGAGTGTAGACATAGCCTTATGGTTCAGAGTAGACTACAGTAGCTCCTAATCCTCCTGTCCTGACCCAGGATGTGTCTCCTCTGCTCTGTGGAGATTGTTTATGAGGGCAGGGGACACTATGACATCAGTGCCCCTTTGCCCCCTGCTCTGCACATCCTGAAGTCTAAGCTAGGCAACATCTTTGCAGGGCAGGCAAGTGGCTCTTTCAAAGGGGGAATCCCAAACCCTTCTGCTGGGCAAGTTTCCTCTGGAGTTCATTGATTTATCTCCTTCTCTGTGTGTTGTTCTTCTGGCAGGAGACACCAGACACATCATCACACCTGGGCTCACAGGTTCTGTCTCTGTGTGTGACAGGGTGCGCTCACAGACAGCCCCTTAGGGTGATTCCCTGGGTGCTGACAAGGCCACTTCCACCTTCCTTTTCGCTCTCTGGGGCTTCTTGCCACCTTGTCCTGCTAGGCCAGCTCCCTGGTCTTCCCCAGCTGAGGCACAGAGTTGAGAGTCACTTCCCCCCGCCCCAAAGAAGCAGGACAGGAAGAGCAAAGTAGATTACAAACTCAAAATAAAACAGAAAATTCTTGGCTCCTTCTACACTAAAACTTCAGTACAAACCAATTACAAACTTTCACCCTAAAACAGTCTCTTTCCTGACCAAGCCTTCTAAACCAGGGCGGTCTCCTTTTCCCTGGGGTCTCTGGTTCCCTCCGTTGGGTGTGCCACACCACCCAGCCAAAAGACAACCTCCCTATTTTCCTATTTTTTTAAAGATTCCCTTATTGAATGGGGAATCACCTGACCAGTCCTACCAACCACTGTTCAGACTTAAGGACAAAAGGCTATTTGCATCTGATTGCCCAGAAACCCAGGCATCCCAGCAGTGGAACCACTCTTCATCACACATTTAAAGCCTTGGGCTATGTCTATACTGCACCCGTTTTGTGCACACAATATGCAAATGAGGTGAAGCGTGGAATATTGCTGTGTCTCATTTGCATAATGAATGAGGCTCCATTTTTGCACAAGAGCCATTCTGCATTTTTTTCATGAAGAACAGCTCTTGTGCAAGAGGGGGTTTTTGTGCAAAAAGGAGCAGTGTATATGGCTCCTTTTTGCGCAAAGCCTTTTGCACAAAAGCGGAGCCTCATTAATTATGCAAATGAGGTGCGGCAATATTCCACGGTTTGCTGCATTTGTATATTTTTTGTGCAAAACACGGGCAGTGTAGACATAGCCATAAAGTATTCCCTACTCCATGTGTCTAATTTTACACACAAGAATGATACATACTCCAGTTGCCCAGTTTCCCAAAGGTGTCCTCTTCAGCAAACAACCCCCTACACAGTATGTCAGCAAAGACCACCTAGGGGCTACACGTCTACACAGCTTCCTTCATCCGCAAAAACCTATGCAAATGAAGTGTGGTATTGCTTCGCTTCATTTGCATAATTAATTAGGAGCCATTTTGTGCAAAAGGATTTTGTGCAAAAGCCTCATTTTTTCAGGAAGAATGGCTCTTCCACAAGAGGGGGGTTTTGCACAAAAACGGCTTTTGTGTAGAAATAGCCAGTGACTCCTGCCCAAGCAATACTAATAAGATCTGTGCTATCCAGCCAGAAATTCTGACCTTTTGAATTCTGTTTTCATTTCTAATCATGGGCTAGGTCTACACTATGAGTTTTCTCAGCAAAAAATATACTAATGAGGGACTCATTTGCATGAGTTGCTATCTTATTTGCATATTTTCTACAGATCCATTTTTTCGCTAGGGTTTTTGTGCAGAAATAAGCAGTGTGGACGTTTTCTTTTTGCACGAACACACCTTTTCCTGCAAGATCCTTATGCCCCCGAAAAGGAGGTTTATCGGTCTTGTGGAAAAAGGGGTTTTTGCACAAAAAGAAAACATCCACACTGCTTGTTTTTGCACAAAAACCCTAGCAAAAAAACCCGGATTGGCAGAAAATATGCAAATGAGATCATGGCTCATGCAAATGAGTCCTTCGTTAGCATATTTTTTGCTGAGAAAACTTGTAGTGTAGACGTAGCCATGATGAAAGTCAAAATTTCCAATTTTGTGTGGAACAGAAATCCACCACATTTCAATCCCAAAGCACTGAGGAACCTTGTGAAAAGGATTTGATTTTTGAAGAAACAACATTTTCTGATGGAAAACATTTCCCCTGGGTATGGACAGAGCAGCTCTGCACTCATCTCTGCATGCCACACAGATCTTGGGCCCTTATTGGGGAAATCTCTCAAGCATGGGCTCAAAATCAACTGTTTGCAGCACAGCACCAATGTACGTGCTTAAGTTGCAACACCTGCTGCAGTCCCATTGCTGGGACTCACATGGCTGTTTGAAGTTCAGTTTCAGACCTGGGCACTGTCCCTAATCATGATGCTTCCCAGAGATAGGGCAGTTCCTACAGGATGTTATTTGCCTTGAGGCGCTCACACCTAGAGCTGGCGGAACATCCAGGTTTATTGACACAAAATTTGTGAATAAAACTATTTCATTGAAAACTTGTGAAGGGAAATGACCATGTTTTCATGAAAAAAAAATATTCAGGAAATGGAACAAAAAAACCCCATTTGGTTTCATTTCAACTAGATCTTTCCCCCTTGCTTTAGATTTCCAGAACCAAAATGAGACAAAAAATATCAATTAGAATCACGTTTAACTTTATTTTGTTCAGTTTCAAAGCAAATGGACATTTTCCTTCCATTTCTGGCTCTTGCAGACCCAACAGAAACAATACTTTTACTTCAAAGCAAAACAAAAGGTGGCCTTTCCTTTCAGATTATTATTTTTTTGTTTTTGTTTTTTTTGTGGAAAGCCTAAGCAGGGTCCTTCCATGTGAACTCTTTAGGGGAAAGCTTTTGATTTCAGTTAAACTGTGTTTGGATTTAAGAACAATGTTTGGCCAAAAAATGTGGAAAAACATCAATGAACTTTACCTACAAAGAACAGCCAATCATGTACTCCCCAGGTATATTTATGGCAACATTAGGGGTCACTTTCCATAGGACTCAGCCGGTGTAGATGGGCTGGTGGCTGCTTGAAGAGGCCATTCACAGTGAGGTTCTTTCCTAGGAGTGAATCCAAATCTCGTGGTGGGAATTACAGTCCCTGTCATTCTGGTGCTGGCTGTGGCGCTTTATCTGCTGGTGAGTAAAGGTGGGTATGAGTATGAGGCCAAGCCATGTTAGCAAATGTACAGACAGACGTGGAAGGACACACCATAGATCCCCTGCCCCCAGTGTGTCTGAGATGGGGGGAGAGAGGTGATCAAAGACACCGTGTTTTGGGGCAGCTGGCTGAGACATAAAATCAAAGAGACGATGAAAAGAATTTTCATTCTGATTATTTGTGTTGCAATAGCATTCTGGAGCCCCAGTCAGGGATCAGAGCCCTTCTGTGCTAGGTGCTGTACATTATGAATTACTAGAGTATGTTATTGTCATGCCCATTAACCCCAATCAGTAATCAGGCCTCCACTGAGCCAGGTGCTGCACAGGTCAATTATGCAGGGGACAGTCCCTGCCCCACAGATGGTCACAGTCTAGGGCTCAACCAGGGGCATGTACCTGGAAGCATTATCCACACTCAGGTCACTAAGGCTGAAGTTCAGGAGGGCATTCCCTATCAGGAAGGACCCTTGTGCCTGTGTGCTGGGTATGTTGGGATTGGTCCTGCCTAGAGCAGGGGGCTGGACTTGATGACCTTCTGAGGTCTCTTCCAGCTCTATGGTTCTATGATTCTATGTACTTTCCTGAACCAGGCTCGAACAACTGTGGGCCTAGCGCTGCCCTGCAGCCTTTCCTCACAGCGCCCCCAGCTCTCACAGCCTCCAGTCACCCCAACCACCTCGAGACTGGCTCAGAACTCATGGGATTGCCAACAAGTCACCAGTGTGGGGGTTTTGTGTTTGCCCGGGGGATTTTGTTCTTTGGGTGATGTCTTGGGTCACGTTGTCTCTTAAAATTTTACACTTTTTTTAATGACAGTTGAAATTCTCACTGAACCCTCTGACTCTCAGCCCTGGGGCTTTTCACAGAACATTAAAGGCCACAAGACTGGCACCAGCATTGTTAGACATGGCCTCACTGGTTGCAGGGGCAGTCAGGGGGGCTGGTGGAGGAGAGAGCTGGGGTTCAAAATCAACTTGATGATGAATTTGGACCATGTTGCTCATTTGCCATCTCTCTCCCTCTCCTCACAAGGATATGTGTCCATTTCTCCGACCACATTGTCTCACTGCCTGCCAGTGGCATTTCTATGGAGGAATCAGAGGTAGGAGGAGATTATTCCCTCTCCCATCTCCTTTTCTTTCTTATGGAAAGGTCAACAGCTGTGTAGTTCAGCTCCCCTTCTGTGGGGAGTTTCAGTCTCTTCAGGGAGAACTTTTGAAAACGAGGCAGGATGAACTCTTGGGTTGAGATGGGATCTGTGGGTTACAAGGAGACACTTTAAGGAAGGGGTTTGCCAAAATGGTGTGTTCTCATCAAATTCACCAACAGCAGAGTGAATGTTTGCCCTGAAAAGTCTGAAAGAGGGAAAGTGACCTTGGTTAGCGCTCAGGAGGTGTTGGGGCTGGTTGTCCACAAAGGAACACCATTCCACCCTGGAACTGGGTCTGTTCTTCTCTGGCGGGGCTGGGAATCAAGGGTCTCCAGCCCGTCTAGCTGCAGTGGGAAACACCCAACCTTAGCTCCCTCGGCCGCAGCTGGTTTAGTGCCAGGCTTAACAAGTCCACACATGGACTTATCCTGAAACAACCAACAGGATTCTCCCACAGGGTCCTAGTGCAGTTCTGAGCATGGAGTAGCCATAGCGCTCCCTGGCCTGCTAGTGTGGGCTGAGAAGCAGGAACACCTGTGGGGGTTCAGAGTGCAGTTCATGCGAACAACATGCTGTACAGAGGGGCTCTGAGCCAGTTGCCTCTGCAGTATGGCCCAGGGAGACCAGCTCACTGGAGTCCCAGGCTACCCATAGTGCCAGGGAAGCTGCTAAGTGCTGCTGATTCACTGTCTGACCCCCCCTCCCTGTGAGGGGGCTCTGAGAGACCCCTCCCCCATCTTCCTCACATGGATACCCTGCAGGGACCCCAGGGAGAGTGTCTAAGGGTGGCTCCCCATTGCTCTGCTGCCCACTCCTGCCAGTTCCTTCCCAGTCACCTTCTGAAGGCCCCTGGTTCTGCTGCAGCCCTTATGAGGGCACTGGAGCCTGTATGTTTGTTCTTAGCCCTCTCTGGCCCATGCTGGCCTCACCACCCTGGAGTTCAGGGTATATTCATCAGCTGCACGTTGCTCAAGAGGGACTCCAGAAAATCTGCATAAACCGAGCCTAGACTGATGTGCTAGGGGGTGGCATAGAGAATGCCAGGGGATGACCAGTGGAAGCACAGAGGGGAAAGTGCATGGGGAGTCTAGAAGCACTTTCCAGGCTCTGCCAATATTTTACACAGTCTGGGTTCCCAATGCAGTGATTCTGAGAATAAAACTGGTGGGAGCCAGGGGAATGACATACAGACCCTTGGTACTCGGAGCCCCCACCCCAACTTCCAGCAGTGCATGATCACTACCAGCCTTCTACATCCACATCGATGGGACCCCTTAGTTTCTGCTCCCCTGATATTCCCTCCCTCCCTCTTCCTGACTAGTCTCTCCTCCCAAATACCCCCACCATGCCCTGCTAGGACATGAGATCCAGATTGCAGACTAGGCCAGAAGTGGGCTCTGAAGCTTCATTTCCACACTGTGGAAAGATCTGATGAACTAGGGATGTAAGTGACTAGTCAACTAGTCCCTCAGCTAGTTGTTGTCCCCCCCCCCCCACTGCCTCTATGAGAGGCAGACAGGTGGAGGGGAGCAGGAGCTGGTGCTGGGGGGAGCCAGCTAAAAAGCCAGTTCCCCCAGCATTGTCTCCGTGGGGGCAGGGGAGGCAGGGGGTAGCGGGGACCGGGTGCAAGATAGGAATCAGCTGATTCCCAACTCGTGCCCAGTCCCAGATGCTGCACCTCTGCTTTTTAAATGTATTAAGAGCTTGCTGGCTCTTAATACATTTAAAAAGCAGAACCACAGTGTGGGGGAACCTGGCGCAAGCCGGGACAGCTGATTCCCAGTTCTCACCCAGTCCCTAGCCTTTTAAATTTATTAAGTGACTGCTGGCTCTTAATACATTTAAAAAGCAGAGCTGCAGCAGGATTAGCTCCCAGGGCCAGAAAGGAAAGGGGGAAAGAAAGGAAAGGGGGGAAGGAAAAAAAAGAAGGGGGCGGGAAACAAGGAGCAGAGCCCCTTTGATATGTCGAAAAAGGCTTTCTTTCTCGACAGATCCCCCTCTAGCCTGCTGCTTTTTGCCAACAAAGTGCTGAGTTGGCAAACTGTGGCAGCCATTTTTATGCAAATTAGGCATGGGATTTTTAAATCCCTGCCTCATTTGCAATGTCGACCTGCCTAATCTGCATCCCTCTGCCAACAGAGGGATGCAGTCTAGACCAAAAGTGACACCCAGACAGCATGTGATATCACTGATACACCCTGTCCTTACTACTCCCCACAGGGAAGAAGTCCAGCGTGACACCAGCTATGCTTCTGAAGATCATATTGAATGTGAGAGCTTTTGTAGAGCATTGGGGATACCGGGGTCACCAGACAAGAGGGAGAAATATGGGGGCTGGGGGTAAATGTGGTACTTGGTGGAGGATGGGCAGATCCCAGATCAGACTGTCTGGCCAAGAGTTACAACAACAAATTGCCTGTGACCGAAGTGAATGAGGAGACAGAGTCCTCAGGGCCCCATGTCTTGTGCATCTGAACCTTGAGGTTCCTTTGTCTCACCCTTTGCCTGTGATCACCAGCTCTGCACTGCCAGGGCTTAGGGGATTGAAGTGAAATATTACCACTTCCCTTCCTTCATGGAAAGGCACATCCCAGGGAAAGCTCCCACTGGAAAGTGCCCCACCCCCGTCACTGGGAGCTGGGGGCAAGAGTGTCTCATGGGAGCTGTAGTTCTGGTGCTTCATGCTCCTGGTCTCCTCTTTGAGCTGGGCTCTCTGGCTCTCCCATGATGCATCACTGTCTCCCTTCTTGGTGATGGGGAGTAGCACATCATGGGTGCCCCGGGTTGCAGTGCATCATGGGAGATTAAGCCCAGCCAGGGAGTCCAGCCTGTAGAGAATATCAGCAAATCTTGACAATTTCTGCCAAAAGATGACTCTGTTTGTGACAAAACAGCTCTGTCAGAAACCCAGACAGGCAGTTTCCACTGAACTTCTCCAGCCATATGAAATCCTCCTGCTCCAGTACCACCTAGTGACCCTGATCAGTATGAAGTTCCACTGTGCTCAGTGCTGCCCAGGGGAAGGGCCCAGGCTGGGAGAGATGCAGGAGTCATGTGGTTGTAATTCATGTCAGGGGAGGAGCCTTAAAGGAATACGCACCCACGTGACAATTTGTAACTGCTGTTCTCTCTCCAGATGCCTCCGTGAATTTTCAGAGAAGTGCAAACGTGAGTTACAGCTTTTATTAGTGACAAAGTGAGATGAGAGCAGAGAGCGATTGGTTTGCCTGTTCCCACTCGGAAGGGACCAGCGGGCTTGGAACGTGGATTCACTCAGGGCACCCAGCTTCAGGGTGTGTCTGTTACCCCGGGCTCCCTGCTGCTGCCCTAGTTCCAGATCTCCACCCAGGGGCAGGTAGCTGCCTCCCTCACCTGCTGTTAGCCTGGCCAGTCAGACC